>CM076682.1:26043339-26430839 GCA_038501925.1 Xenopus petersii
TATTTATTAGTAAGGGACATGGAGGGTGACATTTTGGGGGGGGGGGTGGCAAACAATTTTTACTGGAAAACCTATAATTAGATTTTGTATTAACCAAACACTTTAATTTTTTGTTGGCATGTGTTTTGCCCATGCATAAGGTCTTTTTAGCATGTATGAAGGTGACAAGGTGTTTAAAGAAACTAAAACCATTTACTGGAATTTACAAATAGGTGTGATTTCAACCAGTAGTCTGGTCATTCAGTGAAGTCATTATGTGTATTTGACCTTCAGATTCAGGTATGCATTGTGCGATTCTATAACTCAATTAATTTACTTGTTTTTTGGGACCTTGATGTGTATCTCTTTGTATTGTGTTCAACGCTGACTTAGTGAATTTACTGTATTTTAACAAGCGCAAGACTCCCTGCTGATCCCAAATGCTCTAATAGTGTAATGTAAAGTGAACCTTTTTGTTTACCATTTCAATTTAAATAATGACACTTAGCTTAAGTGAAATAGTACCAGGAGGTCCCAGTCAGAAGCCATACACCTTTGTTTAAAATGTTGTCTTTGGGGGTGAGTGAGAAAGTTTGTTTTTTCTACAGAATAACAAGAAACTGCTACCTTTCTCCCAAAAAAAATAAATAAAAATAAAATACTGGCTGGATGTGCAAGGCCTAATTCTGAGGTAGATGGCACATGATGGTTATTATTGAAGTGATGATATCATTTAGGTGATTGCTCCCAACGTCAGTCGCTGGCTTATAGTGTTGGGGCATTTTAGACATATCGTCATATCATTTAACAACCAGTTTGCTGCTGCACCAACATGGAGCAGATTTACTAAAGGGTGAAGTGGCCGTCAGTAGCGAAAATTCGCCAGAATTACCATCCGCAGGGACATTGCCAATTTATTAACAAGAGTAGAGGACTATTTGATAGTGAAACAGACCATCACTAGTGTAATTTCGCACCCTATCGGCAGGCGAATTTTCACTCAGGCAAACGATAGTTCGCAAATTCACTTTCACCAGTTTCCTTCACCAGCTTAGACCTGGCAAACTGATAACATGAAGCTACATCCTCCACAATTTTATTTCAGTGACATCATATCCGGTATGCCAAGAAGTTATTAAAATGTTAAAAAACGCTGGCGTATTTTCATGTTTAAAGTTGGATTGTCTTTAAAAGTTGTAACTATTAAAAAAAAAAAAAAAAAAAACCATTTGAGGGGCATGCCACATTTATTTTAGGTTTGGCTCATGTGTAAGTCATTAGAGGATCTCTTTTGTCTTTATTTTGTTTCCTTGAACATTTGTAATAATAAATGGCCACTTCAAGCATTTGCACCAACATCTCTAATAAAGACATATATTTGACCTATATGTAACACCCCTATTCAAATTGACCTCAGCGAAAGTGTGCTAAAGAAGTTTCGCTAGGTAGAAACAAAAGTTAGCGAAAGTTTGCTATGAAATGGTCTAGCTGAAGAATTAACGCTAGAGAAACTTCCCCAGCGTTCAGCTCGTGAGACACAACTTCGCATTTTAGTGAATTAGCATAGTGGTAATGAATTTGCGCTTGGCCAAGTGGTGTGAAGTGTGGTGAAGCCTTTGCAGGCGAAAATTGAATTTGCCTCATGATATTCTGTAAAATTCATCATAAAATTTTGTCAGACCACGTCTAGAGTTAATTTTATTAGCATCTGTGGAGATTGCGCCTGTTGAGGCAAGCAATATAGCAGTGACTGCTCACATTATTATTGTTGTTCTTTATATAGCACTAACATACTAGGGTTAGTTTTATCAGGAGCCAATTAACCTTCTTATATTTCTGATGTGTGGGAGGAACTGGGAGTAGCTGGAGGGAACCCACGCAGGTCTGGTGATAACATATAAACCCCTACATTAAATATGTTGTGCACACATTTCCTGTCTAAGAGAAGGATAGAACATCAAATTAATGCCAGTACCAACATTTTCCTGGTAACTGTATAATATATAGAATAGGCCCCCTCATTGGGTCATATGTAGCCAACTCCAAATACGGCAGGTCTATACATTTTATGTAAAAACATAAAATTGGCTGATTTCTGCTCCATTCACTTTAAAGCACTGTCCGGATTTCCTAATTTGGAAATCTGGACAGGCAGTTTTCACTCAGACAGCCCTAAAAACAGGGCTGTTCGGGTAAAAACCAGACAGGTGGCAACCCTAGTTATGATAGATGTTAAAAAAAATTCTGGTGTCTGTATCTCTTTAACATTGTAACCTCATAAATAAACCTCTGATATAATATTGACCTTTTTTCAGAGTTTGTTTTGTTTGATAAAGATAATTTGAACTGTGAATCTCTCAGACTTGATAGTTCCATGTGTATGTTCTCCTGCAACACTTCAACACTTGTGTGCTAGTTACAAACATAACCCAGAGAGCTATGTTGAGATAGTTTTAAGAACCTTTGCTGTTTAATAAATAATATCCAAACATGAAGCAGCCACAGGGGACCCGTATACATATAAAGGCAGAAAATGAAGCATGTAAAGACCACATTGCTTTACTATGTTGGGTCCAGTGTTTAGGGTGCATTAGCGATACCTACACCTGAACTGTAAATCCAAACAGTGTGCCACACTGATCCGTTATGTAAATGCAACAATAGCAACACTTGGGCAATAAAGTAGAAAAATAAATGAGTGGACCAGCAGCCTACTTAAATGAAGTGTAGTTTGAAGTGAATAAAACTCCAGATGAAATACATCAAATGGCACTTGAACTAAATCGAAGTCAGCGTGAGTACAGCGAGCCTCATTGAAGTCATGCAGTGAGTGAGAATTAGTCTGCTAAAATAACCTGGTAATGTCATTAAACTCTGAGTCACTTCTCCAAATTATACCACCTGCTTTATTTGCAGTTTCGGATTTTACATTCCGCCCTCCACTAACAGTATACACATGTGATGCTACATATGGTCTTCTGTTTCTTTGAGGGGGGAACGCAGCAACACACAAGATGCCGGAGCTTAGACTTTTTTTTTTCTCAAAAAGAAAAAAAAAGAAAAGAAAAAAACAAAGGCATTTTATGAACTGTTATGGAATCCCTCAGGTGGTATGTTTTGAGTTAGCAGTGAAAATCCTAACTTTATTTCTGACATAAATCAGCAGAGGACCATTCGATGTGCGTGAGTGTCCTGCACAAACTCCCCAAATCAAGACTTAGGCCTTGCTGACTCTTCGATTTTTCACTTTTTTTTTTTTTACAATGGAAATAAAATAAACCTGAAATTTGATTACCTTGGATGTTTTTTTCTTTTCTTGATACGACTTGACCCGCAATGGTCTTAAATTCTACAGTTTTGTTTCCCCTTCAGAACTGAATTTTGTAATTGGCTTTGTGAAATACCTGCTTGTCAGCCATGATTCATAAAATTGCCTGGATTTGTTCTCACAGTGGGCAGTGGTACAAGTGTAGACATTTATTTGGCACATGGGAGATGATCGCTTTTAATGGCTCATTATTATTGATTTTTTGTTAAGGATATTGTTATTTCCTTGCAATTTAAACTGCTTCCTATTGATGTATTATTTCCAATGCAGCTTAAGCTGTTTATTCTGGATTCAGTATCTTCTATACACTCTATTATCCAGAATGCTTGAGACAAGGGGTTTTTTCCGGATAAGAGTTTTTTTTCTGTAATTTGGATCACCATACCTAAGGCTAAGGCTAGGGCCAGACAGGTGAGAATCTGCTGCCCACTTCTCTGCTCTGCCTGCACCTGGAAGCATTGTCTGCACTCGGATGCGGAAATTTTGAACACAATGTTTTGTATTCCGCAATGAAATACTCCCTGCCTTCAGAAGACAAGGGGAGCTGTAGGGGACTGGATTCTCTATAGTTGCAGGGCCACTCCGAAGCTTTTTTTTTTTTTTTTGCAGGTGTCTTCTGGCGATGCAGTGTTACGCCACATAAAGTTGAACCTCTTCTGCTAAAAAAAATGTAAACATTAAATAAACCCAATAGGATTATTTTGCCACCAATATGGATTAATCTAGCCAAGTACAAGGTACTGTTTTACTATTAAAGAGGAAAAAGGAAAGGAAGGATCATCATACCTTAAGGGAAATGGGCACACGCTAAGATTCGGGTAGAATTAGTCACCTGGGGACAAATCGGCTCTTCTTCGGGTGACTAATCTCCCCAAATAGCCTTCCCGTCGTCTAGAAGTGAAATCACCTGCAGGGTAGCACTCTGAGCACATTGTTTTCTGAAGTTGCCTCACGAGGAAACTTCGGGCAACTTTGGAAAACGAAGCTCTCAGAGTGCCATCCCACTGGCAATTTAGATTCTAGCAGGTGGGAAGGCTTTTAGGGAAAAGTAGTCGTGCGAAGAAGAGGCGATTTGTCGCCGGGCGACTAAACTCCCTGAATCTAAGCGTGTGCTTCTTAGCCTTAGTCTACTAGAAAATCATGTAAACATTAAATAAACCCAATAGGCTGGTTTTGCCTCCAATAATCAGGGGCGGAACTACCGGGGGAGCAGGGGGTGTGAGCGGGCCAGGGCCCGCACCCCCTCCGCGCATATTCCCGGCCAGTTCCGGGTGTACGGAGGGGGGCGTGGGGCCTGGCTGCGCGTCCTCTTGTTTCGTTTCTGCCAATAAGGATTAATTGTACCTTGGTACAAGCTACTGTTTTATTATTACAGAGAAATAGGAAATAATTTTTAATCATTTGGATTATTCAGATTAAATGAAGTCTATGGAAGGCAGCCTTTCCGTAATTTGGAGCTTTCTGGTTAATGGGTAAAAAAGAAATCATTTAAAAAATCAACTTTGCTTGAAATGGACTTGCAGTAATTTGGAGCTTTCTGGATAACAGGTTTCCGGATAAGGGATCCAATATTTGTGTATGCAAGAATAGTTTTTAGATATAATAATGTTTGTTTTTTTCCCCTTTGTTATAAACGTTTTGCTGAGAGGGCCATGGCACATTCTGTGTGTAAATGACTGGCTTTTTGACAGCGGTCAGGGTAAAAAGCTAATGTACTTGTTTGTTTTGTTATGTACATGTTAAATGTTACAGAGAAGGTGTCCCATTGCTGTTTGCTTTCACTAGATTGCAATTCCACGCTGAAAGTCTCGCGCATTTGCTAAGCTTATCTACTGTCACTTCCTTGTTTGCTTAAAGGGTCACACTGTACAAAAGCTTTCATTAAACCTTATCTCCCAAGATGGATAATGCCCGTTCCTTTGCATGCATATGAGCATCCTTGACACTGAAGAGATAAGTTACTTGTAATTGCCTCCACCTAACTCACTATGTGGCTTAGCCTTCCTCCTTAGGCATGCGAGAGGTTCTGGCCTTTCCTCACTAGCACCTGATTTCTTTTCCAGTCCTTAGGAAGAGATCAAAGCGAAAGATCAAGTGGGGAGTGCAGTATTAGAGCAAGTATGTAAAGCGGGCAGATTAGGCTCAGCCAATTGGTCATTATCTGCTCTTTGCTTCTGCTTATCCCTATATCTTTGTTTGGAGTGTTCCAGGAGCTCCCTGCTACCAACAGAATTCTTAAATACATTTTGTTTAGCATTTTGCATTGTCATAAAGATAGTATTCCTATCACTTTGCTCACTGCATAGAATGCCAGTGATGTTCATGTTAAAGGGGAACTATTGCGAAAAGGAATATTTAATAAAAGCTTCAGCATACTGAAATAAGTTTTCTAGATATAATCAATTAGAAATTCGGTACCATTTCTGAAATAATCAAGTTTATCTTCACTATTCCTCTATTGTTTCTCTTCATTCTCTGTTCATGCAGCAGCTGGGTGTCAGATATTAATTGACAGTTAGATCCAATATGTCTTAAGGTGGCCCTACACAGGCCGATAAAAGCTGCAGACAGACCGTGTCGGCAGCTTATTGGCCCGTGTATGGGGCCCCCCGACAGGCTTCACCGGTCGAGATCTGGCCGAAAGTCAGGCAGATCTCGATTGGATGGGACGAAACATCCCGTTGGATCGCGGCCGCATCTATTCGTTGATGCGGTATTGCGATCCGACCGCCCATTACTATTTGTTAGGATCTGATCGTTGGGCCCTAGGATCAGCCCGATATTGCCCACCTCAATGTGGGCATATCGGGGAGAGATCCGCTTGTTTGGCGACATCGGCAAACAAGCGGATCTCTCCGTGTATGGCCACCTTTACAGGGGGCTCCTTTTGCCTAGAAGATGTATTAGAGGTCACTCTATTAAAATCACCAGACATCATGTCTCTCTACATGCAGAATTTGTGCAAAAATCTGTTTTTTTGTTAGATTTTTTTTGTACTGGAATCAGTTATTTGAGTGAGCTCTAATTCATCTGCTAGGAAAGGAACCCCCTCCATAAGATATATTGGATCTAACTCAATTAATATCTGACACCCATCCTTTCCTAGCTTATTTTTATCTAACCTAGTATTCCTTCATTATATACAGGAAGGCACATTTATCAAAGGTCGAATTTCGAATTTATGTGAGGTTTTTTTTAACTCTAATAATTTCGAATAAACTCAAAATTCAATTCGGGGTTATTCAAAACTCACACAAATTTTACCGACTTTAAAACTCATATCGAATTTGACAAAACTCAATTCAAAACAAACTTGAATGTCAGGAAGGCTAGTAACATATCCAAATTGGTTCCATTAACTCAGGGGTCCTCAAACTTTTTAAGCAGAGGGCCAGTTCACGGTTCCTCAGACTGTTGGGGGGCCGGACTATAGTTAAAAAAAAAAATCCATCAATTATCCATGCAAGCATTAGCCAAGATATTCTGCCTGTGCCAACAGCACACAAAATCTGTACCTGTGCCAGCCAGCAGCACCCAAAATATTGCCCCCAATCTGTACATGTGCCAGCCAGCAGCACCCAAAATATTGCCCCCAATATGTACCTGTGCCAGCCAGCAGCACCCAAAATATTGCCCCCAATCTGTACATGTGCCAGCCAGCAGCACCCAAAATATTGCCCCCAATCTGTACATGTGCCAGCCAGCAGCACCCAAAATATTGCCCCCAATCTTTACATGTGCCAGCCAGCAGCACCCAAAATATCGCCCCAATATGTACCTGTGCCAGCCAGCAGCACCCAAAATATTGCCCCCAATATGTACCTGTGCCAGCCAGCAGCACCCAAAATATTTCCCCCCCCCCAAATCTGCACCTGTTGTGCCAAAAAAATTCATTGCCCCCAGCCCCCCCAAATCTGTACCTGTTGCACCAAAAAAATTCATTGCCCCCCCAGCCCACCCAAATCTGTACCTGTTATGCCAAAAAAAAAAATGCATTTCCACCCCCCAGCCCCCCCAAGTCTGTACCTGTTGTTGTGTGTCCAATATCAGCAGCAGTTCAGTCGCCACTCACCAGGCACAGGCAGCCACCCACAGTTTTTCAGGAGCCAGGAGGAGACTTATGCAAGAACGCCGGCCGCACCCATACGACGCGCCAGGGCCCAGGCCACACTATACAGGCGCACAGGTCCCTGCTGACGTCACCGCGCACGCCAGCGCGGCGGCGCGCCTCTCTTTATGCCGGCGCATCATTGGATGCATGCGCAAGTGACAGTCGCTGGGAAGGTTTGCTGCTGCCCTGCTGCCAGACGGATCCAGCCAGCAGGACAAGTAGAGACTGCCTGTCTGGGTCTCGGAAGTCGGAAGCAGAGCGGAACTCTGCAGGGGGCCTGGGGCAGCCGCACAAAGTTTAAAATTTAAAGAAAAATAAAAATAAAAAAAAATTTCCTTTTGTATATTGCGCCCCGCTATGACTGCGCCCTAGGCGATAGGGGGCCGGGTAAATGACATTGGAGGGCCGTATCCGGCCCGCGGGCCGTAGTTTGAGGACCCCTGCATTAACTTATACATGAACTCGGCTGGTTTTAGGTGGTGAATAGTCGAATTTGAATATTCACAAATGAATATACATATCTCAGTTGTGTGGTTATAATAGCTGTAATTTATGTTGAAGCAGATACAGCGTCATGTCTATAGCTGTTGTTGTTAACAGCAGTTATTTGTGCCTATGAGGAAATAAGGATATAAAACAAAGGGTCATGTGTGTTCCATGGAGTCTGGGTCACACCTGTGTGTTCAATGGAGTCTGGGTCACACCTGGCCCCCCCACACTTTGTCGTATTTGTCTGGTGCCCCTCTTGTTTCATACGTCAATTTAATTAAAGGAATAGCTCCGTTCATCAGACATCTCCAGAAGGGTATGGTAGGAGGGGTATTCCCCATCCAGTGCATAATGACTGTTTTAGGCGTAGAACATAAGGGAGCATAATAGAGTTCTGGCCACGTTGGTTGGTATTAGATCAGGGTCGACTACCTGTGGTGCGCCCAGTTCAGTTGCTTGGGTCTCCATTACTTTAGTCCACAATAACTGCACCGGGGGGCAGAACCAGATCATATGGATAAAACTGGCACATCGGGGGCATAGATCGTCTTGTCTTTTCCCAAATTTTTTCCGTTTAAGAGGGGTTATGTTTACTTGGTGGAGAACCTTATATTGTATCGGTCTGACCCTTATTGAGATTAGGAAGCTGTAGGCTGTTTCTCTTGTCTCTGCTCACTGCTGTTGGTTAAGGTCAGGAATGGCCTTAACCAAGAGTCCATAGGAGGTTGGCTCCATCAAAGGGGGGGGGGTTGACCATTACCTTGATGTTCTGGTATATTCTAGGCAGTAGTCTAGTAGTCAGGGGAGGGGTGATAGAGAGTGTTCTCAATATTGGCCATGGACGTTGTTGGAGCAAGTGTGTGGAACAGTGTCTCAGCTTGATGTACCCATAGAGTTGGATTTGTTGACTAGGAAGCCACTTTTGTAGTTCATGGAATGTGGGAAACTGCTCATTTGGAACTAGATCAGACAGCCTTGCATGTCCAGTATGTAATGTGTTGACATGTACACCCACTTTTTCCTTTCCTGGCCCTAATTTGCATATGCAAATTCGGATTTGGTTCGGTGTTCAGCCGAATCTTTCACCAAGGATTCGGGGATTCGGCCGAATCCCAAATAGTGGATTAAGCGCATCCCTAATATATAAATACAGTATATATAAGATCATCATTTCTTTATATAGCATCAACAAGGTACACAGCACTTGACAATAATTTATAATGAACTGAGGTCTTATAATAATGTAACAAACAAGGGTTACAGAGTAAAAAATAGGATCAGAGGGGCCTACTCGCAAGAGCTTACAATCTAAAGGGTTATGGGTACATTTGAAACAAATTGGGTATGTTATGTATTAAACAGTGTTAATCCTAATGGTATATTGCGTATAAATGCAGTGGACTTGTACAGTGAGGCTGAGGTGTTGCTTCTTGTGAGGGTTAACTCTTGAACATTGACTTGAAGTCAATGTGCTTTTGCATGGTTCGTGCTTATTCCTACCTTTGAACTGTAGCGAACAGACAAAAGATAAGCTGTGTGAAATGAACTGATGAAAAAAAGTTTGACAGGAAAACAGGTGAAGAGAAATAAAGTACTGCCTATTCACTAAATTGGTAAATCTGTAGCCGATTTCAAGCAGTCTTACAGCTCATACTTTGATGTATCCGTCTGTCTTCAACTAGACCTGAATAATGTCTGCAGTTTATTTCTGATCCCCTTTTCACAGTCTTCTAATCCATTTCGTGCCAACTTTTTCTGCAGCTTTAACAATTTCCTGTAGCAGCGCAATATGAAAAAGAATGATCTTTCTTCGGGAGATTAATCCAACAGTTGGGAACTAATGCGCAGTCTCCTATGCATGATTTTTACACTGTATGGGCCCATTAACAATAAAAGCACAGAGGTTCTTCTCCTTAATCCTTATATGTCTTATACATCTTACCCGCTTGAAATTCATCGCACATCTTATTTAAAATAAGAATTTGAGATGTGAAAAATGTCGTTTTACATTAAAGGAATATTGTGAGGTGGTGGTGGTATATCTTTAACACATTTCATGGTGCAAATAATCATTATTGATTGAATGTAAAGTGCAATTTATATGGCCTTTGCAGAGTTTATAATGAGATCGCCCTCTACCTTTCCCACTTTGTTGTGACTGTTTTGTTAGCAGGAGTCCACTGTACAGGGGTTTATCTGTACACTGTGACCAACTGGATGCTATGGGTTAAAGTACTGGTGCAAAACTGGACCTAAATATTAGTTGAATTTCCTTTTCTTTAGTGTATTATACATATGGGGATGCACATTTGGCCTTTTTTCACATGGTACAGGTATGCGATCCATTATCCGGAAACCCATTATCCAGAAATCTCCAAACTACAGAAAGGCCGTCTACCATAGACTCCTTTTTATCCAAATTATCCAAATGTTTAAAAATGATTTCCTTTTTCTCTGTAATAATAAAGCTGTAACTTGTACTTGATCCCAACTAAGATATAATTAACCCTTATTGGAAGCAAAACCAGCCTATTGGGTTTATTTAATGTTTACATGAATATCTAGTAGACATAAGGTATGAAGATCCAGGTCCCAAGCATACTGGATAACCGGTTCCATACATGTATCTTCATACAGCAGGAAATAAGGAGAGCAATGTGCTTGTTGGAAATAGTTTCTAATTTTCGTCTGCATGAAAGCGATGGTGAGTTGTTCTCAGTGGTCACTATGGGGATCCTCTGAGAGCCGTACATAATGCTAATCTCAAGTTAAAATATTTAAACAGCTGTAGGACCAATGCCGTCGAAGTGATTATCTAAATGATAAATCAAAGCATAATGTTTATAATTCACTTGGCCTTGTAAGACTTGATGACATGGAAATGTCCTTCTCCTGATTTATATTATGTTATAGAACAGATAACATATGTATGTAAATAGTTTATCATGTAAGGCTCAGTTTCTAGCCACCGATATTTGCCTAGATATTTATTTCATGACTTGACTTTAACTGTTTAAACCCTTTTTTTCTGCAAACTGTTTTAAAACTTGTCAATCCCGAGCTCTCATTTCTTTTGACAAAGAAACTGGTGTAATATCGCCCTTAGTCGAGTGAATTTCAGGTATCTTACACCCTTGCTCCTATCCAGAGCTTAAATCAGGAAAAACGGATTGTGTAGGGGTAATGATACCAAGAAGCTCAGAAAAACTGCTGCTCAAGTGTCCTTTAATCACCACACAACCAAGTGTGGTGATTAAAGGACACTTGAGCAGCAGTTTTTCTGAGCTTCTTGGTATCATTACCCCTACACAATCCGTTTCTCTCAATTCTTTTAACTGCAGCTGTGTCCCAATTGCAAAATATCCACTTTTCTGTGTATCTTTCTTACCGCACAATGTTCTTGACCAGCATAATAATGCTTGCTTGAGATACTGCCTTTTCCATTTGCATCTCGCTTCATAAATCAAGAGCAAGTTGTGATGCCATTGATGTATGTTTTCTTGAACATTTGGGGTCCATAGTGCCATTGTAACAAGATTCAGTTGTCACATGTAGCTATGCTTTTATTCATTACATGCAAAGGGAGCCCGGCAATTATTGAGTACTTGGGGCAGGTGTAAAGTACAGGATTTCCTTGCATCACAGCCTCCGGCCACATTATTTACAATCTGCTCCAGCCTAGACTCCAATTCTCACCATATCTTCCTCTGTGGTTCAGAGCTAGGTAATAAGACATTGTTTTCTAGCTAGCACTGCAGATAATAGAAAGGGATAGACAAATACAGGTTATCTGGATACCTGGTTTCCAGAATGCTTCAAATTACAGAAGATTTGTTTATTGTAACCTCCGCACACCTGTAATTCACTCTCCCTGCCTATGGTGGTGCTGGACTTCCGTAGACCGGGCAAGGTCCCTTAGCAACAGTGGAGAGCATTAACCGGATCCGCACACACACACAACGATGAAGTGTGGGTTAAAGCCCCCGAAACGTTGATCTTGTTGGTGACACAATAAAAGGGGATATTCCCTGACTGCTAAAAATTGTGTGTGTGCGGATCTGGTTACTTCTCTTCAAATTACGGAAGGCCATCTCCCATAGGTGTAGATTTATCAAAGAGTGAATTTAGAGATCTCCACAGTTTGCCGAGTGAAAAACCGCCTTTTTTCCGTTCATTTCTGTGGGATTTTTAAAGGCGCATATATCACTATCACCCTTTAATAAAAACACCTTTAAAAATCCCATAGAAATGAATGGAGAGAGGCGGTATTTCATTCTGCGGACTGTGGAGATCTCTAACTTCACTCTTTGATAAATTTACCCCATAGACTCCATTTTAATCAAACAATTCAGATTTTTAATAATGATTTCCTTTTTCTTTCTAAAAATAAAATAGGACCTTGTTCTTGATCCTAACTAAGATATACTTAAAGGGGATCTGTTACCCGCAAAAAAAAATTTCCAAATCCTATTTTATCACGTTAGTAATTTAATTGTATTTAGAAAGTTTCTTATTTCAGTATGATGAAGCTTATAATAAGTTTTCATTTTCATGATAGTTCCTCTTTAAATGAGTTTACAACAGCTACGAATGCTTTACTTAAAAAAGAATTTGGATTTCATGTTTAATTTGAAAAGGACTTTTATTATACGGCTTTTTATGTCTCGATGACAGATCTGCTTTAATCCTTACTGGAAGAAATACATACATGATATTTGGGATATATAATGTTTAAATATATTTTTTTAGTAGATGTAAATCAAGTAAATGAAGCAAAGGCCCAGAATCTGGAAAATCCAAGGTCCCAAGAATTCTGGAAAACAGGTCCCATACCTGTACTACTTTTCACGGCAGTTACTGTCAGGAATAACTTTAAAATTATGCAAATTTATAATATAAATGTAATATTGTAAAGTTGTTTAGAATTATGTAGAAACAAAAACTTTCAGTGATTCTCTGGGCACTTTATTTGCATTCATTTTTTATTTTTAGTGAGAAAGCCTGGTATTAACAGTCTAGTATGCGAAATTTCTCAGATACCCCTTTGCTTAAAATTAGCAGGTTCAGGCAACATGCAGTGAAAGGGGGAAAAGGACTTCCAGGTTGTAGGAAGGTTTGCAACTTTAAACCAGTTCATGACCTTGGATGAAATCTCAGTGGGAACTTCTGATAAATTTGATAAAGGTTTAAGGCTAGCATTCTGTCCCCAAGGAAAGGAAACAAGGCCAACTGAGGTCTTGGCTGTTACTTTATCTGCTTAGATAAGGAAGTTTATGTGTCTGCTGCGAGATATCCCACCTGGGATACTGCTAAAGTATTATCAACATCCTCTTAAAATGTATTTCTTTATCGTCTCTTAGATCTTCTGGCTATGTGCTTGTAAAGGTAATTTGCCCATAATATTATTTCTAGTAAATTAAAAACTCTGTAAACTTTACTGAATGTTCTGCACATATGATTGAGAAATGAATGCCTACTTTTATTTTGGTTTATATGCAAGCACCAGTATTATTTAGTCATCATTCTAAAGTCTTTCCAGCTGCCAGTGTAAAGGTCACATGAAGCTCCCGCTGTGTGTCAGTCTGTAAAATGGGCCAGACAAGGATGTTTTCGGCAGCTTGCTACTCTTCGACATTCTTACTTGCACATCATCATATGAGAGAGGATTAAAATCAGTCTCTGGTTACGAGCCATAAGAGGTGATGCTGCAACTTATTGTTTTTCTTTTTATTGGTAAGTCCAGATGATTTTGCTTTAGTTAACTGGAGTGTATCTCTGGCCATAGATACTTCCAAGGACTGTTCTAAGTTCCTGAATCCTTCAGCTTTTCCCCCCGTGTTGGGGAGAATGTTATGAGATAAATTGGAACAGAACAAATGCAAAGAACATGTATCAACTTTAGTCTACCTTGAGGTGCATCTCCTAATGTCTTTCCTAAATGAAACTAGTCTCCAGTATTTGATGCAAATGTCACCATGCAGCAGAACAATAGTCCAAAGCACACTTCTAAGCTATTCAAAAACTATTTTTTGAAATAACAGCAAGTTGGTGTATGGTCTTTCATGGACTTATTGGGCATCATCATCTCAATCCTGCTGAGAGGAACTTCACAATCACATTTCTACAAGCCAAATAGTTACCCCTCAAGAAAGAGCTGCATCAAACTTAAACTGAATATATAATTTAAATTAAATAAAAACAGTATTATGGCACTGCTATGTGGACTTTAATTCTAATTCACTAGAGGAATACAGTCTGTTTCCGTAGTAAACTAGTGTTTCTGGATGATTCTAAATTTGTGAGGATTCATGTATCTGCTTCTAACCATCAGATCTTTAAAGTGACATGGATTTAAGCGTCTGTGTTTGGTTCTGCTGAACCCTAATCCTGGATTTGCATACCAAATTTAGATGATGATGTTTAGTCAAGGTCAACTCTATTCATGTCCAGTATATGCAAGGTTCTTCTTGCTAATTTCACATTGGTACACAGGTAGTGTCTGATGATAGTTTTTTGAAATAGTATTTTAATGTTTTCAAAATTTGCCAGTATTTTATTTTCCATTTACAAAAGTAATGGGTGCAATTTATATCCAACACATCTCCAATACATCTTGACATCTTGACAAGCTTTGTATCTTAAAACCCATTGTTGGCTGACTAAGGGGCCCATTTACTAAGGGTCGAAGTGGAATTTCAAATTCAAAAACTTAAAATTTCGAAGTAATTTTTGGGTACTTCGACTATCGAATAGGCCAAAATTCGATTAGAGTTGCAAGTACTTCACAAATTTGACCATTCAAAAATAAAAAAACTTCGACTTCAACACTTCGCCATCTTAAACCTGCCAAATTGCTGTTTAGCCTATGGGGGAACACCCTATAACCTATATGAGCTGTTGGCTAAGTTTTGAGAAGTCAAAGGTTTTTTTTTTGTAAAATCGTATGGATCGAAGGATTTCATTGGCCGATCATACGATTTCAATTTAGCGGAAAAAAACTTTTGACTATCGTACTACACCTATTCGATGGTCTAATTTCAACGTTTTTTCACTTCGAAATTCGACCCTTGATAAATCTGCCCCTAAGTGTAAGAAGAGCATCCCTCCTGCAGACTGGATATCTTCCAAATTTAAGAGACATTGTTGCCATTTTTCTTTTGGCAATAAATATAATTTAGAAAATCTCAAGACATGCAATTTATTTAGTATTTTACTTGGCATACGGAACCCCTGAGCTTGGTTCTCGGTGCTTGATACCAGTGCTTAACCATTTTAAACAGCAAGTATTGTTTTAACAGCCGTGTTAAATAGAATATAGCTGCATAAAGCCTGTTTTACTTTAATTTGCTAAACCGGGTGGTAAGTTACTGTATTATAATATACAGCTGAGCTAATGTGACAATGGAAACCCTGTGATAGGATCTTTCGTTAATTATATATTCATACACTTAGTGGATTTTGGATGTGTTAAATCTTGTTGGATGCCCTCTTGGGTTGTATGAAACTCACATCTGGAGATCTTTCTGAAGCCTAATTAAACAGTGGAAAAATGATGCTAGGCATCCTTCAGCAACAGAACATGCTACAGAAATATCAAACAAAACACGTTCTTTGCATCAGAAATTTTTAATGTGGTTTTTGTGGTGGTTCTCATTACACATGGATATTGCTTGATTGTTCCATATTCTGATATTTCATTCTCTTGTGGAGTTTGCTTTCAATTTAAAATGGACATTGAAGCTTACATTTTTTGTTTAGGTTTAAACTTTTCCTTTTATCGTGCAGGGGGCTTCTGCACAAAACCCATTATCAATATATTAAGGACATTTTGTGCCTCAAGCTACTGAAAAAGACAATCTGGGCAACTATGTGGTATCTGGTATTTAGAAACATTAAAGCCACTTACACCCTACGGGTAATGACACACATAACTTTTTCTCCTCTGGTGTAAACTTACCTAAGCACTCTGAATCTCCCGTCAGTGCAGGTTTCCGCACATAATTGCACAGTTTTACATTTTTTGTGCCAAAATTCACCTCCTGTGCACACTTGTTTATTGGTCATTAAAGTAGGCAGGCCCAGACTGGCAATCTGTGGGGTTCTGGCAAATGCAAAGGCTGCTGTAAGGTCCCATAGAAAGTCGTTATTTAGTTGGCTGGCGGGGGCTGTTTGGGCCTCTATGTGGGCTGATTGGGCCTCTGTGTACCTGAAATGCCAAGGCCTATTTTAATTCTCAGTCCGGACCTGAAAGTAGATGTATCCTTAATGAAGAAAGATATAGAGATACTTGGGAATAATAAACCCAGCTGTAGGAAGCAATGGCAGTTAACCGCAGAAAGGTATTGTCCTGTTTTAAAAGGAATATAACATGAGTAAAGGTTTATTATTCCTCTTAAAAAAACGCTGGTAATTCCCTGTATAGACTGTGTAGTGCAGTTGTCTGCAGTAGAGTCTTGCATAGGTCAAGTTGGACAGACCCGTGCCCAACCCTGCCCCATTCACTGATAAGCTGACGCGCACCCGCTACCACTACTAGACCCCCTACCTAGACCCACTACCCACACTTGCAAGGGTTTACACACCACCCGACCCATGGACCCGCATGACTGCAAGTGACATCACCATGAACTGGAAGTGATGTCACTCTGGAGACGGCTCAACCAGGTAAAGGGAACAAACTAGCTAGATTGGCGAGAGAGAGGGATAGACCTGCAGCTGAACTCGATAAGCAGGCTGAGTACCTGTGGACCATCTGCCAGGTTGTTGAATCTGGAACTTTTTACCCGAAATCCGACCACTTTGCAGGTATTCCACGTATACCAGTAGGAGTGATCTTCTTTATTTTATTATATTAAAAAAAAGTAATGCATTACCTAGTAGGGATGCACCGAATCCACTATTTTGGATTCGGCTGAACCACGGAATCCTTCGAATACCGAACCGAATCTGAATCCTAATTTGCATATGCAAATTAGTGGTGGGAAGGGGAATTTTTTTTCCTTCCTTGTTTTGTGACAAAAAGTCACGCAATTTCCCTCCCTGCCCCTAATTTGCATATGCAAATTAGGATTCAGATTCAGTTAAGCCAGGCAGAAGGATTTAGCTGAATCCGAATCCTGCTGAAAAAGGCAGAATCCTTACCGAATCCCGAACCGAATCCTGGATTCGGTGCATCCCTATTACCTAGGGCCTCTTGTTGTCTCCTGACAAATTAATAATAATAATAATAATTAATTTCACCTTTCAATTACAGCAGCATAAGCATATCCACATAAAAATGTTATGGTATGTGTATGACTGTATTACAGATGTGTGACCAATTATAGTACATTGTTACGGTACATGCAGTCAATCCACCAACTATAAGCAGCTTGCAACATTTTTTCATATACTGTATCATATTAGGATATAGGATATTTTTTGTCTGTAGGCATTTACAGTCATTTACAGTAATTATCGCCACTGAGCATGACTTGCCCTGGGACTACGTGAACCTAACCCAGGCCTGAGCTATTGCTATATAAAAAGTTTTAAGAGTATTGGTTTTATTGCAGTCACCACTCTGGCAGCATTATTTCAGCTACATACCCCAAAAAGATGCATAAAATCGCTAATGCTGGTATATAAATATTTCATCCATGTGCGAGAGAAGCTGAGATTTTAATGAGACAAAACTGAAAGTGTCAGAAATCAGCTAATGACCATATTTTTCCAGCTGGCCTCAGTTCTAGGGCTTTTTATTTGGTGTTATTTTTAAACTGACTTAAGAGGCTTACGTGAAACTCTTCGTTTGAAATGATGCTGCAAATGTCCAAGCAGTTTATTTAGCAATCGGCTGCACCGTCGAGAAATTGATTTATATTATGTATGATCAACCACAATTTGTAAACTGCTGCTTCAATAATATTTGTAAAGATTCCGATAAAATTTGTAGGAAGGGTGTAGATAGCACTTGATTACATTCAGCTCTAAAAAAAATGACTACAGGATCCCTTATTCAAAAACATGTTATCCAGAGAGCTCCAAATTGTTTCATTTTTTCTCTGTAATAATAAAACAGTACCATGTACAGGTATGGGATGGTTATTCAGAAACCCGTTATCCAGAAAGCTCAAATTACGGGATGGCTGTATCTCACAGACTCCATTTTATCCAAATAATCAAATTTTTTAAAAATGATTTCCTTTTTCTCTGAAATAATAAAACAGTAACTTGTATTTGATCCAAACTAAGATATAATTAATCATTCTTGGAAGCAAAACCACCCTATTGGATTTATTTAAAATATACATGATTTTCTAGTAAGCTAGAGGTATAAAGATCTAAATTACGTTATCCAGAAAGCCCCAGGTCCAGAGCATTCTGAATAACAGGTCCCATACCTGTACTTGATGGTAACTGCGCTGGGTGAATCAATATTGGTGACAAAAACAATCCTGTTGGGTTTATTTTTGTTTAAGGTATGGTGATTACAATTATAGATTACAAAATCTCGTATCTGGATAACCCCAGGTCCCAAGCATTTTTTATTTTGGTTGATATAGACACCTTATGTCACCCTAAAGCCAGTGGTGTTTCAATCATAGCCTCCAGGAGACTGTGATGATTGTATTCAGTTAGGGAATAGCACTCTGCAATAAGCTCTGAATACATTTTAAAACATATACATTTTTACTTGAAATCTCACTCTGTAGTTTGGATGAGTGAATACATAAGGTGAAGGTTAAACTCTAACTGTTAAATTATTGCAAATAAAAAGGCATCCAACATATATCCTCCGTTTAAAATATTGGTTTCAGAATTTAGTTTTTGTCTAAAATATGCAGTTAGGCTTCTAAAATTAGCATTTCCATTAGCATTCTAATGAAAATGTTTTTACCATCAGAATCCTTGTAATTTTCTTTATTTAAACGTCATAATTTTTTGGTTCATTATTTAGGTCCCTGCAGTTAAACCATAAGGTTTTCTGCTGTCCATTATCCTGGATTTCAGCCAAGTTTTTTTCTACTAATGAGATGCCTTTCTGCCTGCTACATTTGAATTTATTTTTCCCTACAGGATATTGCTGGAGCTGGGTTTTTTAACCTGTTCTGTAAAGCTGGTATGTTATGGATTCTTAGCCTAGCACCATACAAAAATATATGTATATATGTAGCTCACAAAGCATGGCACTTGCATTTTCCTATTGTATTGTCCTTAATATAGTTTTTTTCCGTTAAAATTGACTAATGCATGTCAAGATTTGGACTGGCAGTTTTGCCATTTTATATGCTATACTGCCTGACCATCTAGGCTGGCAAGAGAGTGAGCTGTTTATATTGATAATTCTGTGGTTCCAGTGGAATATTGATCTTTTGCTGAAAATTTCCTCTGGATGGCAAAACAAGCTCGGTGATTGCTTCAAACAGCTCAAAAGAATAAACTGGCAGTTAGGCAGGTTAAAAAAAGTAAAAAGGTTGAACTTGATGGACGTGTGTCTTTTTTCAACCTAACTTACTATGTAATAAAAATTGAATAGAAGCCCATACATGTGCATGACCCCTTGTACAGTATGCATCCATTCAGCTCGTGGGTCAGCCTGTTTACAACACCTTTAGTTTTACTGTGGCTCTTTAAACATGTTTTTAGGAATTGAGCCCCTTAATGTGGCAGTTAGTCATAGCCACATGGTATTATGGACTCTCCTTCAGTCATCAAAATGCAGGCACTGCAATTACAACGCAAAAAGGGGGTTATGCAAAGTTCTCCAAAGGAATGTTATGGGGTCATAACTTGTGATAGAAAGGCAGTATAGATGTAATTAAAACTATTAAAAAAAAACGTTGTACGTTTTAGATTGTAAGGGGAAAAGCAAATATTCCTTCTCCCAAGTTTTGCTTATTAGGCAGAAGTTTAAAACAAACGCTGGATATATCAAAGCTGCCAAACTAATGAGGTTTTTTTTTTGGTAAAATGGTTATTTTATCACCAGGGCTTGTCCCCTATCTATTTTCCTATATTTAGTGAATGAGCTGTGTATAATATTCCATTATGTTCACTTTTACATTTAAAACCACGAGTTGAGGTGCCATATTACTAACCTCTGTAGAGCCACTGATCTTGTTATAGATGAGATTGTTTCTACAGGCTGCACACACAAGTTTTCTACACCTTGATTGTTCCATCCCAACTGTAGTTTGTAATGGAATGAGTGAAGGCACACTCCTAAATGTTTTGGTCAAATGTGGTGGAAACTGAGAGGTCTCTGAAGTCAATGGATGGTCTTTTACTTCCAGGCGTTTAAAATGTACCCAACAGAATATATACATATATTTTTTCAACTATAGTACAGATAATTGCTTCTTCATTGTATTTAGTACTCGATGGCTTTTCCACAAAATACTGCAGCCTTTAAGAACCTTTTGATGTGATTTCTTAGCTGACCACTCCTTTATAATAAAGACAAAAAATAGGACAAAGTGACTACATCAATGTATCTTCAGAGCGTTAAACCTTTCCAAATGTCAAATATCATGTTCAATATCATGCTAGGCCATGCAGCTGGTGTATCAGACAGGTGCAAACATGTTTCTATTAATATTTATTCATTTCATTTATGAAGGATTTTGTCATCCTTCTGCACAGAAGCACTGGAGTGCCTTTGGACCAGTTTTGCAGATAAGTATCATGATCAGGTTTTAGAATCTTTTTCCTGGTTGTGCTTATTATGCATTATTCCATGTGACCCTACAATTTTCTCTTGCACCACAATCTACCCTCTAGTGCTACTAGTGGGATGTGAGGGAAAGACTGAATTTATAGTTACCAGAAGAGGAGCATGATTTCTTCCCTCCCCTATATTGTCTTGTTATTATGTTTTTGAAACATTGTGTTTCTCTTTTATGGTTTTCTTATACACTATGGGGGTTAGAGGTTGGTCTAGGGCTTTATATCAACTGATTGGTGATGACATTACAAAGAAAGCAGCATCTCCGTGTTAACCCTGCCTTTGGGACTAATGGAGAAAAAAATCTATAAACTCAGTCTGAAAACATGAATAGATTCAGATTCAGTTTCAAAAAATGTAAGGTTATGCTCTTGGGATATAGAAATATGAAAGCTATTTCCCCCCTGAAATGGGATTAAGACACACCTAGGATTACCCGTGAATAATCTTAAAATGGCCATACACGTTAAGATTTTTATTTGTTGTACAACAAACGATCAGATCAGATGTTCATTTTAATGCAACAATCTAAAACTAACCATTCAGATTTCAATTGTTATGTCACCCATGGATATCGTCAGATAGGCAATACATGCAAAGGTATTATCTTTCACCGACTGAAATTTTCTAACCTGTCTGATCGATTAAATGACGGTTCAGGCATGGCATGAAAATTGTTGGGACAATTATTTGGAGCATACACAGTCCAAAAATTGTACAAAACTAAATTTTGTATCATTATATCTGAATTTGTAGAATTTGGTATAGAGTCCCGTAAAGAGAGGAGAGGGAGACTGTTTTATTCGAATGCACTCAAAACAACAGTTTTGAAAGAGAGTGCGTTCCAAATAGCACTATTAAACTAATAAAGTCTATGGAATGTCTTGGTAATAAAAAAAGGCTGGCCAAGTTGGAGTTGTTCACACTGTAGAAGAGGTGCTTTATAAATATGAGGGGGCCATGCAATAAACTCTCTGGTGCCAATTTTACCACTAGATCTTTCCACAGGGCATGAGGACATGCCTTCGATATATTCATAAGGAGGTTCCTTAAGAGTGAGAGCCATGAAGTTATAAAATTCTGTCCCTATTGTAGTTGTTTGGCAGACACAAGTATGAGTTGGATGCATTTTTTGAAAGTGAAAAAAGATAAGAGTTCTGCTGTTCATGGTCATACTTGATTAGTTTTCTGGAGGAGGTATGCGGTAGAGGAGGTGGGGCAATTTGCGGGAGGGGAGTTGAGGATGGTGGGCCCTTGCAGTGGAGTCCCCAGTGGGCGCCACGCACCCCTGTCGACACTATTGGTGTTAAAATCCTGATGCAGAGTCTTTCAGTTGCCCTTTTGGAGTCATGAAGAAATTCTCCTCCATTCTGAAGCAATTGTAGACTGCTTCAGAAGGCAATTGTTTACATTTAGAGCTGCTATAGGTTACATAGCATTTATTTGAATAACCGCTTGATGCATATGTTGTTTTTCAGCCTTAATTTCAATGTAACAATTATAAAATAAGTTGTTTTCTTACAAGAAGTAGGTTTTCTGCTTAATTTGGTGGTCCTTCATTCTTTGAGGAATTTGTGGTCCTGCTACTCGTATCTTTGTTGCATTTTGTATTGCTATCATGTCAAAACAAGCAGGAACCTTGGGTAAAAATAAAATCATAATCTAATTTAACAAGGTTGAGAAAATTAGGCCTCCAACAGGTTTTTTTTTTACCGAGAGACAAATCTTTTGTATCAATGCTCCACTTTTAACTTGTATGTACATTTATTTGTGTTCTTGTTAAAGAACAAGTAACCTAATTTTCATTCAGCGTCTACATTTTGGCATAAAAGAACTTAATTAAGTTGCCCTTTTTTTTTTATCAACGTTGTTAAAGCGTATGGAGTTCTCCCAGTTACGTTTCAGTGGAAAGAAGCTTTAGGCCAAGCAAGTGTGTGAGAATTTGGACGCCTCGGTGTACGGTTTCTGTTGTGTGCATCTGGAGAGTTGTATACTTCTTGCTGTAAAACATTAAGGTGTAATTAACTGGTATCAATCAGTACCTACAGGTGCAGGTTGGCAATTAAATGACCCTAGCCCAGTATTGTGTGTACGTTTAACCCCTAGATTTAGTGTAACAAATCTGAGCTGTTTAGTTTCTTTTCATCTCATTAGATCCAATTAATGAATCTTTAATGGAAAACATTTGCGGCACATATGATACGACTTCTTACTGCAATTCTCTAGTTACATAAACAAAAATAGAGTACTTGCTAACTACTTTATTTCCTCGGAGGTTATTAAAATCCACAGAAAGAAAATATTTTGGGAGTTTCATATGTATTTATAGGTTTTAATTAACTGCATGTTCTTTATTAATCACATGGGGATCATGTTCACACTTTTGGATATGTTCAGCAAGCCCTTATGTGTTAATGTATGTATTTTTGTTAAACCAACACCAATAATACTCCATATTAGTGCTTCAGCCTTCAAGGTAAAGCAGGACTACTGCTCATAGCATTCTTTAACTGCATTTTTATTCATGAATAAATCGGCGCAGGCCTAGATCACTTATACATACCCAGCCTGTGACTTTTCAGCAGTTGCTGAGCCTCAATACCAAGAAATTTCAGGTAACCAGAAATTGCTGTCTTCTTCTAAGTACAGCAGTTCTTGTTAGTTCTATAGCAGGCATTGCAGTTTGTATTAGGATACTGGCAGTTGTAGGCCCACTATAGCTGGACATCTGTAGACATTGAATTACCCCTCTTGTGATATAGCCACAATTTTTGTTCTCCCCTATATTCTCTTTGCTATCCATTCAATCCCCTTATGAATATATTAATATTTTCATTGCTGTTTCAATAATATTTAAAGTGTATCTTTTCCCAGGACGAACAGAGCTCAGGTTCCAGTGATGGAATATATATTTGAACTTCCAAACTTGACCATTCAGGCTACAAGGGCTCAGACCCTGTTGCTGCAGGTGATATGTGATAGCTGGTCTTACAGTTCCAAAACTAGTGGCTCTTCAGCGCTTACTGAGGCTCTGTTGCATGAGATCTTCCCTACAGCAGGTAAGGATATTGCATTATTTAAACTAATTGTGAAATGTGTTGTTATAATGCCATCTAGCCTTAGATCTAAATTTTCTGCTTCACTATTATTGGATGTGTTCTAGTAATCATATCAATTATCCTGTTTCCAGGTTTAACCGTGCATTTGGAATCTAAAGCATAACATGTCTAGTATCAAAGGGAGGCTCACTGGGGTTGATCTCACCTTGTGTGCAATAGCCCTATGTAGGGGTGGCAAAAGTTCCATGATACAGGGTTTATTTTTTGTTAAAGGGGAACTATTAATATTAATAATTAAATTAATTAATTCAGGAGTTGGGTGTAAGATGAATGATCCAATATATCTTATAGAGGGCTCCTTTTGCCTAGAAGATGTATTAGAGCTCACTCTGTCAAAATCACCAGACATCACGTCAATCTACATGCAGAATTTGTGCAAAAGGGAGTTATTTTGTTAGACTTTGTTTGTACTGGAATCCGTTATGTGAGCTCTAATACATCTGCTAGGTAAGGGAGCACCCTATAAGATATATTGGATCATTCATCTGACACCCAACTGCTGCATGAAGACAGAATGAAGAGAAACAGATGCTGAGAGAGGAATACAAACCTGATTATTTCAGAAACAATGCATAACTTTTTAATTGATTTTATTTAGAAAGGTTCTTATTTCAGTACGAGGAAGCTTATATTAAATTTTTATTTTCTCGATAGTTCCTCTTTAAGTTATCATCAGGGACAACCACCTCAAATGTTAACACTGCCATTAAAGTGGACCTGTCACCCAGACATAAAAAGCTGTATAAGAAAAGTCCTTTTCAAATTAAACATGAAATCCAAATTCTTTTTTTATTAAAGCATTCATAGCTGTTGTAAACTCATTTAAAAATCCCAGCTGTCAATCAAATACTTTTACTTTCCATTCAGCACTTACTGGATGTCACTGCTCTTCTCACATTCCCCCCGTTCTTGTACGATTTAATTGTGTAGCCAGTGTATGGGGATGGGCATCAGGACCCCCATTCTGGTGCACAAACAAGATTCTGAGATGATGCAAAGCTAGTCTTAATAATAGTGTCCACAAAATGGCTCCTGCCTGCTTGCTATAATTATGAATTCCCAGACTGATGGAAATCAGATTCAAATAATTTATACAGTGTAATTAAAGTTCATTTTGCTTGACTAACATGATAAAATAAAATTTGAAATATTTTTTTATCCCCTTTAAAAATGTTTCATTGAATTTCACTGGGCAAAGATTATTGCTGTATTTGCATACCACACACATTGTAGGGAGGACTCTTTAAGTCTGAAATATTGATAATACTGATGGCTAACTGAGGGAGTTTCATGCAGAATGGTAGATTAGAATGTTACACAGTGTGAAATCATTTACATCAAGATCAGAATGTCCAAAGATGAAAAGATCTCCCTAGTGCTTTAGGGCTAGTCCACACGGGGAGATAGCGACGCGTTTGCGGTCGCGGCGACAAAGCGCCGCGACAGTCGCCGCGACCGGGGCAGGCGACAGTTTTGTATGGGCGCCTATGTAAAAACGCCTGTGCTAACCACACGAGGCAATGCGCTTTTCAACAGTCGCCTGAAAAAGCCTGGCGAGGCATTTTCAGGCGACTGTTGAAAAGCGCATCGCCTCGTGTGGTTAACACAGGCGTTTTTACATAGGCGCCCATACAAAACTGTCGCCTGCGCCGGTCGCGGCGACTGTCACGGCGCTTTGTCGCCGCGACCGCAAACGCGTCGCTATCTCCCCGTGTGGAATAGCCCTTAAGGTGCACTAATCTAATTATTGTGGATCACTGCTATGCAGTTTTAGACTCTGTCCTTCACTTCAGTGCTGAAGTCTGGAAACAGTCTCTTCTTACAGCTCACAAACAAATAAATCAATTCAAAGTGCCACAGTTGGCACCTTATAGCCAACACTTTTGTAAAAAACTCAGACAAAAACTAATGCTGGGGTTACAGTACATGTGAGCAAATACGGGCAAACTTAATTTATTTGACTAGTGGTATAATGTCAGTGATGCAAGATAATAATTCTGAGAGCCATTTTGCTATCAATCACAACCTTTTTTAATCCTAGAAAATGGGTGCTATAAGTACTTTACATATCTAGGCTTCATTTGTGTATGGCACCCCAGCGTGCAGGAAAGCTCTAGTTATTACCATGTTTTATTTCTAACACACTAAGGTACTAAAAATGAAATTAACTGGCTTTGAAAGGAGACAGGTTTGTAATGTATGGTAAACCTTTCTATGGAAATTACTGCATTCGTTGTTATTGCAGCTGCAAATTCAGGTTCCCATCATTCTGTCCCAAAGATTAATTTTTCCTACCCTGGAAATAAACAACCATTTTATTCCACGGTTTGCATTCATAATGGCACACACATTTCTATGAATAAGAGGGATGATTAAGTTATATTTACACTAGTTCTGTGTTGTTAAATCACTTTTTTTCACTCAAAACATCTTTTTTCCCCACCAGCTATCTAACACGAGTAGTCTCAGTACCAAAGCTTGGCAACATATGTAGAGAGACGGATAAGCAGTTTGGCCAATGCAGTCATTGGTCAGCCCACATATTAAAGAGGATTGCACATCTTTCCCATTTGTGGATACGAACAATTTAGCATTCCTAGTGTGTAAATATTTTTTTAGGATTTTATTTAAGAAAGCATTTAAGGAGGAAGTTTGCCTTGCTCCAGTATCACAATAGCACACAAGCTAGAGCAGTCAGATTAATGACAACGTGGACATGCTCTTTGTCAGGATATTTCACTTGAATGGAAGTGTGTGATACTGATGGTACTTGCCCTTTTCAGCCCAAAAATAAAATGGAGAGAGCGGAGAAGGTGATTTCTTCCTAGCATTTAAAGAGGTGGTTTACCTTTAAGTTAACTTTTAGTATGCTACAGAATGGCTAAGCAATTGAGCAACTGATCTGCATTAGTTGCCATCTTTTGACTCCAGCTCTTATTATTGCTACTCATATGTATATTCCTGTCTCTTAAATCAATACATTGTTGCTAGGGCAATTTGCAGCCTAGCAACCAGATTGCTAAAAATGCAAACTGGAGAGCTACTGAATAAAAATCTAAATACAGGTATTGGATCATTTATGCAGAATGCTTGGGGCCTGGGGTTTTCTGGACAATGGATCTTTCCATGTTTTGGCTCTACGTACCTGAAAGTGATACTGACACTAAAAATTTTCTTTTCAAAATATTAATTTACATTAAAAGTTACCTATAAGTCATGTTGATCGTTTTTCGCTGATAGTTCTGCTTTTGCAAGTAATTGTCACTTGAAGTTCCTAAACCAGACTGTTTTGCCTGACTGTCCCTTCTTAACCTGTCAGTAAGAGTTTCTAATACTAACGGACTCCTGCTGCACAAATATGGCAGCCCCCTCATAAAGGAATAGGGTAGTAAGAAAAGGTAATGTGAAAGCATCAGGCAAATACTTTTATGGCAACATTTTAAATAGTATTCAAATACATTATTATGATAGCTAATAAAAAAGGTTATTTTCTGATGTCAGTATCTCTTTAAGTCTACTAGAAAATCATGTAAACATTAAAGGGATACGGTCATGGGAAAACATGTTTTTTTTTCAAAACGCATCAGTTAATAGTGCTAATAGTGCTGCTCCAGCAGAATTCTGCACTGAAATCCATTTTTCAAAAGAGCAAACAGATTTTGTTATATTCAATTTTGAAATCTGACATGGGGCTAGACATATTGTCAGCTTCCCAGCTGCCTCAAGTCATGTGATTTGTGCTCTGATAAACTTCAATCACCCTTTACTGCTGTACTGCAAGTTGGAGTGATATCACTCCCCCCCCCCAGCAGCCAAACAACAGAACAATGGGAAGGTAACCAGATAACAGCTCCCTAACACAAGATAACAGCTGCCTGGTAGATCTAAGAACAGCACTCATTAGTAAAAGCCAAGTCCCAATGAGACTGATTCCGTTACATTAAGTAGGAGAAATAACAGCCTGCCAGAAAGTAATTCTATCCTAAAGTGCAGGCACAAGTCACATAACTGGGGCAGATGGGTAACTGAAAAAATGTCTAGCCCCATGTCAGATTTCAAAACTGAATATAAAAAAAAAATCTGTTTGCTCTTTTGAGAAATGGATTTCAGTGCAGAATTCTGCTGGAGCAGCACTATTAACTGATCCCTTTAATAGTATCCCTTTAAAAAAAAAACAATAGGCTGATTTTGAGTCCAATAAGGATTAATTATATCTTAGTTTGGATCAAGTACAAGTTACTGTTTTATTATTACAGAGAAAAAGAAAATAATTTTTAAAAATTTGGATTATTTGTATAAAATGGAATCTATGGGAGACGGCCTTTCCGTAATACGGGTTTCCAGGTATAGGATCCCACACCTGTAACTCAAAAAGCACAAATGATAGAAAATTTTAGTTACCAGACTTTCAGGCGACAAAAAACCTCTCAAGTCTGCCTTGGCAGGGGAGCTTTGCATTACTTGCGTTCTTTTTTTCTACTACTTTTGCTTGCAATGCCGTTTTGTCATTGTGATATTTGCCCCTGTGATATTGCTATATAATACACAAAAGCCATGAATATCTTGTAAATTATATCCTTATAAACAGTGAGTTCTGATGTCATCAGTTATAAACTGTGAGTTCTGATGTCATTTCTGTCACACGACTCACTTAAATTTGTGTATTATAATAAATAAAGTACCCCCAGTTGCAAAATATGAGGATATTAGAAGTTACCTCGGAGTTCCATGACCTGTATAAAAACACTCGGCCTTCGGCCTTATATTTTACAATAGGGGGTAACTTTATTCACTATATAAAATATATTGAAATTCATGTAACGGCAGGTAATTTAATATTTGCTAGTGCTGAATGAGTTAAAGGGTTGAAGAGCAAAGTGATGTGGAAGCCCACATAAAATATGCAAAACTTCACGTGATCTGTGAGCTGTGGCCTGTGTACAATCTCTACCCCCATTGGGCAGATTGTTATTTTGTTGACAGCCCAACACTATTAATCAGGTACTTTGGCCGGCAAAACGACTTGCAGGCCTCTCATTTCATGCACAGCACAGTTGTCATGGGAATTGAATCCCTCCTGCAAATGGTGTCTTAAAGCTAAAACGAAATCTACTTTCCAGAGAGCAACTGTAAAACTATTTTATGTAAGATTTCATGTGGGATACCTTAATGGTTGAATAATAAATTTTACCTCATAAAAATGAAATTCAATAATACAGTAGCTTTTCTCAGCGCAGTAGCATCTGGTTGATCCTCATGAGAGCCCATATTTTCCAACTCATTAGGATCATGTCGTTCTGTATGTCGTCAACATTGGGTTAGCCAAGCTACCTTTACTTACATAACCGCCAAACTATTAAATAGGTCTCTTGTGGAGTGAAGTCAAATATTCCCCTTATTTTGCTTTTGCCTTGGAAGAAGAGAAGAAAATGTACGTAGTGTAAGATTTAAACATCTGGTCCAAACCACATCAGGGTAAAAATGAGGAAAGTAACAAGATTCCATATTCCTCCCAGGTGTGCTTATAAAACAGGCTGGAGTCACTGCATAGTTCTTTAACCACTTAAGAAAAAAAAGGGGGTTTTGGGGGGGGGGGTTGGCGAAAGCGAATTTGGAATAGCTATGTTCTTCCCACGTGTTTGTGTTTTCAGAATGACAAACAAATAGAATCATTGAGTGGGTATGACATAAATGTTTTCTTTGCTGTGTAATATGCCAGCTGTGCTGCTTGGTTTTAACACTCAGAAATTTGCCAAAACTATCAGTGGTTTGCGTTCATTTAAAGGCAAGCTGGAGGCATGGATTCTTACTCCTGAAAAGTAACAGACTGTGTAGCAACATAGTTCATCATTAAAAATTACCGGTATGGTAAGCAGGATCTGATAAAATATCTTTGTACATTCACAGTTGTTCTGAGGAACCAAGAAGATAGTATCTGGTGGAACAATAGCGGCGGACATAGCACTGCGGCCTTGTAATGGCCTTAAATGTATAGGTATGGGACCTGTTATCCAGAATGCTTGGGACCTGGGTTTTTCCAGATAATGGGTCTTTCAGTGATTTGGATCTTTATAATTTAAAGGAGAAGGAAAGGCTCGGTGCACTTGGGGGTGCCAAATGTTAGGCACCCCAAGTGATTGTATTGACTTACCTGAACCCCCGGGCCAGTGCTCATATCACAGGCCCGGGGGTTATACCAGTGAGCACCATGGAGCTTTCTTCTTCCGTCTTCCTCTGTCTTCGCGTGGCTGCAAATGTGCAGTAGAACGAAAAGCTGAACTTCAACTAAAAAGTCGTCTATTTCATTCAACTGCGCACGCGTTTGCCCCGGTAAATTTGAAGAAAGAAGAAGACTGAAGTGGATCGCTCCGTGGTGCTCACTGGAATAACCCCAGGCTGGTGCAGTTGAGCCTGTATTCAGGTAAGTCAATACAAAGCACTTGGGGTGCCTAACATTTGGCACCCCCAAGTGCACAAAGCCTTTCCTTCTCCTTTAAGTGTGCTAGAAAATCATGTAAACATTAAAGAAACCGAATAGGCTGGTTTTGCTTCCAATAATGATTAATAATAGCTTAGTTTGGATCAAGTACAAAGTACTATTTTATTATTACAGAGAAAAAGGGAATCATTTTTAAAAATGTAGATTTGGATAAAATGGAGTCTATGGGAGACAGGCTTTCTGTAATTCAGCTTTCTGGATAATGGATCCCATTCCTGTACTTGTAAAGAGCAATCATGTCCCCTTGCAAGCACTTTGTCTCCAAAGACCATCTTTGATAATGTTTCCTTGTAGTTTAATTGCTCCATTCTGTTAACCACTTTAGTTGCACACCTCTACACATAGAGGGCAGACTTATCAAAGGTCGAGGTGAAGTTTCAAAGTGAAAAACCTAGAATTTCAAGCTATTTTTTGTGTACTTCGACTAGGGAATAGTCATACTTCCATTCGAATTTGAAAAAACTTCGAAATTCGAAGGTCGAATTTTTTGAAGTACTGTCTCTAAAACTTCGATTCCGACCATTTGCCACCTAAGAGCTGTTTTAGCCTATGGGGGACCTCCTACAACCTGTATGATGGCAATTGGGGGAGTTTGGGAGATCGAAGGTCGAAGTTAAAAAAAAACTTCAAATCGAAGTACCTAAGTCTTTAAGAGCTACTTACCAGTAATCTATATATAGGCAAAATTATATTTTTATCCCTCAATGCCCTTGTTTGTTCAAGGGAGTACTTTATTCACTTGTGCCTAGTGTTGCATTGTCTGTTATCTTCAAAAATCCTCTAATCATTTCCTATTAATGTTGCCTCAAACATACTACCATTTGGTGTGCATTATTTATTTTTACCCGTAGATAACCTTGCATTTATTAATGCTTAACCTCTTTTGCCAATTTCTTCTTATGCTTCCTAAATTAAATGAAATAAAATTGATTAAAATAATTGGCAAAATGAATTGCTAATGTTCAGCTCAGTTTATTGGACTAATTTTGCAGACTGGTGTATATTGCCCCTTTAAAGCCAAAATAACTCCCTTTATTCACTTCTTTGTTGTTATTTGTTTTTTCTTTGTCTCAGTCACCAACATTTTTTCTTTTGTTCACTGAATTGAAATGGCAATGGTATAATTTATTAAGTTTTTTTTTTTTACTTTTTTTTTTTGTGCTGTATTCATTATAAAACCGAAGGCTCGTAGAGGCTTCAGTTACACTTATATTTGGTACTCTAAACTGCCATGTGCACCATGTAAAACATATATAGCTGGCCTATGTAGTCTGGGTGCTATTAGAAACCATGGGGCACTGTACTACCTTGTTGGTAAGGCCTGTTTCCTCAGGGACACACACTTATACCAATTGCTTGCCCAGAGTACCATGGTACAAAAAAGGAGGGTTGTGGGTGCACTCCTAAGGCCACAGAAAAACATATTTCATATTTAAATACAATAATCCCCTGTCTAAAAAAAGAAAAACAGGGTTTTTTGTTAAAGTTATGATCATAAAATTGATAAGCCGCCATACCATGTCAACGTAAACCCCATACGGCGGTCCCTTACTTGTTTACCTGTGATCAAAATATAAAACCTTGGTTTCATATTGTGGACTAGATCCTCCCCCGCCACCTGCATATGCGGCTTTTGAAGGGGAGACTGAGCAGACCAACGCCCATTTTTTTTTAAAAAAAAGGTGATTGTGAAGAGACTATAATGAAGGCAAAGTAATGTTGTATATATAAGTGCACACTTGTATGTGTACAGTATGTGTGTGAGTATCAGTATAGGTGTGGGTATAGAAGTACAAGGTGATGAAAAAGGAAAGGTTACATGATGAGTGTAATATGTGCGAATCTGTGTAAAAATGTTACCTAGTGATAAGTGCAGCAGATATGATGAGTTTCTCACAGGCGTTGGTAATAAAAATGCTAAAGCCTCCCCAGCCGCTAGCAGTGTAATAGGTTTAATGTGTGTGGGTCTGTGCAAATGTTACCTAGTGATAAGTGCAGGAAATATAATGGGTGTCTCACAGGCGTTGGCCAAAGCCTCCCCAGCCGCTAGCATTTGTGGCTTTTAAGGGAGAGAAATTGCCCGAACCAAGGATTAATAAAAAACAACAAGGACATAGGGCCACCGTTAATTTAAAGGGGTGGGTATGAGGGTGCACTAACCACATGAAGCTCAGCCACAGCTTCCGGCTACATTTCAGGTACAAAATAGGAGGGTTGTGGGTGCACTCCGTAGCCTTAGGAGTGCACCCACAACCCCCCTTTTTTGTACCAGAGTACCATGGGGCAAGAATGATTCTTTCAAGGCCCACAAATCTGGACTTTCATGCCTTCCAGTCTCCCACTGGATCTAGATCCCAAACAGATTACCCACCTGTCTTAGCAAGTGAGGATGTCTGCATGTGATATTCTCAATTGTTAAGATTTACCAAGTGGTAACTTGGTAACAAGGCTTTGTTCAATCAGGATAGTATCCATTATAAATAGCATAACAATATTATTTCGTTTAATCTCCCTTCATGGAAGAGTGGTTCACTGCAGTTGCTTTGTATTGCTTAAAGGAGAACTAAAGTGTAACTAAAGAAGTAGGCTAGAAATGTTCTACATTATTTTTTGGACTTCAGTACCAGCCCAAGGCAACCACAGCCCTTTAGCATTAAAGATCTGTGTCTCCAAAGATGCCCCAGTAGCTCCCCATCTTCTTTTCTGCTGATTCACTGCAAATGCTCTGTGCTGCTGTCACTTACTGAGCTTAGGGACCCACTCACAAGATACAGTACACATAGAATTGAAATGTCACAATATAAGGCTGATTAGTAATTAATACAGATAATTACTACATGGCAGCACAGAAACCAGTACAATTAGCATCAGAATTTAATAATCAGCCCTGTAGCATCAGCTTATATTACAGACTAACCTCATGTTCTGCTTAATAAATTGCTACGATCCCTAAGCTTGGTTTCTCAGAGCTAAGCAGAGCCCACTGAGCATGTGAGTGTCACAGACACTTTCCAAGATGGTGACCCCCTGTGACAAGTTTGAAGTCCTGGATCATTGCTGCTATTGACAAGCTGAATCTTTAGGCTGGTGCAATAAATTCAGTATATAAAATATAGTAGTTTAGCTTTTAACCAGGGAGCTCTCATCCAGTTTTTCCTATACCAATTAGTCATTGCAAGGTCTGTGTATAATTAGATGAAGGACTCTACATAGACAAATTAAACAGACAAGTGTCGTGTTACCAACACCTCTCTTTTTGGTACAAAACAAATTATTTTATGAGCTAATGCTTTTTGTTTTATGCTCTTAGAATTTTAAACCTTAAAGGCCTGTGTTGGTCTAAACAATTAGATGTAATCCTCATAATAAATTAACACAGTAAAAAGGCACTGTAGGGTGTGCGAGTGTTCTTGTGAAGCCATAATCAAATAAACATGGACCATAAAATGCAGTGCATAAAAGACACACTGAATAAATCTTGTGCACTGTGAGCAATCACAATGAAATTGTAATGGAATTTTAGAAACCATACATGGTGGTACTGAATGTTCAATATAGCCTGCGCGAATGAGCAAAATGAGAGAGAGTGCAAAGGTTGTATGGATCATAAAATCTTAATTAGAGCAGCCTCCATTATATGGACACACATATATATGCTATATAGTATTTTGCACGGAGGCGTTTCATCCCTTGAGACATCCCATTCTAGAAAGAACTACTGTAGTGGTGGTTTAATTCCCTTTTGCCAAACACATACTTAACTAAATAAGTCCAGGACTAGATCTGTTGCAAGCAGACATGTCAACATTTGCAGTTTTTAACCATTTTAATATCCTGGAGGAGCACAGCTGCCTTCTGTTGATTGTAAGTATGAAGTAGTGGGGCACAAACTTGCCCTTGAGGGACCACCTGTTTGTAACTGCCAATTAAAAGTGTGTTTGGCTTAGTCAGGTACTAAAAATCTACTTAGCAAAGTATTAGACCATGTGGTTTCTAAGGATTTTCTTTTTGCATTATATAGTAGATATGAAATTATTCCAAGATACGTGTCTCCTAATCACTAATTAGCTTTGACGGACATGGATACTGGCAACAGAAAGAGAGGAAGGTTAAAAGTTGGCCTTTTAGTTCCAAGTTAAGTATATACAGTGGTGTGAAAAACTCATTTGCCCCCTTCCTGATTTCTTATTCTTTTGCATGTTTGTCACACAAAATGTTTCTGATCATCAAACACATTTAACTATTAGTCAAAGATAACACAAGTAAACACAAAATGCAGTTTTTAAATGAGGGTTTTTATTATTTAGGGAGAAAAGAAATCCAAATCTACATTTTCATGTGTGAAAAAGTAATTGCCCCTTGAACCTAATAACTGGTTGGCCCACCCTTAGCAGCAATAACTGCAATCAAGCGTTTGCGATAACTTGCAACGAGTCTTTTACAGCGCTCTGGAGGAATTTTGGCCCACTCATCTTTGCAGAATTGTTGTAATTCAGCTTTATTTGAGGGTTTTCTAGCATGAACCGCCTTTTTAAGGTCATGCCACAACATCTCAATAGGATTCAGGTCAGGACTTTGACTAGGCCACTCCAAAGTCTTCATTTTGTTTTTCTTCAGCCATTCAGAGGTGGATTTGCTGGTGTGTTTTGGGTCATTGTCCTGCTGCAGCACCCAAGATCGCTTCAGCTTGAGTTGACGAACAGATGGCCGGACATTCTCCTTCAGGATTTTTTGGTAGAACAGTAGAATTCATGGTTCCATCTATCACAGCAAGTCTTCCAGGTCCTGAAGCAGCAAAACAACCCCAGACCATCACACTACCACCACCATATTTTACTGTTGGTATGATGTTCTTTTTCTGAAATGCTGTGTTACTTTTACGCCAGATGTAACGGGACGTGCATCTTCCAAAAAGTTGTCTCGTCGGTCCACAAGGTATTTTCCCAAAAGTCTTGGCAATCATTGAGATGTTTTTTAGCAAAATTGAGACAAGCCTTAATGTTCTTTTTGCTTAAAAGTGGTTTGTGCCTTGGAAATCTGCCATGCAGGCCGTTTTTGCCCAGTCTCTTTCTTATGGTGGAGTCGTGAACACTGACCTTAATTGAGGCAAGTGAGGCCTGCAGTTCTTTAGATGTTGTCCTGGGGTCTTTTGTGTCCTCTCGGATGAGTTGTCTCTGCGCTCTTGGGGTAATTTTGGTCGGCCGGCCACTCCTGGGAAGGTTCAGCACTGTTCCATATTTTTGCCATTTGTGGATAATGGCTCTCACTGTGGTTTGCTGGAGTCCCAAAGCTTTAGAAATGGCTTTATAACCTTTGAAATTGAACTCAGGTGTGATAAACCACAGTTAAGTTATTTTTTAACAAGGGGGGCAATCACTTTTTCACACAGGCCCATGTAGATTTGGAGTTTTTTTTCTCCCTTAATAACGTAAACCTTCATTTAAAAACTGCATTTTGTGTTCAATTATGTTATCTTTGGCTAATAGTTAACGGTTTTTGATTAGCAGAAACATTTAAGTGTGACAAACATGCAAAAGAATAAGAAATAAGGAAGGGGGCAAATAGTTTTTCACACCACTGTATGAGTCTGAAGCGTAATATTGAATGTGCTGAGTTCTTTTAGATGGTTTATGTTGACAAACTTTTAGATGCTATATATTGACAAATCTCAATATATGACCTGTCTTTCTCTTATTTAGTCCTAGTAAAGAAGAATGCCAATACCTGTACTTGCAGCAAACAGGGTGATCCCAAATTTATTCAATTGTGCTACACAACACTTTTCAAATGATCTGCCACTAATTCAGATCAAATAAAGTAGTAAAAAAAACAGATCAGCCGATGTTCTGCCCCTACAGCAATTGTACGAAAGTTATGTCCGACAAAAGCTAGTGACAGTCTCCCACTGAAGATCGGCTATACACACAGAGAGATTATCGGCAGCCAACAGAAATTTTCTAACCTGTCCGATCGACTGAAAGACCAATTGGCATGGCACGCAGTTGTCGGGACACTCCACTCACGATCTGAAAATCGTACAGAATGGATCTTTGCGTTTATCTTAAACCAGATACTAGGGGCAGATTTATCAAGGGTCAAATAGTCAATTCGAATTTGAATTATCGAGTTTAAAAATTCCCACATTTGAAATGTAATCCCCCTATTCAAATGTAAATTTGAATGTGAGATTTATCACACCTTGACAATGGAAACATTCCTAATTCAAATATTCAACCTAAAACCTGCCAAGTTCATGTACAATTCAATGGCAGAGGTCCTTTGAGCCATTTGGAGATATCAATAGCCTTCCTGACAATTAAAATTTGAAATATTTGCTTCGTATGAATAAATATGAATCAAATATGATTCAAATTATCGGATCAAAACCATTCGATTGAATATTAGGCATTCAAATTTTTCTCCCAGTTGAATTGTGAGTATATTCACATTTTAAAAAACTCACATGAATTAAAAATTCAACCTTTGATAAATGGACCTCTCAAAGTGCTGCAGGGCTCCTGCTTTACTTATCGCTAGCAGGGCTCAGTGTTCCACAAGCAAATGCAAAGACTCTGCTCGGTAATTCTTTTTGGGTCACCAAATGAGCAGATCCAATGTGGTCGTCCATATTGAGCCAACACTCTTCATATATAGAGAACTAACAGTCCACGGTGGTCTTCAGCCAGTAAAATGTTCAGTCATGCCCATTCAATTTCTATTGCGATTCCCATATCAGATCAATATTATTCCCTGTCCTTGTTTAAGGTTCTAGGAACTGATTAAAAGGGGCCTGGTATGGAGTTAGGGTTGCTAAAACAGTCATAAGTTATAAGAAAAATCCAACAACAACAACAATCGCACTTTTTCAGTGTTACAGGTGACCCAAAATAGTACAAATAACATTCACGTAACATTAGAGCACATGTTAAGAGGTCGCAAGGTAAACTTAATTCATGGAGAAAATCCCTTAAATTTGTGTTAGCTGTCATCCAAAATGTCAGCCACTATATAATACCACTATCAGTCTGGTTCATTTCATTGCATTTGCATGTGCTTACATATGTCTCTCTATGGATGAAGCTAATTGACATTTTTGTTGTTATTTTAGCAGTACAGTTCTCCTAAACAGTGTTCCCCTTAAATTGAACTTCCATTCATTAAATCTCTGCTCTTTGCCGGCACATTATCGTAGAGGTTCACTGGTTCAGTACAGATGTAGGTGCAGTAGTTATGCATTTTTATTTATAGTAACAATAATAATGAGCTGAATAAAGAATGGAGCCTGAAACCAGTTGTATTGTGCTCCCTATGCCTCATTATAAAAGATATACGAGTTTGGCTTCCTTTCATTACAAATCTTTCCAGTGGAAATGCTTTACTGATTAATTCTTAATACAGCTGTTGAGTTGCTCTAGAAAGGGCCCTTGAAGAAAACGTTAAATACACTTTTAACCCTTGAGTTTGCTTGGCCTTCTCTGCCAGTTCTGTTTATACACAGAATTGATGAGGTAACTGTGAATTACAATCTGTTAATTACTGCAAAGGGTTCAAGTGACATCAGAAACCCAAACAGTGAGTTACGAGTGCTTTATTATGCCAGCTAGCCCAAGAGATTTCATTACCACTGTTTATATTCACACGTACAGGTAACTACCAAAATTAAGGAAACCCTTGAGTAAATGCAAAGTATATTGAATGCAGGTGCTTGCAAAAAAAAGTTCATGGTTTCTGATTTAATTAATCCTTTAACATCCCATCATGCACCGGGTCATTTATAAACATGCTGGTCAGACCCAGTTGGCCAATATTTGAGGTTAACTGTATTGCAAATAGGTAGACATCTCACTGACTCTTAGAAAGGGAAGATATTGTGATACTTTTTTGTGCAAGAATAAGAAAAGGTGGCAAAGGTAATGATGATATTGATGTTTAGGAAGTAAATTAACTTACTGGGATGCTTGATGGAAGCACATGCCTATCTGATATTTGAACACACATATGACACAATCAAGGCCCATACAGTATGGTCATGTTGAGTTTTAATGGAAATTTATAACACAAAAAAAATCACAAATTTTTCGGATTTCGGGGATTTCCGGCTATTTGGAGTTTATAAAATAACCCCCTTAGTGTCATCCTTGTTAGTTTGTATCACTATCTGAATGTGTTTCTTGTGAACATTGTTCATATCAGAATTTTATTAATTCTGCCGAATATTGTTGTCCTAAGGACTATCTTCCATTGGGTGCTTTGCTACCTCAAAGCTGTAATTACATTGTAATTGTAGAAAAAATGGTACATTGTAGGTAACATGCTGATTTGTGCCCAAAATTCCACTTTGCACTCATAAATGACCCCTGTAATGCTTCAACAGAATCTTTAGGGTTTCAGTTCGGTTCAGTGCAACCCTAAAAAGTTATGTGACTTTAAGGGCCTTTTTTTATCAAAATCCGAAATGTCCTTACTATTTGAATAAAAAAAGTTTGACCAAACTAGAATCCATGATTGGACCTTATTTATTATTAAAAAAAGCACGATTTAATCGGATCAGGGACAAACACAAAAAATTGAGTGAAAATCCGAATCATACGATCTTTGAGTTTTTCCCTGAATTGCTTGATTTTTTTTTTTGGCTTTTTCCTGAAAAGCCCGATTTCTTGAGATTTTTGGCCAAAAAGTCAGAAATAGTTTGATTTTCAGGCTTATTCCAGTGCAGACCACATAAACTTCCAAATAGGATAGGGACCTCTCCCATTGACTTAAATACATCCTCAGTAAGTCTGAGATGCCGGATATTTGGATTCAGACTTTTTCCATCCTCGGGGTATAATAAGTCCCGAAAAAGTCAGATTTTATAGTTAAAAAAACTAGAATTTTTCGCTTTCAGACTTTAATAAATAACCCCATTAAAGTCTGGACAGCTGAATTTGCCAATTTTTGTTTTCACAGGTGAGGCAATTTTTTTTCATCTGAAATTTGATTATGCAGCTTAGCGTAATGATTTGGTTTGGTATTTTGTCAAATTTTTTTTGTGACGAACTTGGTGTTCAGCCCAATAGTATAATATTAGGTTTATTGCATCCCTATTATTTATCAGACTCAGGAGCTGGGGTAGTTACTCTCAATCTCCCAGGGTACATGTAGTGTTTTAGCTACCATGCTCCTCTCAAGGATAACTGCAGTCTGCAACTACGCCCTTGCATATCTGATTCGCATTTATCTGATGGGGTAAATGCTGCCGGTGCTTGAGAAGGCAGCACCTACTACGTACTATAAGTTACTTTTAAGGTAAACTAACTTTTCTCATTGAAATCTTTAGACTGAATATACATTCTGGTCACCCCCCAGAACATGCATGGAAACTGTATCCTGCTTGCAATTCTTTTACCTTATGCTTCCTATGGTAATATATGTGGGAGCTTTAATATTTGTTCGGAATTATTTTAGAATGCCCCTGAGAAGTGTCCATGTAATTTGTGTGAACTTCTCAGGTATGACATTCTTCTGAAGGCCCTTTAATGTATAGACTTGCCATTTTTGGTAGGCATGCTTGTTTTTAATAGACTAAACTACCGCACAGCCCTTTGATATTCCTTATTCCTGGTTATTTGAGCCAAGAAACATGTTTGGCAAGAGGAAGGAAACTTTTTTCTTTTAATAATTACTTTCTTCCCCCTTATTTTGGAAGCGGTTTTTATTGAGAGTTTGTAATAATAAAAATGCTTAGCAGAAGGAGAAATATTTCTGCCACAGGCTTGTGTTCAGCATTTCCATGCCTGTTCGGTGTGTGTGATTATTATTAGGTGTAGTGCACTAACATATGGCCATTGAAATTGCCTGAGCTTTTTTTTTTTTTTTTTTTTTGCCCTACTCTTCTCATTTACCTTGATATGTGTAATCTGGAAGTGCTTGTTCTGCTTTCATGGGGTTTTTTTTTGTCAGGAAAAAAAAATATTAAAGGGGAACTTCACCTTAGAACATATAAGACATATTTGTGATCTCTCTTCCATGCAATAAAATACCTGGATGATATTAATTCCCATTAGAGCACCTTAGTAGGCTGTCAGGGGCAAAATACATACCTGAAAGAGAGTTGCAGAGGACTATAATGTAAATTGCAGAACACGGTTTGTCATATAACCAAAATTCATGTTGCTGGGGTTTCCTTTTTTTTTAGGTTATACATGTGGCCCACACACTACCCCAATTCTATTTGCAAGGTGCCTACGAAACTCTTGTATGGCTGTTAAAAAAGAGCTTTTTCACCCTGGCCACATTTTGAGTATTCCGGTGGCACATGATATGGTGCAGTACTCTATCCGGTGGCACTGCCCTATAGTAAATAAGTATAGGTATTGGACCTGTTATCCAGAATGCGCGGGTTTTCTGGTTATCAGATCTTTCTGTAATTTGGATCTTCATACTAAGTCTACTAGAAAATGATGTAAACATTAAATAAACCCAACAGGCTGGTTTTGCTTCCAATAAAGATTAATTATATCTTCGTTTGGATCAAATTTGGATATTTGGACAAAAAGGAGTCTATGGGAGATGGCATTTCCATAATTCAGAGCTTTCTTGATAACGGGTTTCTAGATAACGGATCCCATACCTGTATGCTGATTATATAAGTATTCAGTCCTGGGCTACCTTACTGCCCTTCATAGAGTGATAATAAAACAGTTACCCAAAGTTCAATTTTATGAAGAAGGTTGCTTGGATTTACTCTGAAATTAATGGTACATCCCCTTCAAGTGTTTGTTGCTGAAAAGACAAAGGGGCAGATTTACTAAAGGGCGAAATGACTAACGCTGGCGACGATTCGCCAGCGTAACTGTTTTTAGGCACTTTGCCAATTTATTAATGGGTGCAGTCATAACTTCGCTAGCAAAAGAGACACACTAGCGCTCATTTGCACTCAATCGCAAGACGAATTTTCGCTCTGGCGAATGGCCGTTACTCTGCAAATTCACTAAGATAAGGATTTTACTGAATGTTACCTCTTTCGCCAGACTTGCCTTCGCCAGCTCAGACCTTAATCTTCTGTTACTTACATCATATTTTTTAGTGGAAAAAGTTTTTAAGTTCAAAAAACACTAGTGTCATTTCCTTATTTCAGAGTGATAGCCTGCAAAAGTCCTTAAACTTTTTTTTGGGTAACCGGGTTCCCCATACATATTGAACATAAACTATACAGTGGGCTCATGTGTAGGGCATTATAACAACACTATTGTCTTTATTAAGGTTCTCTGGACTTGGGTAATGTAATGTATTTGCTGCAACATATAAGTCCATTCAACTTTAAATTTCCCGCCGTATGCAAATTAGCCCGAGTGAAGACCTCTAACGAAGTTGCTCTAGGATTTGCTCACATTGCCGAAGTAATACGAGAGAAAATTTATTCTGGACGCAACTTCGCATTTTAGTAAATGTCTGAGCGATTTTCCACCTGGCGAAGTGTTGCGATGGCTGTGAAGCCGTCGCTGGCGAATTTTCGATGCTTAGTAAATTTACCCCAAAGCCCCCCCCCAAAAAAATACTTATAAAATTAATTTAGCGAAAAAGCTTTTCCACCCAAATATTTTCCCACTTTCCTTACAAAGCTGTAATAAATTAAAAGTAAAACATTCCAATAAGCATTGTCATGGAAAGGGCATATATGCTACTGGAATAATGATTCCTCAAATGACTGATTCTCCAGTTTCCAAGTGAATTCTTGACAATATAAGAAACTCATCCTGTGTATTTTCAACCAGGGTGCTGAGGAAAATGTATTTGGGACTTGACTGAAGTTCATATCCATTCATGTTTTCTAGTGATTTAGTGCTTTCCCGTTCTCAATTTGCCCTTTCAGGATTTGTTGGGTGCACAAAAGATACGGTTTTGTACTCGTGCACCTGTTTCCAAAAGTAATGAGTCTTCCAGAGCTTACCGCTTTAATAGAGTTGTCTTTCAGATTCCACTGCTCTACATTGGGGGGAACTGTTTGATATTTAAGTTGCAGAACTCAGTTTTCCAGCAAAATGTGAGTTTTAGCAGCGAGGTGCAATAGGAGCTCTCTCAGGATTACTTTAAATAGAATGGAAGACTTTGGGTACATAAAGTTGTGTGGCCTTGAATGTGATTTTTATTTGATATATGAGCTGTGACATAGCTATTGCATGACTGAGATGTGCCTGTAAGCAATGCAGTATGCAGATGGGGTTCTGCTGAATCAAAGCCAGAAACTGAATGTGAATGTGCTCTTTTAGAGTGTAAAAAATACTTCTATAAACATAAGGAAACAGTTCTGCTCTTAACCTTTTCTCTGCCAAATGCTCAGAGCTGGAAGATTAGCATCCCTCTTCTACAAGCAGGGCTGTCTTTTGAGCTGGCAGGGCCTGGAGCAAGTATACGTTAGCCAGGTATTATTGTATAGTTATGTATGTACATTTATTAAAGGGGTTGTTCACCTTTGAATTAACCTTTAGTAAAGAGTGATATTCTGAGACAATTTGCGACTGTTTTTAAATTTTTGTTATTTATGGTTTTTGAGTTCTTTAGCGGCTCTCCAGTTTGCAGTTTGAGCATTCTGGTTGCTAGGGTCCAAATTACCCGACCAATCATGCATTGATATGAATAAGATACAGAAATATGAATAGGAGTTGACCCGAATAGAAAGATGAGTAAAAGAAAATAGCAATATTAATGCATGTGTAGCTTTACAGAGCATTTCTTTTTAGATGGGGTCAGTGACCCCCCCCACTTGAAAGCTGGAAAAAGTCAGAACAAAAAGGCAAATACTTACAAAACTATAAAAAAAAGTTTCTTAGAATCGTCCACATACTAAAAGTTAACTTAAAGGTGAACCACCATATCTTTAAAATGTTCGTAGTCGCCAAAGCTCTGTGACCATATAAAAGCATAAGGTGACACAAGTCCTCCTTCCACTCCCCACTTCCCAAATAAGGTTCTACAGGGGGCATGGGGTACTAATGGAGTTGTGTTGTTTTTTTTTTTTTTATTAGTATTTGTTTTGTGGAGGTACAATTTTGAATGGTTCTCCTCAGCAGTTCTGGGTAGCTGCCAGTGTGCATGGAGGATAAATGACTCACAACAAGACTTCAGTGGCTTATAAAGTGAGTCCTGGTCAGAGAAGTCATTGTGAGGTCCCTTTAAAGGAGAAGTAAACCCTAAAAATGAATATGGCTAAAAATTGCACCAGCCTTAAGTTTCAGCTTATCAATAGCAGCAATGATCCAGGACTTCAAACTTGTCACAGGGGGTCACCATCTTGGAAAGTGTCTGCGACACTCACATGCTCAGTGGGCTCTGAGCAGCTGTTGAGAAGCTAAGCTTAGGGGTCGTCACTAATTATTCAGCAGAAAATGAGGTTTGTCTGTAATATAAGCTGATGCTACAGGGCTGATTATTAAAGGAACAGTAACACCAAAAACTGAAAGTGTTTTAAAGTAATGAAAATATCATGTAGTGTTGCCCTGCACTGGTAAAACTGATGTGTTTGCTTCAGAAACACTACTATAGTTCCTATAAACAAGATGCTGAGTCGCAATGGTGGAAATTGAAAAACGGCTATATGGCACAGGTTAACTAATGGATAACAGATAGCATTATGTTCTACAGAGCTTATCTGCTGTGTAACCTGAGCCTTTTCTCCTTTGAATAGCTGCCCCCATGGCCACACAGCAGCTTATTTATATAAACAATAGTAATGTTTCTGAAGCAAACACAGCAGTTTTACCAGTGCAGGGCAACACTGCATTATATTTTAATTACTTTAAAACAATTTCATTTTTTGATGTTACTGGTCCTTTAAATTCTGATGCTAATTGCACTGGTTCTGTGCTGCCATGTAGTAATTATCTGTATTAATTACTAATCAGCCATATATTGTGACATTTCTTTTCTACATGTACTGTATATTGTGAGTGGGTCCTTAAGCTCAGTAAGTGACAGCAGCACAGAGCATGTGCAGTGAATCAGCAGAAAAGAAAATGGGGAGCTACTGGGGCATCTTTGGAGACACAGATCTTTACTGCTAAAGGAATGTGGTTGCCTTGGGCTTGTACAGAAGCCGAAAACATAATGTACAACATTTCTAGCCTACGTCTTCAGTTAAGCTTTAGTTCTCCTTTAAGGTAACTTAATGTTATTGCTTATTGAGCTAATATGTGTATTTGAGGGATAGAAATGAAAAACCTCTTGCGGCTCTTTCCAAGTGAATTAAATTTCACCTATATGGCAATTATGAGCCAAATGGCCAAGAGAACTCACCTGGTGATTTAATTGACTTGGGTGCAATGCCCCAAGTCCGTCTCTTTGGGTGAGATGTAATAAACCGTATGATCCAAAGCATATATATCACAATCAATATGGAAATGCTTGCACTCACCAATGATAGGGGGTGGCCTGGGTGCAGTGCCCCGAACCCTTAGCTTGGGGTGAATAGCAAAGTAGATGTGTGGAAAGGCACGCACTCGGAATTAAGATCTAATTTTTACAAACCTGGTGGTCGCAGGAGTGCGTGCCTTTCCACACATTTACTTTGCTATTTGAGGGATAGCAATGGTTTTATGACGCAAATGAATATATTTATTATGTAACACAATACGAGATATAGGATAGGTGATGATATTCAGGGGTCAATTATGCCTGCAATGCTGACACAAGCTTGTCACTTAGTGAGCTTTCAGACTTAGATATGACCTTTAGAACTGGAACTTGAGTCAGAGACATTTTTATCAATGAGAGGTGAAATAAAACTCTGTGGTTATCAAAATTCCATTATTAACGAAGAGTGAAAATAACTCGGCAGCCTACTATAGTTTCTATATAACTGCATTGAACTCTTGTGCATTTAGCTTATGTATGTTTAACATTATTTATTTTATATTATTTGTGTATGCTGTACTGTACTCTAAGGGGCAGATTAATCAAGGGTCTAAGTGGATTCGAGGGAATTTTCGAAGTAAAAAAATTCAAAATTCGAAGTAATCTTTTGGATACTTCGACCATCGAATAGGCTATTTCGACTTTAAATTCGATTAGAAGTAAAATAGTTAGAATATTTGACCATTCGATAATTGAAGTGCTGTCTCTTTAAAAAAACGTTGTTTTCAATACTTCGCCAAATTAAACCTGCCGAAGTGCTATGTTAGCCTATGGGGACCTTCTACAGCATTTTTCTAAGTCGAAGTCGAAGAAAAATCGTTCATTCGATGGATGAAATCCTTCGATTGAACGATTTTACTTCGACCGCAAATGGCAAAATTCGATGTAAAAAAAACTTCGACTTCGATATTCTAAGTCCAAGTATTCCAATTCGAAGGTCGAATTTCGAAGTATTTTTACCTTCGAAATTCGACTCTTGATAAATCTGCCCCTAAAACAACACAGTCATAGAACAAACAAGGGGCAATACAAAATAAAAAAAAAAATAAAAAAACCTTTTGGATGAAGTGCTGAGTTCTAAAGAGACAAGAGTAAGGCATGCCTCCTAACATTTTGAAAATAGAAAGATGGACAAATAGGGTGAAATGTTTAACCACGCCCATTATGTGTCAACAAACCATTTAATTGTGTAGCCAGGACATGGGGATGGACATCAGGTCCCCCATTCTGGTGCATAAACAAGATTTTGAGCTGATACAAGGCTTGTCTTAATAACAGTGTCCACAAAATGGCCCCTGCCTGCTTGTTATAATTATGAATTGCCAGACTGATGGAAACAAGATTCAGATAATTTATACAGTGTAATTAAAGTTCATTTTGCTTGACTAACATGATAAAATAGGATTTGAAATAATTTTTTTGGGTGATGGGTCCCCTTTAAAATAATGTAAAAAAACCAGTTAATTTACAATAGTTTATTAGGTCAAAGTTATGAACCCATACTAAAATCTGAATTGGAAGCTCTGAGAGCCACTTGACTATCTCAATACTATCTCTTGTAAACAAGTGCTACCATTTGCAATAGTGATATAAAATGCAAATTCTAGAGTGCTTGTGTTTGCTTTACTCTCAGTCTTGTCCTGTCTTATGTGTTTGCAAACATAAGAAGGGTTTAGGATTAAATTCTAATATGTTCATGATAAACAATCTGCTGCCAAAGTGGGGGTTTTCTCTGTAAGGATATAAAAACCTGTGTGGGTATCCATGTACAGGGGCGTAACTACAGAGGAAGCAGACCCTGTGGCTGCAGGGGGTGCCAGGAGGTATAGGGTGCCCCACGAGGCCCAAATAATGAGCGATTTCAAGATATATTGGTAAAAAAAGGACAACCTCTGGTTATGTTGGGGGCTTTAAAATTATTTTGCTGTGGGGCCCAGTAACATCTATTTACACCACTGGACACATATTCCTTCATCTTTGTCATTAACCTGCTGATAACGCACCAAGCTCTTACATCCATATTATTAGCCATCTGTCTCTAAAAATATTCTTATCCAGGCTAAAAGCTGCCAATAAAAGGGTATATATACGTATAGCACATGGTCAACTGCCCAAATAAGGGTTCAGATGAAAGTGCTTCTATAAACGAGGCTCATTTGACATTTTATCTTAACAAAATTTGGGGTTATATTAGCGAATTGGGATTGAAACTGCTGGTGTAAAATATGCAGGGGCGATCCTGGCCTCTCCGCCTCCTGAGGCAGCAGCAGTTGCTGCTGCCCCCCCTCCCCCAGAAATTCGCTCTTAAAGTACCAGGAGCATCATTTTTGCTGCCCCTGGTACCTAGTGGGGTGCTGCCGCCTGAGGTGACAGCCTCAACTCGCCTCATTGGCGAAGCACCCCTGAAAATATGCAGCGCCTTTTAAAGTAAAGCAAGTTAGACAGGGTGGGGATTTGTTTACAAAAATACAAAAAATGAAAGAATTGTCACATTTATCTTTCTATCACAAATAATATAAACCCTGATGAATGCAGACAAGCAGTTAAAACTGTTTACTGTTTATTAACTGTTAAAACAAACACCTCAGAAGGGTTAGTCCATAAGATATTTGGCTTGTCCCAGGCCAAACAAGACTTCTCGGCAAGGGTTACACTCCATAACCCCTTCCTCTGTGTTTACCATGTATTGAGTTAATTACGACAAGTAGATGCAAGCGATAGTGTTTCCTACCGAAATAAAAGAACATCTCGGAAATTATAAACAGTTGTATGGTTTCCAAGCAAGTAATATAGGACACATTGCAGGAACAGAAGAAATGATTTAATTTCATTAACTGTGGTCTAATATATTGTGCATCTCTCTCTCGGTAAACCACAGCGGCATTTATTGGCCATCGCTTCAAAGTACTACTGTTTTTGTCTGCTTTCATTGGCCAAATGTGTCATGAAAAGAAGAATTAACTAAGTCCTGGAATAGAAATCTCATGGATTTCTCCTTTTAATGATAAATCTAGCATGCTGTGAACTTGTTGATATTATCAAGTAAAAAAAAAAAAAAGTTTGTTTCATTCTTGATTTAATGACTGCAGGATGGAAAAACTGTATTTATTATGAAGTCATATTTATAAAGCTCATTTTTTTTCCTAACAGGGAAATGGTATAGATTAGGGGAGTCTGTTAGCTGTAACCAACAATCTCAGTGTTTTGTTACATTCCCATATATAAAGTGCCTCATATTTAAGTTAGAAAAGACATTTTGTTTTCAAGTGACGCCTTTGGTGCTCTGCAGCCCTTTTCGAGATTGATAATGTTGCCTCAGCTGTCTTGGCACACACTGGTCTTACCACAAATTTCCCTCTGTGTTGTTTTTAACAGGGATTTTTTTTGGAAGGGGTGGTTTATAAAATAAAGTTGGGGTAAATTAAGCCGTATTGTATTTACACTTTCCTAGCACTAAAATGAACACTTCAGGGAATAGCTTAAGTGCAAGTATGTCCTGTAGAAGAAATTAAGGATATGTCTTAAAAACACTGCATGTGCTAAACACGCTGACTTATTTGTAATAGAGATGCAAAGTTGGAATCATTTGTCTAACGCACCGTTTTTAGGACAGGATAGATGTTAAGTTTCAGAAGTCCCTATTAAAAATAGCACATAAAGTCCATGAAAAACAACATTTTCATGTGTAAATGGATTGTTTTTGTGACATCAAGGGCAACATTGGCATCAGTGTAGTAACTCCCTAAACATTAAAGCTTACATCGAATGTCGTGTTTTGACTAACATGGTTGTCTGGGAATCGGAAGGGGAAAATGAACTATGTTTGGCAAACACTAGCACTGTCGGGCAAGTATTGCAACCCATACAGGTATGGGATGTGTTATCCAGAAATCCATTATCCAGAAAGCTCCTTCTTCCATAGACTCTATTCTATCCAAATAATCCCAAATTTTTAAAAATTGCATTAATAAAACAGTACCTTGTACTTGATCCCAACTAATATATAATTAATCCTTATTGGAAGCAAAACCAGCCTATTGGGTTTATTTAATGTTCACATGATTTTCCAGTTGACTTATCATATGGAGATCCAAATTACAGAAATATCCATTATCTGGAAAACCCCAGGTCACGAGTATTCTGGATAACAAGTCCCATACCTGTACCTGTATGAGATACTTCCTATCCTTGGAACAGAGCTTATAACCAACAATACAATTAGACCAATTCAATTCTCTACCAAACCTCATTTTCTACACTATATCCTTAACCTGCTTCACTTCTCTCCCTACCTGTGTCACCACAACAATGTCTATTTCTGAAAATATCAGTACAGAAGAAACCCACTGTAACCATATCTTTTTCCTCTTTTGTTTCATTAAATGGGACTCCAATCAATTATAACAAGTGTTTAGAAGTAAGCCACCTGATTAAACAACATAAAAATACAAATGGTAGAAAGTTTCACACATGAAACCTTAATTTAGTGCACACAACATTTATCCAAATTTTTAATTATCAACCATACCAAAAGGACAGTGGTACTTAGCTGCTCCATGGTTATTGAGCTCTTCACTCCTGATGTGCTTGGACATTGGACTATTCATCAGAGGAGATTTGGTATCCCATGGAGTTTCACTTTTTATATCCAACATGTATTAAAATCTCAAAGGGCTAAGATATAAGCATTGTATTTGTTTATAATGTATTGATTATATCTCTGCCCTTTATTAAAGGAAAACTATACCCCCCCCCAAACAATGTAGGTCTCTATAAAATGATATTGCATAAAATAGCTCATAAAATAGCTGTAAAATCCTGCTTCATGTAAATAAAACATTTTCATAATAATATACTTTTCTAGTAGTATGTGCCATTGGGTAATCATAAATAGAAAATTGCCATTTTAAAAAATAAGGGCCGCCCCCTGGGATCGTAGGATTCACTGTACTCACAAACATAACAACAAACCATACATGTCAGGTCACATGAGCCAATTAACAGACAGAGTTCTGTCTTTTGCTTCCTCGCTTCTTCCTGTTACAGTTAAAGTTGTAGTATTTCTGGTCAGGTGATCTCTGAGGCAGCACACAGACCATCATGAAATGGTGGCTCAAGGCAAGAGATGTAAAAGGGCAATATTTACTTAAATATATATTCCAGTTTGGTAAGATTCTTTAATATGCCACTTAATATGATATAAACTATCTGTTGCTTAAGTGTTCATTTTGGGAGTATAGTTTTCCTTTAAGGGTTAAGGGGTAAAGTGGCTTACAAAAAAAAACAGTTATGACTTTGGGTTACAAGAGGTTTTGGGCAGCACACAGAAAAATGGTTTGCAATAGAGCCCAGTGGGTTCCAGTTGTTCTGCTGCTTAGGCTATTTTATAAAGAGAAGAATAATTGATTTTCTTTCCTATGCTAATTTTTAACATTAATAAATCAATTTACAAGTTTTCTTTGAACTGAAAACCATAAAGCATTTCTCTATTTTTCTAGTGTATTGAAATTCAGAAACATTTTGTTTTTAGTTAAAATTTTCCAGTGACGCATTGCAAGGCTTTTTGGCACGGACACTGTTTAAATAACGTAATTCCTCCACATGGTCTCCTTGGTGCTACTATACATTGATTCATGTATTAAGTATCCGAGCTATTACATCATAGCGGTTCTTAGAAGTCATGAAGTTGTTAAAACCTATTTGAAATTAAATGAAGTAGAAGGAAGTAAAAAAAAAAATATCACTTGAAAATGGTATATCTTTGGCATTCCCTAGCAACCCCCTCGTTGAAAAAGGATTTTTCTATAGGTGAGGTCGCTTATTGACTTAGTACTCAAATTATTTTTAGGGTTCCTGGTTAAACTAAAGGACCAACTGTTTTGTTCCATTAAAAAATGTTTTAATTTTTCTCATATGAATATTCAATTAAAACCCACTTTTGTGAATGAACAATTTTAAGAGAAAGGACCTGGTTAAGAGAAATAATGAACAGCAAGGTTGGGGGCGAGGGAAGCTACCATAGTTAATAACGTGCCCATAGTTAAGACTTGGAAGAAGACCCTTTGTCAATTACTAACGAGTGTCATTCAGAATTTGTTTTTACCAACACTAACATAGCCCAATGCATATTTTTACATGCTGACTACATACTTTCCATCTTTATAAGGTCACATTGGCATAAGTTGCCTGAGCACAGCAAATATTTAATATATACATATATGGGACTTTACTTCAAAGAGCATGTTAATCAGCAGATGAAAAGAGAAAACAGCTGTTACTTGGTTTTGTCTCAAACTTTTTCAGAAGAAGTTGCGGTCTGTATTGTGTTTCCGATTCGAAAGCAAAAATGTCAGCAAACGTGCAAATGTGCCTAAGATGGGGTTTAGAGAAGAATGTAGTTACATAAAGAATAAAACAGAGGCATTAGGAGGCAGCTAGCATTATACAGATGTTCTCTTGGAATGCACTATAGTGTGCGGTTGCACCTTGTATGTTTACCAGCCCTGCCTCACAATTCACACTATCAAGTGTCTGTCCATAGCAAGCAGGTGTTGAGTAAGACTAAAATGGGAGCCTCTTTTTACATTATTACAGGAGGAGGACTACTGAACAGAAACAAGTGGCAAAAGTCCCAACCCCAAGCAAAACAATATGCTTGTTGCTTCTGCTATAAAAAGTGTTTATTTAAATGACAAAGCAAGATAGTCTGCGAAGTATGTCAGTAATGATATTTTGATTATTTTGCCTGCTTCCACCTATTGGCTGTATACAGCCCTACCATCACTGTCCATATAACTAACCCTTGTAAGAAAGTTAGAATAAACAAAGAAAATGGCCCTACTGCACAACCTATCTTTAAACAGCAAGACAATTGTAGAACCCATTTGTATCCTTCTACAAGTAATTATTTAAAAGTACACCACAGGGATTAAACCCAAGCGAAAAAGGGTTTGTTTTTAGCATGGCTGCTATGTGAACTGTCTGGGAATTATAAATATTTTTGGCCAGAGAACCTCCAGTAATTATGTTTTAAGATCACAATCATTCAAAGGTGTCAGGGGTGGCTGGAGGGTTTATGTATGTATATATATTGTGACTTTAGTACCCCATTTTACCCCCATTTGGAAAATATAAGGGTAATATAAGTCACCGAGCTGTTCCATGACCATTTAAAGATCATGGTTTTTCCTCAGTGACTTATAATACCCTCATTTTACAACAAGGGGTACTTAAATATAATACTCAGCAGTCACGTGACAGAAATTACATCACTAAGCACCGTCCTCATATTTTGCAACTGGGGGTACTTTATTTATTATAATACACAAATTTCAGTGAGTCATGTGACAGAAATGACATCAGAACTCACTGTTTATAACTGATGACATCAGAACTCACCGTTTATAAGGATATCATTTACAAGATATTCATGGCTTTTGTATATTATATATTTATAATACACAAAAGCCTTAAATATCTTGTAAATTATATCCTCATAAATGGTGAGCAGTGATGTAATTTATGTCACATGACTCACTCAAACTTGTGTATTATAATAAATAAAGTACCCCTTGTTTAAAAATATGAGGATATTAGATGTAACCTCAGAGTACCATGTAGTGAATAAAAGCACAAATTCACTATATAAACGTATACTGTGGGGTTTCTAAATTACATTTAGGGGCAGATTTACTTAAGGTCGAATATCGAGGGTTAATTAACCCTCAATATTCGACTGTCTAAGTTAAATCCTTTGACTTCGAATATCGAAGTTGAAGGATTTAGCGCTATTCGTTTGATCGAACGATTAAATCCTTTGAATCCCAAAAAAGCTTAGGAAGCCTATGGGGACCTTTTACTTTTTACTTTTATCGGACCAGTTCCTGGATCAACTTGTACTATGAGCTATCTTCCATAACTCTGTATTCCCTCACTTGCTAAAAAGCCTTGCAACCCCTTTTTAAAGCTATCTAATGTATCAGCCTGTACAACTGATTCAGGGAGAAAATTCCACATCTTCACAGCTCTCATTGTAAAAAAAAAACCCCTTCCAAATACTTGTAAATTAAACTTTTGAATCGATTTTCTGAAATGTTGTAGAAATGGCTAACTATAGCAAAGATTTGTGGCTTTGTAGTTTGGAGCTGAATGGTTGAAATGTAACTTTTTTCAGAATCTCTATTCCCTAAACATATACTGTTTTTTGGAGTTACTGGTGTTATGTGCTAAAGTAGGAAATTGATAGTGAAAAATGTTCAGTGGGTACAATATGTGTTATGGGTATATGTGTTTATTGTTATTACAATTGGAATATGGATCACTTGAGGTCTTGAAACTTTGTGAATTCTGGTAACTCTTAAAGGCGAATCCATAACACCAATTTTTCTCACGACACTGTGGTCCATCCATCTTCAAATTGCTGGATGGTTTAATATGTAAAAAGTTCTAGCTTGACCACAGTTGGAGGTCAGCTGCTTTCTTGATTTGAAAACAGATGCCCAGAGAACATACTCTTCAATATACAATTATTGAAGGAGAACAAAACCTGTCAAGCAAAACCCTCCATTCCCTTCCCTCCATTGTCCCCCCTCCCTGCTTTCTCCCTCCATATTACCTTATTTACTAAAGTGTCCCTGGCATTAACATTAGCATTGGAGTAGCCCAGCGGAGCTCATGGGCTTCATCTTCAGTATCTTTGCATTACCCGCAAAAGTAAGTGTGACACAGCTTTCTCACGCATGCACTGTTGGGGTCAGTCTGGTATTCGTACCTAGTGCGCATGTGCCGGAAACTCTGAAGATTGGCGAACAAATCCAAAGATACTGAAGATGGCGCTCATGAGCTCTGCTGCGCTATTCTGCATGAATATGCTAACGTTAATGCCAAGGGATAATTCTTACAGGCAGGGGCGCCAATGGGATGAGGGGTTTTGCTTAATGGGGGTTTAGTTCTCCTTCAAGTAGTCTTAATATGAATCACTGACTTTTCTGCTCTTTAAAACAAAATAAATAGCATAAACAGTTTGGGATATCATTGAGCATAATTTAAAGTAGAATAGTGAAGTTCTAATGATTGTCTTGATATGCAAGTATTATAAAATGGCTTCACTGGCTATTTAAACATAAAGTTTAATATGTACACATTATACAAAATAGGAGAACATGACACAATGCAATAGTTATTTGGTAAGGGTGTCACAATCATAAATTTAACGTCCATGCTTCTCCAAAAATACTAACCCATATTGTTCTCCCTGGACCTGTTGCAAGGATGACTAATCCAGCTGCTGAGGTCTCCCTTTATGTGTTTGATAGAACGACTGTATGACCACAGCTGTGTGTTTATGTGCACTGCACACCTGCAACCTCCTGACAAATTAGCCACACTATGTGGAATATACAGAATTACCCTGGCACTGCAGCAAATAAGGAAGTCTCTGGTTTGAAGTCCATTTGAGATGCCAGCTGGAGTATTTATGTTGCATTACACAGATGTAGAACTGCCAACTGATTTTATACCAAATAAAGCCTAATCTTTTTATACATATTTGGTGTCAGAGTTATGAAGTGGTACTCAAGAATGTTCTCACGACTTAACTCTTTTTAAATGAAAATTGACAGTAGAAAAATTCTTCAGCTTTCAGAAACAGTACTGCGTCTTGGAAAATTGCTGAAATGAATTATAAAAATCTGTCCTATTCCATGCTCAGTGTTTTATTTGCAGAATAAAATAACAGATTCTGAGATATTTTTAGCTATTTAAATATATATATATATATATATATATATATATATATATATATATATATATATATATATAAGATCCTTGGTAGTCCGCACTCCACTGGAATCAGCAAAGCACCCAGGTGCCACTCATATATCAAAAAGCATAGTTATTCCTGGAAGCATGAGTGCACACTAGGATTTTAATTAAAACTTGAAAAATTTTTATTAAATTACATTAATACAGGTCAACGTTTCGGTCCACCTCTAGGACCATTATCAAGATAATGGTCCTAGAGGTGGACCGAAACGTTGACCTGTATTAATGTAATTTAATAAAAATTTTTCAAGTTTTAATTAAAATCCTAGTGTGCACTCATGCTTCCAGGAATAACTATATATATATATATATATATATATATATATATATATATATATATATATATATATATATATATATATTATACACACACACATCCCAGGGAGTTAATAAAAAAGAAACCTCAAAAAACATTAATATATATATATATATATATATTTCTATATATATATATATATATATATATATATATATATAGTCCTCCAAAGCAGAGACCGCACTCTCAGGGCTTATGAAAATGTAAAATATTTTATTTTAAGAACTAACGGTTTGGCTGCGTACCAGCCTTTGTCAAAGTCACAAATAAACATATAAACCACCCTTATATACATGGTAAAAAGGCGCGAAATTTCAATTCCAGGTCGCATAGTGACGTAACTCGTTCCTATTGGTCCACCCACTGGTTACGACACTATGCGACCTGGAATTGAAATATTTTATATTTTCATAAGCCCTAAGAGTGCGGTCTTTGCTTTGGAGGACTACAGATTACACTGGACACTCGCACCCAGGCCAAGAAGAGATCTTTAAAGGTGAGTGCTGTGATTGTGGGGGAATATATATATATATATATATATATATATATATATATATATATATCATGGTGCTAGGATTGATTGTTTGCTCAACAGTCAGTGCTTTTAATTACTAGATCAGAATGTTGGTCTGTTTCACATGAGCCCTATATTTTTGGTACAGTGTAACATATAGTTCAAAAACATTCTGCATGTATTTTATAACCTATATTACACTGGCATTATGTCTAAAGGTTGTACCATCTCTCTTCACATAGTAAAACATAACATATTCATAGAAGACCTTCCACTCTACCCTTCCATAATATCCCCGGCCCTTTAACTGAAGGGAAAGAGAAGTAGGATTAATAAACAGAGGAGCAATACAGAACACTCGTACAATTTCAACATATTCCATCCTCATCAGCCTAGAGTTGTATATGTCAAGCAAGCAACGATGGTTATCAACCTTGGGTTGATTCACTCCCAAAAGAAAATGGTTCAATACTGGCAAATAATGGTTCCAGATGTCTTTTAATTTCCAGTCATGGCTCAATGAAATCCTTATAGCTGAAATGAAGACTTTGCAACAGTCTATGCTATTGTAATTTATAATACTACGTTTATTATTTTAAACTGCATGAAATGCTGCAGAATTGTTCCAAGTCATGTGTTGCTAAAATTGATAAAGGAGAGGTGAACTTATTTCTTTAAACGCATAAATAGGACTGTTCACTAATGTGCATGCAGAAGCTCCCTTTCAAAGTATATGAAGATTTATGGGCCATGTTATAAACTGATTTTCGTTTGTTGGCAGGCACACTCCCCCTCTCCGTCCCCAACCCTTGACAAAAAAGTTTTTCTTAAACCTCCTTTAAATAAATACTGGAAGACCATTGTAGATATAAAAATACAGCAATATATTTCCAGTGGTTATCAATAAAAAATTTAACTGCAAAAAATGTAGTCTTTTCTATTCTACTATTTCCTAGTTGTAGGATGGAAAAGACTATATTTTTGGCTTTTAGAATAGTTGAGTTTGACTAAATATGTTATTACTGTACACCAGAATTTTTGTTTTGCTTATTAAGTTAAATATTGTCAATATTTACTCTATAAGCAGATTGTTCACATCAATTTTCTCATGATATACAGTTCTACTACACTACTTGTGATACAGTGATTGTTTGTAAACTTAAAGTAGAACTATATGTTCTGAAAGGAAGTTTCACATACTTCCTAATATGTCAACTATCATGAGTCTTATTAAACTGGCATATGTGTATCAAAAATATTGATATGCCTTCTTTGTTGGCTAATGTACCCCTTGTATGTTTGGGTGGTCTTGGTTTGTGTGCAAATACTCTGGCTCCTATGAGTCAGAGCTAGTCTTTGATATGGCAGCGTTTCATTTTGGAATAGGCCAAATGGCACTTTATATTAGAAAAAAAATCATAAAAAGACTTGAATACGTGTTTTAAATATAAAATATTTTTATACAGAGATGTAATGTTAAGGGTATCATTTTACTTGCATTCCTTTGCGTTAATATTTCCAACTAGTTATAATGGTTAAAACGTATTTACAACATATATCAATTGAATCACCATCACATTTATTGGTCACACGTCTTTTTTGTATGTTTTGTTTTTCTTTGTCATGTCATCTAATGGGAATTTCAAACATGCATGATGAAAATATGGCTAACCCTGGCCATTAGAGTGTCAATATGGTGCTCTGGAGTGGATGAGCCCATTCATGGCATGCAGAAGTGTAGATTTCAGGTTTGTAAAAAGTCTATATATCTTTGGCCCGTATTTGTTTCCAGTTGTTTAATCTCACCGCAAGTCTTACAATTAAGATTTTGGAAACTTTTCACTAAAATAAAACCCTGTCATGGAGATACTGTGATCTACACTTATGAATTAGTCCTTACTCTGATCTAGAGATGGGATTCAGCTAGGATTCTGCCTTTTTCAGCAAGATTAGGCCAAATCCTTCTGCCCGGCAAAACCGAATCCGAATCTTAATATGCATATGCAAATTAGGGGCGGGAGGGAAATTGCGTGACTTTTTGTCACAAAACAAGGAAGTAAAAAATGTTTCCCACTTCCCACCCCTAATTTGCATATGCAAATTCTGGTATTCGGCCAAATCTTTCACAAAGGATTCGAGGGTTCGGCCGAATTTAAAATAATGGATTTGGTGCATCCCTAATCTGATCACTATCAAATGCTCCTACATTGGCACACCTAAACAACATCCAGTATGGCCATCCATCTCCTTATGCCTTGTATCTGTGGATCCTACTTTTCTTCTCCATATTCTCTAAGTGATCCCTAACCAGTGGCTACATGTTGCTCACCAACCCCTTGGATGTTGCTCTCAGTGGCCTCAAAGCAGGTGCTTATTTTTGAATTCCACATGCAAGTTTGGCTGCATAAAAACTAGGGGTATTACCAAAAAGAGCATCTGTAGGCTGCCAGTCCACATAGGGGCTACCAAATATCCAAACAAAGCCCTTATTTGGTATCCCCAGTGACTTTTTTCATGCATTTGTTGCTGCCCAACTCTTTTACATTTGAATATGGCTCAAGGGTAATAAAGGTTGGGGACCCCTGCTCTAAGACTCGCAACCTATGTAAAAGATGACATAAAACCTTGCTAACACTAGTCTATGACTTCATACAGGCTTCTGCTAGTAAGTAAAGCACACTGCTCACTTTACAGATTGTAAGGACTGTACTTAAAGCTTCATGAATTGCTCTCTGCATAAAATACTATTAAACATTCACAAAGGATACTCTGAAATAGCTGATTTGCAGTTAAATTCTTCTTATTTTGTGCTGAAAGTAACTTTGGCATATGAAGGTATTCATGGACAATGGCAAACCTGTACTAAGGGCCAGGCTTTATCTAGGGAAACCGTTGTTGTCTCTTTACAATCATCTAAAAGAAAGTTGTTGTCCTGGAAGTTATTGACTTCCTATGCACTACCCCAGAGACAGAATTCATTATCAGGAATGTTTACTCATCTTCATATACTTCAGATCCTCTTTTTTTGTTCAGCACACTTTCTGGTTGAAGAGCAACTCAATGTACACAGTTCTGTAAATACGACTTATAACCCATTAGCACAAGAGACCACCCAAAGTGATAAGTGACCCCCTACACCATTGTGGCAGTATTTAAAGATTAGACAACCTGTACCCCAAAAGGGTTGCAAATCCTTTCATTTTGTTTAGATATTGATTAAGTCCATTGTCATGAGCAAACTTCATCCATCTTGTTATGTAAACACTGCCATCCTTTTATAGGGCTACGAAGAAAAAGTTAATGAGTAATGGTCTCAGAGTTAAGACCTAGCCCCCAGCTTCCTTGAGAAAGTACCAAAGGCATCAGAGCTGTGTTTTTTAAAGTAACTGTATCTTATAGTTGGACTTTTAATGTTTAACAGAATAGGGAATATCGTCACTGTGGGAAACTTCTCCCATGACCTCCCAGTGAGCAAATAGCAGATAGTAAACTGACTTGGAATCGTTTTTCAAGGTCTTCTTTTATACTGGTTGATGCAGTCAAAAAAATCTGTGAATTATGCTCTAGTACAGATGCAATATTGTAAAAAGCCCCTGCGAGGAATTTCTCTCCCTAAGCTTTGCTAGTTATTTAGTGCCATGTCCATGCTTCAGTAAAGTGGGCTATTACTTCAAACAGCCGTGCCGCCTGCAGGTTGCAAGCATGTGATGGAGAACCTCTACTTCTAAGGTCAGCAACAGATGTCTTTCAATAAATAGCCAGTAATTTCTTGCAATTGCTTCGTTCATCATCAGCACATGTCATCAATCCCACAATCGTTTGCTCAAGTCAGACTACAGAATCCCTGTTTCAGCAGGCACAGCTGCGAGCAGGTGAACAGGCAGAAAATTATTTGTGCAGCTTGGTGGCTGTCAGACAAAAGACAGGCAATGTGTGTTTCAAACAGAGTGCAGGCCCTGAAAGGCCCAGTCAAAAGGGATTTTTCCGTTTGCAAATAATTCCTAGGGTAATTAATCTAATCTATAAAAAAAAGTGGACAGTGCACATATACATGAAGCCAGGAATGGATAACAGAGCGTTGACTTTGAATAGAGGCGTTGTATCAGCTGTCAATAAATCATAACATTGCTTTTAGTCATATTATTTTTGTTGTGTTTCCACTACAGAAGCCACACTGACAAGAAAACATGTTGATTTGGCTTAAAAAAAGGTGTTATAGTAAACATTTAAAGGAAAAAAAAACACGTGGAATGTTCAGCACTACAAAAACAAAAAACAAATTATTTTTGTTTTACCTGCCCTTGAATTATAACGCCTTAACAGTAGTGAAAGAAACGGTTCAAATCTTGTTAACCCCCTTATGTGCCCGTTCATTATTTTTCCATATACTTCATCTTGCCATCTTTTCTATATACTTTAGCTTACTTTCAGGAAAGCCTTGTGGCTGAGTGACCATATAAAATGTAATGCGATGGCTGATGGTTTTTGAATTCTACCCATATAGTGTTAATACACATACCTAGCAGCAACTTTCAACCAGCAAGGAATTCCACAGCCTCACTGTCCTCACTGTGAAGAACCGCCTATGTTGCTTGAAATGAACAAGAAAATATATATTATATAACTATAGATATTTGCACAGAACTCCAAGTGGCAATTAAAGGGCACCCTAAAAAATAATTCAAAATACCTTTCTTTTGTGCTTGTCAAGCACAATAAATATAACTTACACTATATGTTATTTAAATCTTGTATCCTTCAGTCTTGCAATTCACAATCACAGCAAGTAGGCAGGCACCATTTTGTGCACACTATTATTAAGGCAAGCTTTGCATCATGCCAAAATCTTGTTTGATGTCCATTGCCAGGGCCGGCCTTAGGCCTATTGGACCAATTGGGCCCAATAGGGCCCCGCACCTCTGGGGGCCCCGCAGCACAGATAATATTTCCCTCAGCACATGATGCTGCCTGGCCTGCCCCCAACTTTGAGAGTCCAGCCCATCCCCAAATCCATAGGTCCAGCCCACCCCCAACTCTGATAAGCCAGTCTATCCCCCAACTCCATAGGTCTAGCCTGCCCCCAACTCTCATAGGCCCAGCTTTCCTCCAACCTTGATAGGCCCTGCCTGCCCCCAATCCAACCAAGCCTGCTCCCAAGCTGAATCGGCCCAGCCTGCCCCAAACTAATTGGCCCAGTCCATTCTCCTATTTCCTCCCTCTCTCGCTTACCCTGTGTGCCCCTATTATGTGCCCCTATTTTCCCTCCCTCTCTTACCTTGTCTGCCCCTTTCCTTTCTATTTTGTGCCTGTATGTCCTTATTTTCCTAAATACTTGGTGTGTCAGTAGCCAGCAACACTTTGTCTAGGGGCCCCCGCCAACATGGCCCCAATTGGGCCCCACATTTGATAGGATCAGCCCTGTCCATTGCCGTGCACTGGCTATACAATTAGATGGTGAGGTAGGAGTAGTATCTGCGTTGACAGCTAGGAAGTGCTGAATGTAAAGTGAAAGTAATTGCCTGCCCCGCCCCTATGCCTAAGGCATAGAGGTGGGGCAGGCAATATATAATTGACAACTGAGATATCAAGTACCTAAAATGGGTATATACGTGTTAATAAAATAAAAGAATTTGGGTTTCATGTTTGATTTGAAAAGGACTTTTATTATAGAGCTTTTTATATCTAGATGACAGGTCCCCTTTAAACCTATTTCAAATGTGTCCGTGTTTTCTTGTTTTACATTATTATCTCTTTGGGAAACTGAAAATATTGGGAAACAGAGTGTAGAAAACATATTACCTTTCAACATGCACAGGTTTTTAGCCACCTGACTAGCCTTATGATGGTTTTAAGAGATAAATAGGTAGTTTATAGGCTTCTTAATTAGGCCATATGCCAGAGCTAATAAAATGGCATGAAATGTTATACTCTTTGCTGTTCTTTAAAGTCTGCTATTACCATTCTTGTTTTAGAAAAATACTGCCTTGCACTTGTTACTTAAAGGAGAAATAAATGTCACTGAAATATGTTATATGTGCTGTAGAGGATACTTATTAATTCTTCTTTACAGTGTGTTTTTTTTAAATAGTTTTTTATACAGGTGAACCCCCATTTTATGTTTTTCAGGGGACCAGGAAAAAGTAGCTTAAAATCCAGGAAAATGTATAAAAATGTATAAAAGCAAATTATTCTTTAAGTACTCAGACCTGACTTGAATCAGTTTTAGTTTGAATAACTGTATTAAAGAAAAGCGTTAAGCATTGAAGCATTAATGTTATACTATGGGAGCATGTGCAAGGCCTCTCTGACTGCTATATGCACAACCTAAAGCAATAAGTGATTAGTGCAGGACTGTATAAGGTGCAAACTAATTGGAATCGACTGTATACAGCCAGAACCCGTGGCAAATATGCATCTAGTTCATATTTTAAACCTCTTAATTTCACTACTAATTATATTCACAGAAGGCAAAAAGCAATTTTTGGGAATGTCAGGACAAAGCTTTGGTGTAAAATCAGGGAAAAGCACCTATTGAAAATGCATTATAAACTGGCATTATATATGGGTAGAATTCTATTGTTTCTACCTGTATATCTGACATTTCAGCTCTACATGTGAGTATTGAAATGAATGATCTTTCTTGGAAAGATCTTTTCCAGGAAATATCGCAATTGTTACATCTATGGCCACCTTAATGTTCAACTACAAGAGATCCTCTGCACTCAACCCATTATCAATATATTTAAGACAGCGACATTTTGTGCATACTGCTACTAAAAAATGCCTTACCCTTTAAACAACACAGGGATTGTTTGTCCTTATATTGCAATATATTTAAGCTGGCCAACTACGTCAAAGTCATCCCATATCTGGCCAGTCCTACGCTTAATTTTCATCTGATTCATTAAGAATTCAATTGCTTAATTATACATTTTACAAAGGGACTAAGTTTTACCTGCAACTTACTAGCTGCTTTCAAAGTAAACCTCCATACTTGGCTGCCCTTTTATTAGACACCAGTGGGATCACCTGACTATAGCTGGGAAGGGTGGGAGCTACAACATGGAGCTGGTCACTGCTCCTGTATAACTATAACAACAAACAAGGGAAAGTTGTGCTCACCACTATTTTTTAAAACCATTAGGCGGGGTGCAATGAGGGTGTGACCACAAAATACATATAGTCAACTACAAGAGGTCCTCTTAATGTTCCCCCCGGAGTTGACAGCATATAATGTGGCAGCTAAAACTGCTGCACAACTCTGTATTATGGGAAAAGGTACAGGAGACTGGGGCACATTTCAAGAGTCTAATGGAGCAGTTAGGGAGGGTGGCCTGTGCAGTGACCCTCTATTTTATAACAGGCTTTATGTCTCATTTAAATCCACGCAAAACATAAAATGGAAGGTGTATGAAGCACTGTTGGAAGTTCTCCTTAGCAGAGTGTGTTATTATTCATTTTGAGTCTGATAATAAACATTCATCATTGATAAAAATAGATGTTGAGATTACATTTTTTAAGTTTTAAGTTACATTTTTATGAGGGGAAAAATAAAGAAATAGTCACTGTTTATCAGATTGCTATGGGTGAAAAGCAATATGTCAAGAAACGGAAAATGAACAGATGGGATATAAAATTGCATAAAAAAAGTCAAGGGCCAGTCAAATACCAAATGTTAGAAAAAGATTGGCATTTAAAGATGAAAGAAAGGGCTTCTTCTTGTGGCTGTAAAAAGGATTATGCACAGGCTCTGTAATATCCTAGCAATTTTTTAATGAGATAGAATATCTGAACCCCAATGGAATAACCAAAAATAACTTATTGGAAACATATTAAAAGCAGTGAATTGAAATTTCCTTTAGACATAACTATGGCAGTGATATCACTTTGATCTCTCTTTGGGTGGTACACATTTTCCACTATTTCAGAATAAATTCAGACATTTTGTTATTAGAAATGTGAACTATTTTTTCTCCTTGAAACATCTTATGCCTTAATGCAAACGCGGTTTTTACTAACTTCAACTCCTATAGAGATTGTTTTACAACGAGCTGCTGAAACAAATGGTTCTCTCCATGAAAAATATGTTCCAGAATTGCCCACAGTGCCACCTTTAAAAATAGTATTGATGTCAACGCTTTTATCTTACGAATGTTTTTCATAGGTAATGGGGCAAAGTCAGTTATCTGGCAATCCACTCGGCATGTAGTATGTGCTTTGCTTGGGCAGTTGAACAGTCATAAATAACTAGTTTGGTTTAGAAAACTGCTTAAAACGGCTGCTCGCTTTCACAAAATATATTATTACCCAATGGTATGCCACAAATAATAACTTTTAAAATAGATTTTTAATTTTTTGTTTCTTCCATGCTCTCATATTTCCATGTCAAGAACCTAGGCAATATGCAGTAATGTGCTGTGATTAACAGAAATGTGCAATGCATTGTGGGAATTAAAATATTGGTTGGAGAATAGCTAAGAACAGACACAAACTGCTTACCACTTACATTTCATTTACAAATCATTTTAAAATCATTAACCCTTTTTATTAATTTTGAATTTCTTAAAATTGTATTTTCTTTAGTAAGGTAAAGAAAAAAAACATGACACTTTTGGTTGAACATCCCTTTAAAGGGGTTGTTCACCTTTAAATTAACGTTTACTATGGTGTAGAGCAGGGATCCTCTTTTAAAGCCGTGAGCAACATTCAGAAGTAAAATGATTCGGGGAGCAACACTAGCATGAAAAAATGTTCTTGGGATGCCAAATAAGGGCTGTGATTGGCCATTTGGTAGCCCCTATGTGGATTGTAAACCTACATTGAGGCTCTGTTTGGCAGTGCACCTGGTTTTTACACAACCAAAACTTGCCTCCAAGCCTGAAAATTCAAAAATAATAACCTGCTTTGAGGCCACTGGGAGCAACATCCAAGGGGTTGGAGAGCAACATGTTGCTCACGAGCTACTGGTTGGGGATCACTGGTGTAGAGAGGGATATTCTGAGACAATTTGCAATTGGCTTTCATGTTCTATTATTTGTGCTTTTTGAGTTATTTAGCTTTTTATTCCGCAGCTCTCCAGTTTGCAGTTTTAGCAATCTGGTTGCTAGGATCCAAATAACCCTAGCAACCACTCATTGATTTGAATAAGAGACTGGAATATGAATAGAAAGGCGAGTAATAACATTTAACAATACATTTGTAGCCTTACAGAGCATTTTTTTTTAAGGTGGGGTCAGAGAGACCTGAAAAGAGTCAGAAGAAAAAGGCAAATAATTCAAAAAACAAAAAAAAATTAAAAAAAAAAGGTTCATGGAAAAGTTGCTTACAATTTTCCATTCTATAACGTACTAAAAGTTAACTTAAAGGTGACCCACCCCTTTAAGCCAAGATTAAGACAAACGAGAGCAATTACTTAGTATAAAACTATGGCAGTTTATTGATGGAGAAAGATGACAGAATCAAAGCAAATTCAGTTTAAAAAACATAATTTTAGAAACATCTTAGAGAATAAAAATTAGAAAGTAAATGAAAAAGTAATTATTTGTAGTTCATTATTTGGGAAACCAACCCTTTGAACATTAAAAAATGGTACAATAGTGCAATTGATGAAGGGAATATTCTCCTGAAGTTTTGTGTGTGCTGCAGTGTTGGAGTTTGCACGACTGCATTTATGCCGAGTCCTTTCATTCTTTTAATGGACTGTATTAAGTGGTCATTGGGACTGCAATCTGATGCACAAAAAAGGTTGTGGATACATGAACAGAGGAGTGTATGAAAATTAAACATGTTTTGATTGTTGGTCTCTAATAAAATGTACACATTTGTGTAGAATATTTTAAGTTTATTCAAACACACCACATATGTTTGTTTGGTGGTTAACAAGCCTTTAATTAGTAAACCATGAAGCTGTTGGATTTTGCTGATATTTTGTTTAACAGCTGTGAACATGTGTGTGTTTGTGTTCTACATATCTTTATCATCTTCCCTGAACATGAGATCACCGTATAATTTGCTGTTGTTTGTTTGTGAATCCTATGTTCACAGTGGGAGGGGTGTAAGGCAACCATTCATATTGTTGTCTTCTGTCCAAATTGCAGATAGGAGACTCTTTATGCATGCCGGTAATGTGCTGCGCAATATAATCTGAAATATATTCCACTGGGGAGAAAGGTGGAATAGGTTACATACGCTTTTCCTAAGTGCGATAAATATAAAACCCCATTACTCACTTTTAAGCAGGTGCTTGTTATATGAGGTTTTAAAGAAATATAAAGCTGCTGGTGAAATGATCGGTTTCCACAGACATTGCTCCACTTTTACAGATTTGATCCGCTAAGGAGACAAAAACCATTTTTGGTACTTTTAAATAGTAATGAAGATTGAAATGAACCTAGTACAGTATTCTGCTTTTAGACTTTTACCGATCATCTGTAAAGTTTTCTCTGTAATCTTAGATATGACATTCTGCCGTAATGGGCATTTATTCTCACAAAGCACACACTCACAAAATAAATAAATGCCAAATTCTATATTAACTAACATTTTGGGGCAACGAGTAAATTCTCTTTCTTACTGCTTCATCTGGACAAATGAGAGTGTATTGTAAACTGGAGAACCGAGCAGCAAATGGGCAAATGTGGTTTACAATGATAAATGCAAGGTTATACACATGGGAAAAAGAACATAAATGTTAGTTATATATTACATAGAAATGTGTTGGCAGCGTCCTCAGTTAAGAAAAATTTAGGCATTTTATGAATAACAAACTGCGCAACTCGAGGCAGTTTCATGGGGAGGCCCCTTTCTCAAAGGTCAAATTTCAATTAATGTGAATTTTTCACACACAGTAGTGCTAATTTTATCAGAAACCACTTAAAGGGATTATGTCATGAATTTTATCGTGTTTGCACTGCAAATAATTCACTCTACCATTTAAAATGTAATTCCTGAACCAACAACTATAGATTTTTTAGTAGTAATATTGGTGTATAGGCAGCCATCTCAGGTCATTTTGCCTGGTCATATGCTTTCAGAAAGAGCCAGCACTTTAGGATTGAACAGGCTATTGTTTTTCCTACTAAATGTAACTGAAAGAGTTGCAGTGGGACATGGGGATTTTTACTATTGAGTGCTGTTCTTAAATCTACCAGGGAGCTGTTATCTGGTTACCTTCCCATTGTTCTGCTGATTGGGAAGGGAGTAGGGTGCAGCAGTAAAAAGTAACTGAAGTTTATTAGAGCACAAGTCACATGACTGGGGGCACCTGGGAAACTGACAATATGTCTAGCCCCATGACAGATTTCAAAATTGAATATAAAAAAAATCAGTTTACTCTTTTGAAAAATGGATTTCAGTGCAGAAACCTGTTGGATTGCCTAAACACATTTTCCCATGACAGTAGCCCTTTAACCTGCCTATATGTTTTTGGATGGTGGAAGGAAAAACTGTGTACTCCGAGGAAGCCTGTACAGACACAGGGAGAATATACAAACTCCTTGCATATAGTAAAGGATTGGACTCTGTCTGGGTTGCACCTCTGTGTTCACTCATCATGAAGCAGGATGTTTTTTTTATTTATGATTATATTTATCAATATGGTATGGGTACATTTATGCATCGCTTTATACAGATTATACATCATTCACGAGTCCCTGCCCCAGCAGAGATTACAGAATACATGTCCCTATCATATTCACACAATACATTATGGGTCATTTAAAAATTAGTCCATCTAGATGGCCCTCCCATACAGAATGCTTTTTTGATATGTTCCTTGAGGCAAAGCTTTTTTTCTGTTAGCCAAGCAGGGGACAGATATTATTATTCGAATCAATAAAGCTAGCAGGAACCATTTAAGTCTTTTGCTTTTAAAATGTATTTCAGTTCCAGTACCCGTATGATACTACATTTCCATAGAAGGGGAAACAGTGCTAATACTTGATAGAGGGTTTGGAGTTAATACATGAAGAACATGATTTGTTTGGGCCATATGCTATTGTTAATTAAACCAAAGTGATTTTTTTTTTTTAAAATGTCCGAGTAAATGAATGTAAAAGTATATTATAATTCAGCAGGCTAGTACATTTGCAGTTTTTCTTTTATTAGGTGTGAAATCTAAGAATCCTCTGCCAACTCTTGAGGGTTCTATCCAGAACATTGAGCTGAAATTCTGCAGCACATCGTTGGTCAAATGTGTCTCCGGGACCGTGGGATCAATAAAAATTTGTGCCAAAGCCCCAGGTATGTGCAGCTGGACCATGTAAAACTTTATTGCCTGTATAGGAGAATTGGCCTTACGTTTTACAAGGAGAGTTACTGAAACAAGAATTTATTCATTGTTCCTATGAATTGCAAAGAGATTTTTTTCAGTATTATTTTCTAATGCCAGTATAATACATATAGATCATAATTTGGCACATTTTGTTAATTGAATATATACATATAGCTGTATTTAGTTTGTAAACATAGTATAGTAGTGTTTATATCTGAGAAGTGTGTTCTGTTATGAACAGGATATTATTTGACTGTTTAGTGATATATAATTATAATGTGTATTCCTTATTAATTGTATAGTTTTAAATCCATCTAAAATATTTTTATCTGGAATTCTTGATATTGCCTGCATTTTGCAACAAATTCTTAGAGGAAATGCACACACTGATCACACAGATAATTCCCTAGGAAGGATTGTGGTGAACAAAATACCCTATGAGCCCTTGATATCCACTTCTTTATTCTGTTTTTATTAAAAAATGATTATAATATGTGCCCTAGGTATGATACGTATGGAAGGTTTTCTCTGCTTTGAAGATTATTCATATGGTGGTATTTTTTTATTCATGAGAAGACTGGATTGCTGCCATCAAAATGTTTATGGTGTTCCTTTAAAAATTGGGTGGATTCAGTAGAATGTTATAAAAGCTGTCACGATTTTTCAGAACTTTAACATTATCTTCTTTATAGTTATTTTCAACAAACAAGAGTTGACAGCCTCCTAATGTTAAATGTTAAAAAGTTATGCATAATCTAAGCAGAAGTCCCCGTCTTTTTGTAATCATAAAACACAATAAAGGATAAGATACTGGACTTCAGAGCAAATAACAACACTGTGAGTTTGTGCCAGCATGGTTTTATGTGTAATAGATCTTGCCAGACTAACTTAATTTCTTTTTATGAGAAGTTGAGCAGGGACCTCGATTCTGGGATAGCAGTGGATGTGATTTACTTAGACTTACTTAGACTAAAGCATTTGATACAGTGACACACAGAAGGTTACTGGTTAAATTATGGAATGTTAGCCTGGAACATAGTATTTGTACCTGTATAGAGAACTGGCTAAAAGATAGATTACAAAGAATGGTGGTAAATGGAACATTTTCTAATTGGACCAGTGTTGTTAGTGGAGTACCGCAGGGCTCTGTACTAGGTCCCTTGCTTTTCAACTTGTTTATTAATGAACTGGAGGTGGGCATTGAAAGTACTGTTTCTATTTTTGCAGATGATACTAAATTGTGCAGAACTATAGGTTCCATGCAATATATTGCCACTATGCCAAGTGATTTGTCTAAGTTGGGAAACTGGGCAGCAAACTGGAAAATGAGGTTCAATGTAGATAAATGCAGGTTATGCACTTTTTTCAAAAATAATATAAATGCAAGTTATACACTAAGGGGCAAATTCATCCGAAGTTGCGCCAGCGACAGCTTTGCCACACTTCGCCATGCGTATTTTTGCCAGCGCTACGCAAATTCACTAAAATGCAAAGTTGCACTCAGGGAGGCGAACAGTAGCGAAGTTGCGGTACCATTACTTCTTGTCAGGCAAATCGAAGTTACGCTAGCCTGACAGTTAAAATATAATGGCCGTATATGCTGCAGCAACTACATTACACTACACAAGCCCAGGAAACCTTTCAGAAATAAAATAAAGGTGTTCTATTGCCCTACACATGTGCCCACTATATAGTTTAGGTGCCATATTTTAGGAAATGTAAGGGGGAAGGAGGGTACCCCCAAACAAATTACGCTATTTTTCAGCCTATCAACCTTAAAAAAGTAAAAGAAGCCAGTGTTTTTTGGGACTTCAACTTTTTTTGAAGCAAGCCCTATCTACTCTATTGTACTTCGTCTGGTCTGACCTGGCGAAGTACAGTGTGGCGCAAGAGGTAACGTTCAGTACAATGCACAAGTTAGTGAATTAACGTAGCGCAACTTTGCCCAGTGTAAGGGTACGAAGTAGCACTATAGTAGGTCCACTTCGCTAGCGAATATACGCCAGCACCTGTTAGTAAATCTGCGAAGTAACGAACTTACGTCACGCTGCAGAATTTGCACTAGCGTTAGCCGCTTCATGCTTTAGTGAATTTGCCCTTAAGAGGGATATAAATGAGCTGGAGAGAGTGCAGAGACTAAGTGCAACTAAACTGGTTAGAGGGATGGAAGACTGAAATTATGAGGGGAGACTTTCAAGGTTGGGGTTGTTTTCTCTGGAAAAAAAGGCACTTGTGAGGGAACATGATTGCACTTTACAAGTACATTAGAGGACGTTATAGACAAATAGCAGGGGACCTCTTTACCCATAAAGTGGATCACCGTACCAGAGGCCACCCCCTCAGACTAGAAGAAAAGAACTTTCATTTGAAGCAACGTAGGGGGTTCTTCAAAGTCAGGACAGTGAGGTTGTGGAATGCACTGCCGGGTGATGTTGTGATGGCTTATCCTGCTTTAAATAGGGGCTTGGATGATTTCTTGGACAGACATAATATCAAAGGCTATTGTGATACTAAACTCTATAGTTCGTAAAGATATGAGTATATATATAATTTATGGGAAAGTATGGAGCGGTGTGTGTATGGAGGCTGGGTTTTCATTTGAAGGGGTTGGACTTGATGGACTTTGTCTTTTTTCAGCACGATTTAACTAACTATGTAACAGAAAAATGAAGAAGGTCTTGGGGAGCCATATAACTGTGAAATATTTTCCCTGGGAGTTATGATTGATTGTTTCATACTGCCATACTGCAGCAGCCTGTGTATGGCACTAAACTTGTGTCTTTGCCCATCTAAGTCTTGCCTCCATGCCAGGACCTCAAACCAAAAGTCACCATTTGGTTTGAGGTCATTGGAAGCAACATCAAAGGGGTTGACAAGCAACGTGTTGACTGTGATTGGCTATTTGGTAGCCCTATGTGGACTAGCAGCTCTACTACATATAGTTTTTATGCAATTAAAACTTTCCTTCAAGCATGGAATATAAAAATAATCACTTGCTTTGAGGCCACTGAGAGCAACATCAAAGGAGTTGTTGAGCAACATGTTGCTCAAGAGCAACTGTTTGGGGATCACTGATCTAAGGCATACAGTATGGTCACTCCCTCTTAACATAAATGTGTAGATAGAGAAGAAATGTTCTGTTGGCCCCTGTGTGCCTTAATTAATTAGGATATATATCAATTCAATTATACACACTAAGAACCTAAATTAAGTCTGTACCACATATATGGGATAAAAGGATAAGAAATTATTTTAAATCTTGTATATAAATATTATCACTTTTTATCTCGAATTCTGCCTTATGCGGAGTCACTCTGAGCTGCCCAACCTGTTTCGCACAATGTCTTGGTACATTTGGAGACATATTTTACAGCTTATTGAACAGTAGTTGCTGGCTGATAACAGAGAATAATCTACTTCTGCACCTAATTAATAAATCAATGGTCATTTCATCGAATACACATATAATATGATTAGTTTGGTAACTGGTTGCTGATTTGTTTTCATAGGCAATAAAGCACTTTGGCAGAATGCCAGTCTGATAAAGACCATGACCGATTTTAGCTTGCGCACACAATAGTACTGGGATATTATCTAGGAACTCTGTGACCAATCCAAGGTTTTTATGACCATTGTAAAAACTTCCTATTTTAATTCAGTATGAAATTGAATCACGCATTGTCAGACTTGAAAGACCATATAAACATAATCTGAGCTCTATGGATAGGTTTTTTTTTGTGTGCAGTATTTTTTGTTAGCGGGATTCAGTTCCAGATAATAACAGGCGTTTGGGATATTTATTTGGCAGAAAATCTATTTTTAACTAAATTTAAACAAAGAGGGAGAAAACCAGATCTTCTTCTTTACAAAGCAATATTTTGGAAAGTTCTTGTGTATTTGCAATGAATGTGTTTTGAAGAGTTTTAAACTTAAATATGTGATATAACCATGGATATGCCATGTATAACTATATTATTTACACCAAACAACAATGTATACTATTAAGATAGAGTAGAGTTGAAAACATCAGTTTGTATTATGTATTTAAACAATATGTAGCCGCTTTGTCTAGTTGCATAAAGGAGTATACAGTATTTATTCTACTTCTATCCAGTCGTAAGATTCCAGCTAAAGTTCGCTACTCAGTTTTGTGTGAGAATTACATTTTCAAAACAGGCTAACGCACGTTTTTACTTTAATGAGTTTAAGGGAGTTATTTATTAAGGATCGAGTTCTCGAGTTTATTCTTTTAGTCAAAAATCAAATTTTCAAGTAAAAAAAACTCACATTTTTCAAGCTCTATTGTACCCCAACCCTGGAAATAGCTTTAATCTGACAATACACCATCTAAAACCTGTTGAGGTCATGTTGGAGTCAATGGCAGAGGTCCCTTGAACCATTTGAAGATGTTAATCGCCTTCATGATGTTCAAGTTTTCTTTTGAGGGGTTTGCCCTGAAAATCCGATCAATTTGAGTGATTCAATTCGATCAGTTCAACCTTTCGGGATGTTAACTCCGAACTTGCTGATTCGAGTGTTTTCCATTTGAGTTTTTTCTTTCATATAACCATTCGAGTTGTGAGTTTGTTCGAGGTATTTAAAACTCTAAAATTCGACCTTTGATAAATAACCCCCTAAGTATGCCATGTCAGTATATTTGAGCCTTGTGTGTTTTTTGTGCTTTTAAAAGGATATCTAGATTTATCCATGTATAAAATCAATGTTTTTTTTTTCAAGCAGATATTATTGGGTCTTTAAACTTCACTAGTGGGTGCCATTATGTGTTAGGCGCCCCACCTCCCTTAGTGAATATATTTACTTCCCTTGAACAGTGCTCTTCAAATTCACTAGTGGGTCCCATTATGGGTTAGGCACTCCCCTCTCAGTAAATTGGTGATGTGCGGGTCGGGTAAAATTCGACCCGCATCCCCTCCCTAATCCCGCCCTCCCTCAGCCCGCGCCTGACTTCCGGGTTCCTTTTGCACGCGTCTATAAAAATGGAAGTGCAAGGGGTGCGAGGTCTGCCCAAAGGTCCCACGGGTATCGGGCCGACTGGCACATCACTACAGTGAATATAATTACTTTCCTTACACCCTGGAACGGTAATCGTTTTCACTGAAGGGTTCACCAACCTGCAGTACAATCTATCGAGTACTACACCGCCATCTCTCAGGGAACTTTTTCCTGCAGTAGGGCAGATTTGTTTAAACTGTCTTGTTAATTTTCCAGAAGAAGCAGAATTAAACTGTTGACTGGTTGTTACTAGGTAAAACAGAGAGATTTGCCTGATATCGTAGAAGTCCTTGCAGCATCTTATAGTCTTAACAATAAGGGTAATTGATGCAATATAAATAACATCATGTCATCATCATGTTAGAAAGCAAAAACATTTTAAGATGAAATAAGTTAAACAGAGGGGAGGAGAGAGAGAGAAAAGGGGAAGGATAAAGTTGGAGAGGAAGAGGTACTAGTATAGTAATGGAGTATCAGGCAACACTTGTTTATGTCTTGGTATTTTTACTCATTTGGGTTGAAGAAGGAGGCAAGCCAGTTACTTTCACCCTTGATCTGTTAATTATGTGGGGAGTTCTTTCAGAAGATAAGCTTCTGACCACCATTTGTTATACCTGAAGGGAGCCAATAGCTTGTGTTGTTTTATGCCTTCTAGCTTGTTCAGGCATTTGTCCCAAATATCAGAAAATAAGGATCCTTTGGATTCTTTGTCTTGTAATGCCAATACCCACTGTAATCACATTTTGTATAGTAACTTGTGTTGCCATAATTGTATTGAGGGTTTTGTTTTAATTGCTGTGAGAATGAGAATTTCTGGTAGTGCAGATTTAACCCTGGGTGACAAATGTTACCGAGTGTCATTGGCTTAAATCTCTCTGGTGGAACACTTTTATCTTCCTTATTGTGCATCTGATAACTGATTGTTATTAGTATGTTTAAAAGGATGTAATAAAAACCTTCTTGTTTTTCATTTGAAATGGCAGAAATGATTCAAGTTTATTCTGAGTGGTCCTCAACCCAAAATGAAACAAAACCATCTACCATTGATAGATTTTTTAAAAAAAATGCAGCCATATGTTTGAGTATTGGTTCTGTTTAGTTGCAATGTTTCTGCAATGTGTTTTTTCCTTTTCTTTCCTAAAAGGTGAAGGGGGAAAAGAAAAACTGATCCCTTTGATTCAGGGCCCGTCTGATACAAGAGACCTCCACAGGAGCATGTGGCTTAGAGAGAGCAGAAAGCCAGAATCACTTCTTGGTCCAGATCTGATAGCCTTTACAATCCAGGTTCCTGAGCAGATGGACTACTGCCACAGCTCTGGTAAGTGTAAAAATTCTATTATGTTGCTATCATGTTACATCCTTGTATTCAAGGCTGCTCTCTTGGGAGAGTTTAATAGAAAATGTGCCAAGTGACAAACTGTATCTGTTTCACATACGGAGCACATTACATTACTACGACATTGCTTCCTCCACAATAGGAACAAGCCAGGCTTTTTCATGTTTTAGGCCAATATAAATGTGGCCTATTGGCTAGTGTAACACCTTGGCGTCTTGCCCTTTCTTATTAAAACATTCTTTTATGTGACAACAGTGTTGCTGCAGAATCCTGATCATTGAACCTGTCTTTCTTTTTTTTTGTCACATACGCTTACTTATTGCACTCGTTTGTAATCTTAAAAATGACGAATGAAATTATTAGAACGAAAGTAATAATTTCCTAATGTTTTTCTCAGAATGCATAATTGCTTCAGTATTAAGGGGCTGCTGTACCTTCGTTTTTTTATGTGTCTTGGATTAGTCTAATGACTTGATTAAGGAAAATGTAAAAATATTTTTAATTCTAGCTTCTATGAAGGTGTTAATTGTCCTAATAAGAGCTAGTTCAAGTTGTATTGGCATCCAAAGCAATATTTCTTGGCCTGACACCCTGCCTACTCATCATCCTCCCTACCATCCGGCTCTTGCTTCACCACCTGACCCCCCTTTACCAGGCTCTGGCTCCCCCAGGCTGCACCCCCCCAGCTATTTTGCTCATTTGCCTATGGGCAAAACTACATGAGCGCCTTCAATGCGATTCTGGTGGATGTGACGCAGTGCGCCAAAAGCCAGCGTCATCAGATGCAACGGAAAATAAGCTAAGCTATAGCAATGTCGGATAGTGTTGTAGCGTTGTAACTTGAAAGTCCCTTTTACCTGGGGGTGCCAAAAATGAGTCACCCGCAAGTGATCGCATTTACCTACCTGACACCCCGGGCCGGTGAACCTATCAGGAGAAAACTGCACTGGCCTGGGGTTATACCAGTGAGCACCACGGAACGATAGTCTTCTGGCTTCTTCTATCTTCAAATTTCCAGGGGCAGATGCATGCGCAGTAGAATGAGGTAGCCAACTTATTCACTAAAGTTCGGCTTTTCCCTCTAATGCACATGCACAGCCGTGAAATGAAAGAAGAAGCCGGAAGTGGATCTCTCCGTGGTGCCCGCTGGAAGAATCCGGGGCCAGTGCAGTTTTCTCCTGATGGCAGCTCATAAACCAGTGTAATTAGCACCAGCATTTAATAATCAACCTTGTAACATCAGCTTATATTATAAACCTAATTTTCTGCTTGATAAATTGCGACGACCCCTAAGCTTAGCTTCTCAACAGTTGCTCAGAGCCCACTGAGCATGTGAGTGTCGCAGATGTTCCAAGATGGTGACCCCCTGTGACAAGTTTGAAGTCCTGGATCGTTGCTGCCATTGAGAAGTTCAGTATGTAAAATATGGCATTTTAATCATATTCATTTTAGTTCTGCTTTAAGAGGGAGTCTGGGACCTGTAGTTCTGCAGCAGTTATTTGTTTAATGAAATGTCTATTAAATATCTATTAGTTCCTAGAGAGAGTGAGAGAATGGTAGGTTATGCCAATACAAATATGATGGCAATTTTAGAAACAATGTCAGGGTTTATGTTGGCCTTTCCCTTTACAGCAGTAATAATGTGGCAGATAAATTAGTGCAATTAAGTGCACTATGTGTATGTAACATGTAAAAATGATCTCCAATGATCTCGTTACATTTCCTTTTCGGTCTCCGAGGAGCTGACTATGTCCTATATCAGTACGTGTTGCCAGTTTTCACTCATGTTCCCACTGGGCTTCTGGTGCAAAAAAAATCTTATCCTTTCGATGACAGACCTTGCCCGAATGATTTCATGCCGCTAGCATTTTTGTTCACGGGAATTAAGGGCAGAGGGAACATACAGCTGAATATAGCATCTATTTTTGTAATTTTAAAAAGTTAAAACTGGGTTATTGGAACGAAATGAAGAGATGCAGGTGTTCTCCAGTTCAATTCCACTGGGAGCATTTGATGGTAGATGCTTGAAAAGAAAATGCATGTGTTTTTCAAGTCAAACAGCAGCTGCGAGAGGAGGATTTATGCCTTTCTCAGAACTTTGGGATTTCAAAATGTTACATTTAATCACAAGCACAGAAAACAGACCAAATGTTAAAGATGTTACATATAAAAGCAGCGGGTTGATTTCTTTACCATACCCAGGCAGTTGTGGGAATAAAGAAACAAAGTGATCTTTAATCTTAATAAGAGCAATTTGAAAAGGATTATAGCAGTTTCCAAGATTGTCCCATTCTTTATATATTCCCATTTTTTTTTCAGTTTGCAATTGCATAGTTTAAAGTCCTTATACACTTAATTACTTTAAAAGCTGGGTTATTCTCATTATTTTACTTTTTTAAAGTAACGGTAGTTTGGTGTTATGTATTCCAGTAAAAAAAAAAAAAAATAGTGTTGAACTGAGGACATGTTTCATGGATATTATGTTTTTTGGATAAGTTCCGTAATGTTCTGGGAAACATTTATTTCAGTGACAATTGCTCAAAATGTGAAAAGTATAATTGTATATTCATAATGCCCTGTCAGCATTTGCACTGTATGGAAGTTGCAAATTACATATATAACAGCAAAAAACAGAATAGGGTATAATATAGTTAAATACTAGGGATGCACTGAATCCAGGAGTCGGTTCAGGGTTCGGCCAGGATTTGGCCTTTTTCAGCAGGATTTGGGTTCGGCCGAATCCTTGTGCCTGGCCGAACTGAATCCTAATTTGCATAGGCAAATTAGGGACGGGAAGGGAAATGACTTTACTTTTTGTCACAAAACAAGGAAGTAAAACATTTTTCCCCACTTTTTCCCTTCCCGTTATATGCAAATTAGGATTCGGATCAGTATTTGGCCAAATCTTTCACGAATAATTTGGTGATTCGAGATAGGGTATAATATGGTATAATATGGTTAAATGCTAGGGATGCACTGAATCCACAGGATTCAGTTCAGGATTAGATTTGCATAGGCAAATAGTGGATTCAGTGCATCCCTACATGTATAGATGGCAACAGTTTCCAGGCATTGGAGTGATTATTATCAATGTCCTCATGAATCTGGATCTTAAAAATTTGATTCCATGCAATGGGTTCATGTGTAGCTTTTGAGCAGACTGAGGCCTATCCTATAAAACTATTTGGAAAGTCACATCTGTAGCTGTGTGCCTCAAAAAGGACAGCCCTTATCAATGGATAAAAGTTTGGTAATGTTATTTGTTTTTTTTTTTAAAAAATATATATTTTCCTAATGAAGATCACATTCAAATATAATTTAACCAGAAATGTTTGTTGACTAATGTGTTCTTGAAGCTATGTAAACTAGATTCTTGCATTATTTGCTGTCCCTTCTCTAAAGTTTATCCCAATATGCACACGTTGAGCAAAATTTGGGCTGATCCGAACGTTTCACTTTCATATCACTTTCACTTAGCACCAGTGACCTACTACTTTTATGGAGTTATATAAACCCTCCAATAAGCCAAGAAGGTTTTTGCTTTTAAACAGGTGACAAGTAAATACAACCTGCTCATTGGTTGCTATGTGTTGCTGTACCTTGGCAAACTTTGTGCCTCTTGTCAGATATGGGAGTAATAGTGCCAAAACCTTTCTTGATGATTCGCTTTGGGTTTATTATGTATTATTATTATTATTATTAACATCTATTATTAGAGCACCAACATATTGAGCAGCCCTGTACAATAAATGTGTTTATACAAAGAAATAGCATGAATTACATACATAGAACATACAGAGTTACATACATAACGACCAGTACTGGTACAAAAGGTGAGGAAGGCCCTGTACAAAAGAGCTTACAATCTAAAGGGAAGGGGAATGAGACACGAGGGGTGGTAGTGGGCAAGATAGAAACAAGCAGGTGAGAGATGTAGCAAATGGCTTATCTATCTATCTATCTATCTATCTATCTATCTTTCATCATCTATAAATCTATCTAGCTAACATATGTATCTGTCTATGTGGTGTAATATCTTTTGACTAATTTCTTACAGACTGCCATTATTGTCTCAGAACATTCGTTATCATGTTTGCAAGCAGGGTGTATCAGAACTTCTACTGATACCTTAGAGAGTTCCAAGAATATAATGGGCTGTCATTAAAGAGGTTGTGCACCTTTGAGTTAACTTTTATTATGAGTGATATTCTGGGACAATTCTGTATAGCAGCTCTCCAATTTGCAATTTCAGCAATCTGAAATATGAATAGGAGCGGGCCTGCATAGAAAGAGGAGTAATAAAAAGTAGCAATAACAATACATTTGTAGCCTTACAGACAATTTGTTTTTTAGACGGGGTCAGTGACACCCATTGGAAAGGTGGGAAGAGTTAGAAAAAGGCAGCTAATAATTTAAATACTACAAAAAATAAATAATGAAGCTCAATTGAAAAGTTGCTAACTAAAAGGTAAATCACCCCTTTAAAATGGCACTTTAGGTATAGGACTAAGTATTGTGTGCCGGTATGGGATCCGTTATCCTGAAACCGGCTATCCAGAAAGCTCCTAATTACGGAAAAGTCGTCTGTCAAAGACTCCATTTTATCCAAATAATCCAAATTTTTAAAAATGATTTCCTTTTTCTCTGTAATAATAAAACAGTACCTTGTCCTTGATCCAAACTAAGGTATAATTAATCCTATTTGGGTTTATTTAATGTTTATATAATGTTCACATGATTTTTTTTTTTCAAATTACAGAAAGATCTGTTATCCGGAAAACCACAGGTCCCGAGCATTCTGGATAACAGTTCCCATACCTGTATTGCAAGGGCATATACTGGAGGAAGGTCCGTCTGTTGCTCCTTTGCTTCTAAATTACCCTCTGCTGTCCCATGTAGCAATAGTCAGACCAATAGTTGGTTAGCTCTGCAGAGAAATAGAACAGGTGTTTGCTTATCCTCTATTATAAGTGCAGGGCTCTATGACAGGGCAGAGTATACATATAGTCCTGTTCTTATTCCTGTTCCCCCAACCTTTTCAGCTCCATTTTGCCTAATTTAGTATTGCTCTGTGTATACTTAGAGAGATCATTCATATTAACTTAAGCTCTTTCTCTGGCTTGTGAAACACTAGCAGAGAAAGTATGTACAGCGAGACATATTCAAGATACCTTTCCATTTTCCATTGACCCAGGGTTAGTGTCCCCTTTATGATTGTATTGTGGATCCCAGAACAAGCTTTGGGCTCTAATGACAATGCAGTATCCAGTGTTGCATTCTCTGCTATTTATTTGCTGCTTGCTGCTCATCAGATTCCATCAGTTTCTCGTGTGATAAGTTGCCGAGTTAATCATTTAGAAGAACTCACTTCATTCTCATTTAGTATGACAACAAGTATGAAAGTTAATCAGTCTTTTCTGTTTGCTGCGTTACTAGCAAAGCCCAGCTCAGCCTCGAGGAGAGATGACTCGGCACAACAGTGAATGGAAATTCTATTTCAGGTTAATAAAAGAGACTACCGGTCCCTCCTTGAATTACTCATTTATGATATGTTATTAGCAACATGCATGGGAACTTTGAAACCCTGGGAAAAGAGAATTTGTCTGGGCCTAAAACTGTTGAGCTTAAAGGACCAGTAACATCAAAAAATCTTTTTTTTTTTTTTTTTTTTTTTTAAAAAAAAAAAACCCCAAAACAAATTAAACGTTTAATTCGCACAGCCTTTATTAAGAAATAACTTACCGAAACTGTGCTTGCGCTCCTCTTCAGAAAATGCGATCTGGCGATCCATCATGCGGCGCTCGATTTCTCCTCCCTGCCTTCCTTATAGGAGATAGCCAGGGAGGAGAAATCGAGGGCTGCACAATGGATCGTCACTGTGTCGCCTTTTCTGAAGCGGATCGCAAGCAGAGTTTCAGTAAGTTATTTCTTAATAAAGGCTGTGTGATTTAAACATTTCATTTGTCTTGGTTTTTTTTCATGGTATACTATGAAACTTGATGTTACTGGTCCTTTAATAGTCACATGGTAACAGTAGATAATTGCTGGAAGTCAATTATAGACTATTGGATTTAACAGAAATTACCTATTCATTAATATTAAATATTTGTCCCATATTTGTGTGTTTATTCTGTGATAAGGCAGAAAAATGACTAACGTAAACTATAGAATGGAAAACCAGTCTACATAGTGAGCCTTGTATTTTATTGGTCAAAGTATATATGGTGAGCGATTGGTGCAATGCAACCTGCCAATTAGTGATGCGTGGGGTCGAGAAAACTTAACCCGCACTCTACCCGAACCCATCTGCACCTGCCTCCTCCCCTCTATCTATAGACCGAGCGAACACCTATAAAACAGGAAGCCGGCAGTGTAAGGTCGTGGGTGGGGAGAGCAGGCAGAAGAGCTCAAACCGAAAACTGCCTGCAACCCGCTAATAGTATGCTGAGGTCTCACATCACTACTGTAAATCCATATGTCCAACCCAATCACATGTGAACCTCTTACTTTGTCTGGCATCATGCTGCAAAAAATTGCATCCAATTTCAAGACCTCTCTTTGGATGAGATTTCACCACTGTGCTTTGAATTGATTTGTGAGCAGTTGCTATAACTGTACCTACATATCCAAAATTTGTTCTACCTACTTTGCTTTCTTCCACCATTGTTCTTTTGTTAGGCACAAATCACATGACTGGGGGCAGCTGGGAAATTGACAATATGTCTAGCCCCATGTCAAATTTCAAAATTGAATATAAAAAAAATCTGTTTTGCTCTTTTGAAAAATGGATTTCATTGCAGAATTCTGCTGGAGCAGAACTATTAACTGATGCATTTTGAAAAAAACATGTTTTCCCATGACAGTATCCCTTTAAAGTGACACAGACATTTTTGTCTGGCCCAAGCTTCCTCTGCCTGCGGTTGTCTTCTCATAGCTGTCCTCATCACCTCCCTTAGGCATTTTGATGTTATTATATTCCCATTTCAAGATAGTGTATATAAATGAACTAGGGCTGGGGGGTTCTAGGACATTTTAAAATCAGTGCATGGCTGCTAGGGTAATTTGGGCCTTAGCAACCAGATTTCTGAAATTGCAAACTGAAGAGCTGCTGAATAAAAAGCTAAATACTAAAAAAAACAAATTTCAACCTATTGCAAATTGTCTCAGACTATCACTCTTTACGTCATACTAAATGTTAATTGAAAGGTGAACAACTGTTTGAATTTTTGCTTTTTATTGCAGTGGTTAGTGTCTGTGAATGTGATAGGGACCTTTGTAAGATTCTTAGATTGTAAGCTCCACTGGGGTATAGACTGATGTGAATGATGTGCAGTTTCTGTGCTGTGCTGCAGAATATCTCAGTGCTATTTACATAAATGATTTCTTGCCTTGAATTATTCCAGACCAGTGTAAGCATTATGTTAGAGAGATTACAGTGTTTGATCATTCCACTTAGTGCAACTATCTGAGAATTGATTGCCCAGTACAGCAGTGATCATTTCTGACACACTGTAACTGCTGAGAAAATAAAGCATTCCCATAGAAAGTAGATGAAATCAAAAGCTTTGATTTATTATGTGAGTAGCCCATGACTTTACATCTAGCTTTATCATTTCTTTCTTTTGAAAGGTTGTTTTTGCTAGTTCTGCACTATTACTCCTTTCACTAAACTAACAGAGAATCCTATAGGTGGCAACTTAAACAACTGGATTCTGTTCCGCCGCCCTTGATATGCGGATACCATGAGAAATTGTAACAGTAATGGATTTGCAATGCGTGCAGTTAGAGCCTGTACGGAGTATGGAAATAATTGCTTATTTAAGCCATTGCTGAAAATCTACATTTATTCTGACATCCAGAACAGAATTCAGTTCAGCTTAATTCCTGCCCCAATACAGTAATGAATAACCTAAAGGAATCATGTGTTTAAGGAAAACTATACCCCCCAAACAATGTAGGTCTCTATAAAAAGATATCACATAAAACAGCTCATATGTAAAATCCTGCTTCATGTAAATAAACCATTTTCATAATAATATACTTGTCTAGTAGTATGTGCCATTGGGTAGTCATAAATAGAAAATTGCCATTTTAAAGGAATTGTTCAGTGTGAAAATAAAAACTGGGTAAATAGATAGGCTGTGCAAAATAAAAAATGTTTCTAATATAGTTAGTTAGGCAAAAATGTAATGTATAAAGGCTGGAGTGACTGGATGTGTAACTTGTCAGTCAGAACCCAACTTCCTGCTTTTCAGCTCTCTTTGTTTACACTGACTGGTTACCCTGGCTACCAGGCAGTAACCAATCAGAGACTTGAGGGGGGGGCACATGGGTCATTTCTGTTGCTTTTGAATCTGAGCTGAATGCTGAGGGACAATTACAAACTCACTGAACAGAAATGTACCATGTGGCCCCCCTTCAAGTCGCTGACTAGCTCAGAGTTATAGAGCTGAAAAGCAGGAAGTTGGATTCTGGCTGTTTTATTAGACATCTGTTCACTCCAGCCTTTATATATTACATTTTTGGCTAACTAACTATATTAGAATTTTTTTTTATTTTGCACAGCCTATCTATTTATACCGTTTTTATTTTCACACTGAACTATTCCTTTAAAGAAATAAGGGCCGCCCCCTGGGATCGTAGGATTCACTGTACTCACAAACATACCAAAAACCATACATGTTAGGTCACATGAGCCAATTAACCGACAGAGTTTTTCTTTTGCTTCAACACTTCTCCCTGTTACAGTTAGAGCTGCAGTATTTCTGGTCAGGTGGTCTCTAAGGCAGCACAGAGACCATCACGAAATGGTGGCTCAAGGCAAGAGAAGTAAAAGGGCAATATTTACTTAAATATATATTCCAGTTTGGTAAGATTCTTTAATATGCCACTTAATGTGATATGAACTATCTGTTGCTTAAGTGTTCATTTTGGGGGTATAGTTTTCCTTTAAAGGCAAGGTGGGAACTAGAGGTAGGTAGAAGAGGCACCTGCCTAAGGCATAATGATGTGGGGTGCTGGGCAGATACCTGTTCAAAGGTCTTCTACCTGCCCCTAGTCTGGGTTAGCTCCCCTGCTGTTTTTGCCGCCCTACTCTCTCTTCCTCTCCCCTCTAACACTCTCCCCTCCCTCCCCTGCCCTTTCCTTCACCTCCCCTTCTTGCTCTCCCATCCCTTTCTTCTCTTCTTTTATGGCTCATGCACACTCGTACATACGGGGGTGGGAGTAGCCGACCGGGGGTGCATAGGGTGCCCTGTCGGCTTGACCCGGCCTTGGTTAAAGGAGAAGGAAAGGTCTTCTAACTTGGGGTGCCAAAAGTTAGACACCCCCCAATTGATCATATGTACTTACCTGAAACCCAGGGCTGGTGCTCCTACTAGCAGAAAACTGCACCGCCAAGGGATTCTTCCAGTGAGTACCATGGAGCAGTTGACTTCCTGGGGCAGACGCATGCGCAGTAGAACTAAATAGCCTACTATTTGTTAACGCTCGGGTTTTCTGGCTACTGAGCATGCACAGCCGCGAGAAAAAAGAAGAAACCAGAAGCCGATCGCTCCATGGTGCTCACTGGAATAACCCCAGGCTGGTGCAGTTTTCTGCTGAATGGAGCACAGGCCCAGGCTTTCAAGTGAGTACATGCGATCACTTGGGGTGCCTAACTTTTGGCACTCCAAGTTAAAAGACCTTTCCTTCTCCTTTAATGGCAAGATGCTCTCCCTACCTCACTGATGATTGTAAGGTTTCTAAAAGCAAAGAATCATTTGACCAAGTAGATTTTTTTCAGGAGAGTGGCTCTAATAGCTCAGTAGCTTTTTTTGTGAAGTAGAATCAAAAATAATATAGAAACAAATAATGGGAAAACCCTCAAGCCATTTAGTGAAATATTTAATGCAATAGTAGCATTAAAATTTTTTACTTTTTTCATTTGTCAGTTTCATCCTTCTGATGTTTAAATTGAGCATTAATCCGTTACATGTATGGGATTTGTTTCCCAGAAACTGTTACACAGAAGGCTGTCTCCCATAGACTCCATTTTATCAAAATAATTAAATATTTAAAAATGTTTCTTTTTTTCTCTGTAATAATAAAACAGTACATTGTACTTGATCCCAACTAAGATATAATTAATCCCCTTACTGGGGGCAAAACCAGCCTATTGGGTTTATTTAATATTTTATTTAATATTTCTATATTTTCTAGTAGACTTAAAGGGATTCTGTCATGTTTTTTATGATGTAGTTTTAATTTCTAAATTACACTGTTTACACTGCAAATAATTAATTCTACAATATAAAATTCAATTCTTGAATCAGCAAGTGTATTTTCTTTAAGTTGTAATATTGGTGTGTAGGCGCCATCTCAGGTCATTTTGCCTGGTCATATGCTTTCAGAAAGAGCCAATACTTTAGGATGGAACTGCTTTCTAGCAGGCTGCTGTTTCTCCTACTCAATGTAACTGAATGTGTCTCAGTGGGACCTGTATTTTACTATTGAGTGCTGCTCTTATATCTACCAGGGAGCTTTTATCTTGTATAAGGTAGCTGCTATCTGGTTACCTTCCCATTGTTCTGTTGTTAGGCTGCTGGGGGGAAAAGGGAGGGGGTGATATCACTCCAACTTGCAGTACAGCAGTAAAGAGTGACTGAAGTTTATCAGAGCACAAGTCACATGACTGGGGCATCTGGGAAACTGACAATATGTCCAGGAAATGTCAGATTTCCAAATTCTCTTTTGAGAACAGATTTCAGTGGAGCAGCACTATTAACTGATGCGTTTTGTAAAAAATATTTTCCATGACAGTATCCCTTCAAGGTATGGTGATCCAAGTTATGGAAAGATCTTTTATCTGGAAAACCAGAGCATTCTGGATAATGGGTTTCCGGATAACAGATCCCTTAACCGGTATTCTTCCAGTTTTTTTAAGAACTTGAAGAATACAGAATGTGGCATTACCACATTTCCAAGCAACACATTTTTGTGGCTATAGTTGATTTTCTAATTATTTAAATGTAACTGCTCTGTTCTCTGCAGGTTTGGAATACAAGCATACAGGAAATGTATATCCTTATATAAACATATAGCTGTTCTGAACCGAAGACAAGAAACTCGAATTCTTATAAAGAATGTGGCCTTTCAATCTAACACTTTGTTGATTTGATATCAACGTCTTCCTTTCCTTCTGTACCTAAAATTAGCAGCTTCTCATTCTCACGGTCAAAAATATTATTGTTGGAAATAGCCCTCCTTAGAACAGAATAACATATTCCCAAGGCCGAAAGTTTAGGAAGAGGGGCCCCAAGCAGTGCACGATAATGGTTCCTTAACTGATGGAAGAAAAGTAATACATATCCAACCTCAGCCTTCAGCTGCAGATGAGATATTGCATTTAGCCAGCAGCTGGTGGGTTGCAGTATGGATATCTCTGATGTATTTACTGAAACATCTAAGGCCTGCTACAAAAATGGATCTGTTCCCTAAAACCCACTTTGGCCATGGAGTGGTACTGAACTTTGCCAGAAACTTTAAGAGTTTATTAAATATGGATCGTTACGTTTTCAGTTAATTTTTTTTGGTCACAATTCACATTTTCTGCATAGAAAAAAATATTATTTTTTTTTTTACCCCGACCCTGGAAATAGCTAGAATCCGAAAATACACCATCTAAAGCCTATTGAGGTCATGCAGCAGTCAATGGCAGAGGTCCCTTGAACCATTTGAACCCTGAACTCACTGATTCAAGATTTTCCCAATCAAGTTTTTTCTTGAATTATAAACCATTCGAGTTGTAAATTCATTTGAGATGTATAAAATTCTAAAATTTATGAATAACGTCCAAATGCTAGTTAAAGGAGAACTAAAACTTTACTAGAGATGTAGGGTAGAAATGTTATATATTATGTTTTGGGCTTCTGTATCAGCCCAAGGCAACCACAGCCCTTTAGCAGTAAAGATCTGTGTCTCCAAAGATGCCCCAGTAGCTCCCCATCTTCTTTTCTGCTGATTCACTGCACATGCTCTGTGCTGCTGTCACTTACTGAGTTTAATAACAGACTCAAAATATGCAGTATGTACAGAATATTAATGTCACAATATAAGGCTGAGGCTGGCAGCTAAAGAAACCAGCACATTTAATATTCAACCCTGTAGCATCCTCTTATATGACCGGCACACACAATTTTCTGCTTCATGATTTGGGACGACGCCTAAGCTTATCTTCTCAACAACTGCTCAAGGCACACTGAGCATGTGCATGTCACAGACACTCCTAACTAAATTCAAGATGGGAAATTCCTGTGCCAACTTTGAAGACCTGATTACTAGTGCTATTGTAGAGATTCTGAGCCTTTAGGCTGATTTAATAAGTTCAGTATTTAAAATAGCGCATTTCTTGCCATATACATTTCTAGGTTTTAGTTCTCCTTTAAAATATATCCCAACTTATTGACTGGCGATCATCCACTCGCTGACTCTTCAAACTGTCAAATACATTGAACAAACTGCCAGTGTTTACCCACCATGAAGGTTCACAGGCAGAGTAAGTTTTTTGGAATGGACAGACTGTCGGCTCAATAGCTTCTAAATGGACCCCTAAACGAGACAGTCAAGCGGTTTAGTTGAATTATCAAAAAATGCCCTAACAAATCTTGGCATTCATGGTCAGATTAAAATAAATTATAATTGAAATCATTTTCTTTCTGGTGTATTTGGTACGTATAAACCTTACTAAGTGTATCCTTTTGGTTTTGCGAAGCAGCACCTCCTTAGCTGGCACTGCATTTCATATTTATCACGTATTGAAAAGCATGCATTGCACAAGCCTAAGTCACACCATTAGGCTCCTAAGCCGCCCTTTAAGTCGCTTCAGTTTCAATCTTGGGAAACGATAAAGTGCTGCAAATCCACTCAAAGAATTTTGGTAGAAATAATTCAAAAAAGCTGCCTGTGTAATTCAGAATAATTTCCTTTGCGAAATAATTTCCTCTGACTAAGTTCAGGGGAATTTTGTCTAATAAGGCTGGTGTAATTTGCAACCTGCTCTAAGCCTTTCACAAAAAATTTGAGAGGATATTTTTCTTAAAAAAAAAAAAAAAAACCTGCTCGCTGCAAAACAAGAACATAGCCAAAGCAATAAACAACACGTGTGGAAAGGAATTTCATCGAAAACAAATGGAGTGTTTCCTTTGATAAATACAGTGTGATTACTTTCTGCTCATTGTCCGCCTTTGTATTAGACTGACACCAGGGTTTTTTCTAATTAAAGGGATACTGTCATGGGAAAAAAGTGAATCCGTTAAAAGTGCTGCTCCAGCAGAATTCTGCACTGAAATCCATTTCTCAAAAGAGCAAACAGATTTTTTTATATTCAATTTTGAAATCTGACATGGGGCTAGACATTTTGTCAATTTCCCAGCTGCCCCAAGTCATGTGACTTGTGCCTGCACTTTAGGAGAGGAATGCTTTCTGGCAGGCTGCTGTTTTTCCTTCTCAATGTAACTGAATGTGTCTCAGTGGGACATGGGTTTTTTCTATTGAGTGTTGTTCTTAGATCTACCAGGCAGCTGTTATCTTGTGTTAGGGAGCTGCTATCTGGTTACCTTCCCATTGTTCTTTTTTTTGGCTGCTGGGGGAGAAAAGGGAGGGGGTGATATCACTCCAACTTGTAGTACAGTGATTGAAGTTTATCAGAGCACAAGTCACATGATTTGGGGCATCTGGGAAATTGAAAATATGTCTGGCTCCATGTCAGATTTCAAAATTGAATATAAAAAAATCTGTTTGCTCTTTTGAGAAATGGATTTCAGTGCAGAATTCTGCTGGAGCAGCATTATTAACTGATTCATTTTGGAATTTTTTTTCCCATGACAGTATCCCTTTAAGCTAACATAGAAATTAAACCCATTCTAGTAATACAGTATATTGATAGTTTTAGTCAGTCTAGCGTGGGCTGAGTTCAGGCTTTTTTTCACTTTAGATTTATAGGACTGAGTGGAAGCTGTAATATTGCATGAGTAGAGGCACTACATAGAGGCAGTGCCAAGTATTTCTCAATGTTTAATGGAGGATCTCATGTTTGGAGAAAGCCTCAGCCATATATAAACTAGGGATCACCAAATCCACAATTTGGGATGCGGCCGAATCCCCGAATATTTTGTGAAAGATTTGGCCGAAAATACTGAACCAAATCTGAATCCTAATTTGCATATGCAAATTAGGGGCAGGAAAGGAAAAAGTGGAAACAAACTCTTCTTTTGTCACGTAGTTGTCACATATGCAAATTAGTATTCAGAATCGGTTCAGCCAGGCACAAGGATTTGGCCCGAATCCTGCTGAAAAAGCCCAAATCCTGGTAAAATCCTGAATCGAATCCTGGATTCGGTGCATCTCTAATATAAACTGTGCAGTACTTGGCAATAGCACAAGGAGATCTGAAAATGTAAATGACCTGAACCAAGGAATGCAGATCTTTAAAAAAATAAATAATAAATAATGATGCATATACAGGTATGGGACTTATTAGCCAGAATCTTTTTGTAATTTTGATGTTTGTGCCATGTAAACAAATCAGAGAATGATAGGGAAAATGTAGGGAAATATTATAATGAAGATGATAGGTGTATAAACATGTCAACTCTCAATGCTAATATCACATTTCTTTATTTGTAACATCCACCTCTAGTCTCTGTTCTGCTTTCTATTGACGGCATAATTTGTCTTTTCATCTAATGGGCACAAACATTGGTTTCATTTTCCTTCTTGGACATATTCTTAATTTAAAAACAAAAAAAAAATGTGTTGCAGTTCTGGCACAGTAAGAATAATAACTGGTAGCTAAGAGGTTGTATAACTTTTTACAAAATGTTGATGCCTTTCGTTGAATGTATTATAGAGCACAGTTATTTGCATTATAAATGCATTATACAGATATGGGATCCGTTAACCGGGAACCCAGGAATCCAAAAAGCTCTGAATTTCAGAAAGGCCTTCTCCCATAGACTCCATTTTATCCAAATAATCCAAATTTTTAAAAATGATTTAATATATTGATCAAATTCTGCTTATCGGAAGCAACACCAGCCTATTGGGTTTATTTAATGTTTTTATGATTTTCTAGTAGATTTAGAAGTTTTGAAGAACCAAATTGCGGAAAGATCTGTTATCCGGAAAAACCCCAGGTCCCAAGCCTTCTTGATAGCAGGTTCTATACCTGTAATGATAATTTAGCAGCTCACCAACCAGTATGATAGGCTTTAATTATCTTGCTGCATACTCCCATAGATTTTCACGCTTCTAGATCAGGATGACAAATCCCTGGCCATCTAGAAAATGTTGAAAATATCACACACTTCAGGCTTAGCCTGTTTGCATGCACTTTCTATAATGAGAGTAACATGTTAGAGGATTGTTCTTATTATGCAAAGCATCGTTCAATGTTTACTTCCTGTTTGCTTGTTTCTAGTGACTTTCAAGTTCAGGATAAAATGTGGGTGAGCTCAAATAAATCAAGTATGGCTGGGATGCAACAAGAAACATCTGTGCTCTTTGTGCTACACTTCCCCGTCTGTTAAAGTACCACTTGCCGAGGGTGTGTACTTGCTCACGGGGCAATAGGAGGATTATAATACAAGCCGATGGCTATTGCTGCATTTCAAGGGGACCTGACACCATAAGAAAATAATTCCAAATCTTTTTCTATCATGTTAGTTACACTATTTAAATTATATAAATTGTGTTCCTTTCAGTCTTGGGATTCACAATCACAGTATACAGGCAAGGGCCATTTTGTGGACCCTGTTATTAAAGGATAACTTAAGCTTAACTAAAGAAGTAGGCTAGAAGTGTTGTACATTATGTTTTGACTTCTTTACTAACCCAAGGCAACCACAGTCCTTTAGCAGGGAAGATTTTTGTCTGTAAAGATGCCCCTAGGGTTTCCACCTTTCCGCATGGCTGAGACCGGGCAGGGGCCATGCCATCAGTGGGAGAGGCCATGACGTAGATAGGAGTGGTTGTGATGTCAGGGGGTGGGGCTATGATGTGGCGATTGCCCAATCACCGTGTCAATCAAGGGAATCTTGCCTGGTTTTTCTTATTTGGAAAACCGGGCAGGAAGTTTTTACCCGGGCAGCCCTTCAAAATACCGGGCTGTCCGGGTCAAAACCGGACAGGTGGCAAACCTAGATGCCCCTGTAGCTCCCCATCTTCTTTTCTGCTGATTCACTGCACATTCTCTGTGCTGCTGTCACTTACTGAGCTTAGGGACCCACTCACAATATACAGTACACATAGAATAGAAATGTCACAGTATAAGGCTGATTACTAATTATTACAGATAATTACTACATGGCAGCACAGGAACCAATGCAATTGGCATGCAAATTTAATAATCAGCCCTGTAGCATCAGCTTATATTACAGGCCAACCTCATTTTCTGCTGGATAATTAGTGACGACCCCTAAGCTTAGCTTCTCAACAGCTGCTCAGAGCCCACTGAGCATGTGAGTGTCACAGACACTTTCCAAGATGGTGACCCCCCTGTGACAAGTTTGAAGTCCTGGATCATTGCTGCTATTGACAAGCTGAAACTTTAGGCTGGTGCAATAAGTTCAGTATATAAAATATGGCATTTTTAGCCATATTCATTTTTAGGGTTAAGTTCTCTTTTAAGGTATGTTTTTTATGACCCTCACAATCCGGAATGGGCTGCATAATGCCCATGCCAATGCTACACAACTAAAGCCCCTGAGCAGTTAGGGGTATGTGAGGAGTGCAGTGACATTTAAAGTGAATGTAATTGACTACGTGAGGCATAGAGGATGGGCAGTCAAAATATGAGTGACCGCTCCAATTTTAAAGTACACTTATAACAGGTATGGATGTTTTAATAAAAACAAAAGAATTAGGGTTTCATGTTTAATTTGCAAAGGACTTTTATTATTCATCTTTTTATGTCTGGGTGACAGGTCCCCTTTAATATGTTGCCTGCATGGAAACCGTTTTCATTTCTGGGAGAACGACTTTGCCATCAGTCTTGCCCCACACTGCATTTATTTGCAATGTGTTTATACTTCAAAAGCAATTAGATTTGATCCGGCTGCTTGCTGTTAGAATATGAAATCAAATATATGATTGGTTGCTGTGAGCACCTATGGAATACTACAGAGGTTTTGTCATACTCAATAGCAACAGCCTTCCAATTCACAGGCTGCCTACAATTGTGTTATAATCTCTATACAAGAAGCCAACAGGTAGTGTGGTCTGCTGCCCATGAGGGTATGGTATGATGTCTCTGAGTACTTAGTCTGGAAACAGATGAAATTGTAGTTCTAGCAAAAGCATAACTAAGTTACCTACTTGGTCTGTTCATGACTTCTGCAATGAGATGGTATCAAAGTACAGGTATGGGACCTGCTATCCAGAATGCTCGGAACCTGGGGTTTTCAAGATCCGTAATTTGGATCTTCATACCTTATGTCTTCTAGAAAGTCATGTAAACATTAAATAAACCCAATAGCCTATTTTTGCTTCCAGTAAGGGTTAATTATATCTTCGTTATGATCAAGTACAAGGTACCGTTTTATTATTAAAAAAATGTGGAGTATTTGGATAAAATGAAGTCTACGGCAGATGGCCTTTCCGTAATTCGGAGCTTTCTGGATTACAGGTTTCCATATCACAGATCCCATACCTGCATCATCAAAGGTATTCATGTGTGCTAAACACAGTTCTTTAGGAAAATATAAGTATAGCCTGCCTAATTGCATTGAAAGGGCAATTAATACCAGGAAATGGAATTTCTCTTGAGGCATTTTTACATAATGTTCCCTTAGTTTGCACTTTTAAACAGTCGGCATAATTTTAGGAACACAAATGTTTTATTTAAAAACGTCTAGCTTCATTTGGCAGAGCTCTTGGTCTGTTCCATGAATATATATTAACTAAGGCTGCACCAAATGAGGCTGATTATGTTTGTTATGGGAACAGATAAAAGATGGCTGACAAAAAAAAAAAAAAATTAGGATGATAAACCTGAAACTGACTTTTGAGAGGCATAGGTCAGTAAAGGAAAGGTCACCATAGTCAATAGGCATGACATGGAGAGCTGAATCCAGGTCAGTAGATAAGTGATGGACAGAAAGTAAGCAAATTATCTGCACAGAGTCTTAATATTGTCCCTATGTCTGCATGGATCTTTGGCTGCTCCTATTTCTTCCCACACTCCACAATGTATGCAGGCAGGTTAATTGGCTTCTGACCCTACTGCATGTCCGTTTGAGATGTTAGATTGTCAGCTCCTCTAGGGAAGGGACTGATGTGAATAAGTACTGTTTAAATCTGGCAGTGCTGTATAAATGAAAAATAATATTTTCAGGCACTGCAACCGATAAGTTCTGAAACAATATGCAAAATGCTTTAAGATCATTCATATTGCACTCATTCTGCACCTTCCTTATGGTTATTCTCAATGAGAGAAATTCCCCTGAAGCAGGAAATATATCTACAGAATCTTGCCTTGTTTTAACTTGACATTTTTAGGAACTGAACCATCTCGATGATTGATTTTTGCCAATATTTATCATTATTTATCATTGTCTGAGCCTTTAGGATTAGTTCCAGGCTAAAAACCATGCTCTGAGACATTTAGGGGGTTATTTGCTAAACTCTCAATTTATCTTGTTGGGCAAAACTCGAATTTATTAAAGCCCCGATGCTGTAAAAAGCCCAAATCCGATAATCGTCCACCTCAGACCTGCCGAGGTTGTGTATAAGTCAATGGCAACGTTTCTGTGGTCTGCACTGGAATTAGCCTGAAAATATGAGCATTTAGAAATTTTTGGGCAAAAATCTGTTAAATTTGAGCTTTTCTGGATAATCCTAGGAAAAATTACAATTCTGGGTTTTGCTCGATTTTATTGAGTATTTACCCATACTGATTAAATTAAGCTTTTTTTTTTAAAATAGTAAGGTAAAATCGATATTGGAGTTTGGTCATAATTTTTTGTATTTACAAAAATCAGATTTAAGTAAATAACCCTCTAAATGTTCATTCAATTTTATTAGCTATTATAAAGGATACATCCAAAACTCAATATCATTAATTCCAAATCAATCAAATAATAACAATTCTTAACTATTCTTAACTAATTCTTTATGTAAGTGTTTAACGGGTACCGTGTATACTCGAGTATAAGCCGACCCGAGTATAAGCCGAGGTACCTAATTTTACCTACTAAAACTGGGAAAACTTATTGACTCTAGTATAAGCCTAGACACAACTACAGCCCTGTCTCCCAGCAGCGCACATTCTGCCAAAGCGACCCCCCGGCGATCAACCGGACTTCTTTGCAAAGTTGATGGTGACAGAGAATTGCCAAACGGATTACTGTGTGCATTGTCCCACTACCATGTGCAGAGGGTGCTGTTTGATATTGCCATCACTGTTATTCTTTCATATAACCAACAGAGGGCGCTGTGTGATATTGCAATCACTGTTAATCTTTCATATAACCAACAGAGGGCACTGTGTGATATTGCAGTCACTGTTATTCTTTCATATAACTAACAGAGGGCGCTGTGTGATATTGCAGTCACTGTTAATCTTTCATATAACCAACAGAGGGCGCACTGTTATTCTTTCATACAACCAACAGATGGCGCTGTGTGATATTGCAGTCACTGTTAATCTTTCATATAACCAACAGAGGGCGCACTGTTATTCTTTCATACAACCAACAGATGGCGCTGTGTGATATTGCAGTCACTGTTATTCTTTCATATAACCAACAGAGGGCGCACTGTTATTCTTTCATATAACCAACAGAGGGCATTGTGGGATATTGCAGTCTCTCCCCAAGTGAACTGTTGGTATAGGAATGATTAAAAGTGACTGCAATCTCGCTGAACCCGGGTATAAGCCGAGGTAGACTCTTTCAGCACATTTTGGATGCTGAAAAACTCGGCTTATACTCGGGTATATACGGTAGTTCATCTTTAGATTAACTTTTAGTATGATGTAGAGAGTGATATTCTGAAATAGTTTGCACTTGGTTTTAATTTTTTATTATTTTCTTTTTTTTGAGCTATGTCGTTTTTTTTATTTAGCAGCTCTCCAGTTTCAGCAATCTGGTTACTAAGGTCCAACTTACTCTAGCAACCATTAAAGTATCAATAACAATAAATTGTCGCCTTATAGAGATGGGTTCAGTGACCCCCCATTTAAAAGGTAAAAAGAAGGCAAATAATTCAAAAACTATAAAAAATTAATAAATTAAGGCAAATTGTAAATTTATTTTTTTATGGTCAAAACTGTCAAATTTGACTACGGAGTTATTCAAATTTGATTCAAGTTTTTAAAAAAAATCATATTAGATTTTTGAGATTTATCATACTCTGGCTCTTTAAGAACTCAGATTCGGCTATTCGCCACCTAAAAGCTGCCGAATTTCTGTTTAAGTCAATGGGAGAGGTCCAGGGATCAATTTGGAGTTGATTGCAGCCTTCCTGACATTCGAGTTTTTTTAAATTCAAATCAAATTCATTTACAATTTTCGGCTCGATTCAATCCATCCGAGTTGTAAAAATTCTACTTCATTAATAAATTTCGATTGGTCAAATTTCTAATTTATGGGAGTTTAGGGGAGTTTTAAAAAAACTCACATGAATTTGAAATTTCGACCTTTGATAAATGTGCCTCCAAGTATAAATAATGTTAAGTTAATTGTTTTCTTACTAAATAGGATTTCAGTCCTAAAACCTACATTTCATTACAAAGTCACGCAGTGTTACTCTACTTTAACAAAGTGAATTTTTTGATGTGTTCCCTTTCAGTGCCATTAGCAGAACAAATGACCCACTCTTTGGTTGGGTGCATGTGGCTAAACATTAGTGTGGGGGAGGATTATTAGTTAAATTGTCTGATTGGTTTATTGGCAGAGGATCGGCCTTGTACCAGAATTTCCCATGTCAGAGGGTACCTATGTTAACTCCAGAAGTTGCATCAGATTTATGGTGTGGTGAGTTGCCGAGAAGCCATCAAAGCGAGTCTGTTATTAATTGCCGATTCATTGACTTCATTTCTTACACCAGTTAAATTTTCAAGTTTCAAATTACCCTTTGAAAGCCGTGTGAGGTCTGTGAAATCTGTCAGCTAGACTGTAATTATTAAACTCAATTAAAGAAATTTGTAATTAAAATTCGGTCCTTGTAGACTGCAAACTTAACATACTTGAGCGGAATCAAAGTGGACTATATAAAGATGAAAATCTGAAATTCATTATTTTGATGTCATAGTGTATTATGGCAAATGTTAGATTTCTTTTATTATTTTAAGTAGGTAAGAATGTCAAATACTGGCTCTTCAATATAATAAAACAGTTCTTAAAAACAGACTTTGGTAAAACTGGAATTTGACTTCCAGTCACGTTACCATCTGTTAATGAACTTACTAAAGCATTTGTTCTGCTCATAGAGGGATATTCCTATGCTGGTGAAGGCTGATAGTATCATACCCCATTTATAGTAATAGGATTATATACACAGTCAGAAGCCTTTGTGGTGGTTGGTTGAAGTAACTTGTGCAGTCTGAACTAGGGAGCTTGGTGGAAAAGCATATGCAAAAGAAATATTCATTTCTTAATGGAGAATTAAGGTCTTAAAGGTAATAGGCCTAGACATGTTGTCTTTTCTACACTCTCTGTGCCATATACTAGAACAGTAATGATTATTCCAGGCCATCAAAACTTTCAACTGGAGCTTGCCATTTTGAATCTTGTAAGGCCATCTTTTTACTGTCGGTGACACTGCACATGCTCAGTGTGTCCAGGGCTGCTATTGAGTAGCTAACCTAAGGGTTGCCTGTTATCATCAAGGTTAGCAGCTGATGCTGCAGGTTTATTATGAAATTCTGATGCAGATGCAAATTCTTCTATTGTGACATACATATCATATTATGAGTTTGCCCCCAAGCTTGGGCCACTGACAGTAGCCCAGTGAATGTACTGTTGATCTTTAGAAAATATGGGGTGCTTCTAAGGCCGTCTTGAGAATCTCATAACCTGACTGCTAAAGAGCTGTGTAGTGGGCTAGTAAAGAACAGGGCCAGTCCAAGGCGACCGGGTGCCCTAGGCAACCCATTCGGCCTACCCTGTCCCCCCGCGTGCGTGCGCACCATAACATAGGTGCAATGTAGAGGAAGCAGAGTGTCAGTTTGGGGCAGGGGAGGAAGAGGTAGTTGAGAGAGGGTGGAACGGACAGAGGGGCGAGCAACAGAGGGGGTAGGCGAGAGCTGCAGAGAGGAGCGAATCCGGACTTGGGGTAGGCAGAAGAATCTTGAACAGGCACCTGCCCAGCAGGGGCGGAACTAGGGTTAGGCAGAAAAGGCATCTGCCTAGGGTGCAACAATGAGGTGGTGCTGGGCAGGTGTCTGTTGAAGGGCCCACTGCCCATCCCTAGTCCGGGTTTGCGTGCTTCCTTGGATGTCTCTTTTCTGCTAGTCCTCACCTCTGCATGTGACAACACTGAGCACGTTTGCGCACATGCACGGAGGGGAGTGAGGTTGCCAGCCAGGTTGCCTAGGGTGCCTGTCAGCTTGGCCCGCCCCTGCTGCCAGCGCCACCACAGTGTTGCCTTTTCTGCCTATCCCTAGTTCTGGCCCTGGTAGAAGAAGGCCAAAACATAACTTGAAACAATTTTAGCCTTCATCTTTGTTAAGCATGTACCCATCATCATTGCACTTCATCCATAAAGGAGTTTAGGCTCATAACTTCTGTATTGTGCCATAGCCCATAGACACCATTTTATCTAAATAATTCAGATTTGTAAAAATGATTTCCTTTTCTCTGTAATAATAAAAACAGCACCTTGTACTTGATCCAAACTAAGATATAATTCGTCCTAATTGGGTGCAAAATATCCTGATTTTCTAGTAGACTTGAGGTTTGAAGATCCAAATTCCAGAAAGATCCGTTATTCAGAAAGCCCCAGGTCCTGAGCATTCTGGATAACGAGTCTCATACATAGACATCCAAATCCATAAAGAGTAACAGATCCAAAGAGTAGGTCTCTTAATTGCTTCATTTTTAAATGACCATTTATTCTACCATCCCGAGGCAATGTACAGAAAGATTCAATCAAAGTTGTCGATGTTTAGATGGTGCCTTTTTCCATCTAAACATTTTCTGCATATTTTCCCTTTAGTATTTATGATTTTTCATTCCTATTTTTCTGTTCTTTGGGTCAAAGTGAAATCCAGTGTGATTAAGTTGGAAGACAGTGAAACATAATAAAATAAACAATTATATGGTTTGTTTTGCTAAATCAGCTCAGCTGTCATCTAGCATGGTTTAAACCATTTCCATATGAGACAGGTAAAATTATGTTGTTAACTATGTTGGTGGGCAAAACTCAATAGGAACGGAATTCAGATCCAGATAGCATTGTTTTGCCATTGTAGTAATTTATTGCAGAGATCGTATCTGTGAGAGGCCAGCAGTATTAGCACACTTTACTGGAGACGCTTCCAGTAGAATTCATCGTAAATAGATCACCCTGTGTGTCCCTGTGTCCCTCCATTGCCATAAAAATGAAGGATAAAATCATTATGGACTGATTGTGGAACACTATGACCTAGGAAAAGGTCCTAATAAAGGCAGCGCAGTTTGAAAATAATGAATTTTGCCTTTGTGTTAAACATAAAAATGTCTGTGTTTTCTTTATCGCCCACATAGATGTAAAACGAAATGTACTTAGTTTCCAGAATACAAAAAAAACCCCCAAAACATTGTTTTTTCTGTTCCTTTTCTGAAGCTTTATGTTACGTAATGTTTCCGGCCTTGAAACCAGATATACATAATAGAAAACAGTGGCGTATCTAAAAATACCAGGGCCCCGCCACTCCCCACACACTGAGGAAAATGAATGGATTGCAGTCATATATTAAAACTATATCAATTATGTCCCTCAAAAGATTCTCAATATCCTAACCCACTCACCAATCTCCAGCACCTTGTCGATCTGCTGTCACTAAACTTGAGTCTTTTCCCCTTTTCATTTTTTCAAATTTCACCATTGATTATTTCAACAGATTTTATTGGTAGATCTGCAGTAGATAAAACTATTGTAACCCATGGACTAAATTTTTACTTTTATTTAGAAGAAAAATCAGTAACCCTGTGCAAAAGTCCATGTATCTTAACTTGCATATCATAAAGTCTCTAATGGATTCATATGGAAATGCTTGCAGGAAAAAGCTGACACCAAAAACTGTGAATGCAGAAACACATTTGTCTCGATGTACCAAATCCCAGATTCGGTTCTGGATTTTGCCAAAGACAAGACTTTTTTTTTAGCAGGATTCAGGCAAATCCAAGAGCCTGGCTCAATCGAACCTGAACCCTATATACAGCCAAAAATGTGACGCACGTGCATCAGTATTTTCTGGAGTGTCTGAGACAATGGATTTGGTATTCAGCCGAATCTGTGAAGTAGGATTCAGGGATTCAGTCTAATAAGAGGATTTGAATTGGAGGGTTTGGTGCATCCCTAGCAAAAATTGTTTCATTGTGTTTGCTTAGCAATAAAGGAAGAATTTTCTTAAAAAGATTGTTAGTAAATCTGTTCCTTGGTTTTACATGACTTAACCAGGACAACCATAAAGACTGAATTATCATGCCACTACTTAATTGTAGTGAATTATATGTTGAGGATGAAGAAATGACACATGTAGTGTTTACCCATAAACACACTACTTGCAGCCCCTCACCAACAGTTTTGTAGAGAAGGCACCTACCAGGGTATGTTACAGTTATTATACTTATTATTTGGGTGAACGGTTGCTTGGTATAGCACCTTGTGCCATCTTCTCCTCTTTCTTATTCTCAATATTCCAGTCTCTCCTACATTCTCCATCTTTCCATGTGCCATACTCTCCTTATTTCCCCATGAGCCATACTCTCATACTTTGTCCATAAGCAATTCGCTCCTCATTTCACCTTTGCCAACATTAATAATTCTCTGTTTTCTATTTCCCCCTGTGAGACATTCTTTCTTCTCCTTTCTCAGTGTACCAGGGCTGATATTATTATAATCTATCTTTCTGGGTGTTCACTTAGCTCCCTAAATCTGAGGCTCATACTAGAACACTGTTTAGTGAAGGAAAGTGCAGGGCTACTGCACCATTAAACCCTTTACCATCTGTATTTGTGCCAGGCAACATTTCTGCATCTAAAGCAAACATTTGCTGAATTTTATTGTTTAGGATTATGGTGAAATAAAAATGCAAAAAAAACATTATGTCTGTGGTAGTTATTTTAGTGGTTATAATTACACAACAATTATGATTTATTATGGGCATTATAATAATACTAATTTGTATAATCTAATACTAATTAACTTGTCGCTCAAACTATAATTTAGCAAGACAGTACACGTGTGGGATCAGTTATCCAGAGTGCTCGGGACCTGGGCTTTTCAAGATAAGGGGGTCTTTATGTAATTTGGATCTCCTTACTTTTTAAGTCTACTAAAAAAAAATGAACATTTAATTTGTTTTTGCCCCCAATAAGGAATAATTATATCTTTGTTGGAATCAAGTACAAGCTACTGTTTTATAATTACATAGAATCTGTGGGAGATGGCCTTCTTATAATTCAAAGCTTTCTGGATAATGGGTTGCTGGATAATGGATCCCATAACTGTACTATATTGCCAGGAGTATCTGGACACCTGCCTGTCCAACAGACCCCAACGTTAACAACGCTAACTTCTAGTTAATAGTAGAAAGCATAGAATTGTCTAGTTTGTCAAGACTTAATAGACTGCAAGCTCTACAGGGCAGAAACCTTTTACTTTTTAAGTCTACTAAAAAATGAACATTTAATAAAGCTATTAAAGTTATTGCCTCCAATAAGGAATACTTATATCTTAGTTGGGATCAAGTACACGGTACTGTTTTATTATTACAGAGATTTTTAAAAATCAGAATTATTTTCTAAAAATGGAATCTATGGGAGATGACCTTTAGGGTAAGGCCACACGAGGAGATTTGCGGCAATGCGTTTTCTACAGTCGCCCGAAGTTGCGACTATGGAAAACGCATCGCCGCATGTGCATTAGCGCAGGAGACTTTTCATTATAGCCTATGGGAAAACACGCTGAGGCAGTTCGGAAGCTCAGAGGACGAGACGATTAGTCGCCAGGCGACAAAATCTCCCCGTATCTCCTCGTGTGAACTAACCCTTATGGGTTTCTGAGCTTTCTGGTTAACGAGTTTCTGGATACTGGATCGTATAGCTGTATATAGAGTTCTGAGTACCTGTAAAGTGCTTCTGTCTCATGTTGATCTATCGTCCCCTTCTGATCATATCTATTGAGATGCACTGAAGTGTATTGGCATGTGTCACCCTGTTGTGAGCCATGTTTTACAAGCAATAATAAATAATAAGAGTTTCATGTGAAAACAAGCCAGTGCAGCAGATTAACAACCCCACTTTTTACCTGCAGTTCTCATTTCCAAATAAGATAAAGAAAGCGAGAAACAGCAAGAAAGGCCTTGGAGAATTTTCTTTCTAACAAGTTCTCCTTTGTGGTTGAACATAAATTGCTTTGGTTACTGTTAATGTTCAACTGTAAGCCTTTCTATTTCACTGAAACCCCTGAAGTACTTACAGTGTAATTTTTGGCTTTCTTGAGGTTATGTAGCGCTGATACTGGCACTTGAACCATGTTCTCCTATTTCAGAAGCACTTCTTTAATCACAGGTATTTTCATATCGTCTTTCACTGCTCACATGTTTTATTATATAATTTGCTTGCGTTGGCCAAAGGCAGTTTTGTATTAATTAAACACAAAAACACGAGGGGGAAATATTATGTTGACAGACTGACATTTTTGCTCTCCAGCCCATGTGTAAATACAAATATCAATCTTCTGCTTCTTTTCTCGAGCCGGATTACTTGTATTGAAGTTATTCTTGTTTTGATTGTAAAACTGCTTCCCTATGTATCACTTGTCTTTAAGGTCACGATTGAAAGCGTTGGAATCCTTCTTGTGGCTTTTATTTTATCATGGTAATGCTATTATAGTAAAACTACCTTGTAAATGCTAACAGAAAGGATAATGTTACATTTAGGAAAAAAATAAGAAAAACATAACTGTAGAGTGAAGTACAGGTATGGGACCTGTTATCCAGAATGCTCGGGACCTGGGGGATTCCAGATAACGGAACTTTCCATAATTTGGATCTTCATACCTTAAGTCTACTTGAAAATCTTGTAAACATTTAGGGGCAGATTTACTGAGCTCGAGTGAATTTTCGAAGTTAAAAAAGTCCAAGTTTCATAGTAATTTTTTGGGTAGCATACTTAGCCCATCGAATAGGCTGCTACGACCTTCGACTTCAAAGTACTGTCTCTTTAAAAAAAACTTCGACATCATACTTCGCCAAATTAAAGCTACCGAAGAGCAATGTTAGCCTATGGGGACCTTCCATAGCACTTTTTTTTTTGTTGATCAAATAGAAATCCTTCGATCGATCACTAAAAATCGTTCGAATCGTTTGATTCAAACTACTTAATCGTTCGATCGTACGATTTCTATTCGATCGTTCAAATACGCTAAAAATCCTTTGACTTCGATTTTCGGAAGGGGTGATGAGTAAAGTAGAGTCCTGCAGCGGGTCGGGTACCCGCGGGTTACCTGCAAAAGCCTTCGACTTCGATTTTCGGAAGGGGTGATGAGTAAAGTAGAGTCCTGCAGCAGGTCGGGTACCCACGGGTTACCCGCAAAAGCCTGCGGTACCCTGCTGGCTGCTTTTATAAGTTCCAGGTGTGGGTATACCCGCGGGTTGGTGGTTCTGCGGGGTTGCGGGGGGGGGGCGATTCTTCTCAATATCGATATTCACTCCTTTCTTCTGGTCACGGGTACTTCCGATGACATCACTTCCGGTTTACAATGACAGCACTTCCTGTTTTACTCCTTTTTTTCCTGATCACGTCTTCTTCCGATGATGTCACTTCCGGTTTACAATGACAGCACTTCCTGATTCTTGATAGTCAGCGGGTCGCGGGTCCGGGTTGTGGATAAGGTACTTGCGGGTAGGGTCGGGTAGCGGGTCCAAGCGGGTAAGAATGCAGGTTGCGGGTCCGGGTTGCGGATTGCAGGTTGCGTGTACGGGTCGGGTCCCAAAAAATGGACCCGCGCAGGATTCTAGAGTAAAGTATTCACTGTACTTCTGTCCATGTGTGTTTAGGGTGGTGGCAGAAGGGGAGATTAATCGCCCAGCGACAAATCTTCTCTACTGCGAGCGACTAATCTCCCCAAAAATGCCTTCCCGCCCGCAAGTATGTGAATTGGCGGCTGAATGGCATACGTAGTGCTTCATTTTCAGAAGTCGTCTGAAATTGCCTCACAAAGAAACTTTGGGTGACTTCAGATTTTCGATGTGATGTGTATAGCAAAATCTCGATGATGGACAGCACAACTGTCTTTATTGTTGCATGGCTACGACCAAAAATACGGTACGACCAAAAGATACAGTATCTTTAGTCCTAGCCATGCAACAATAAAGGCTTTTTATTTTATACAAGTGGATTGTGGCCACTATTGGAACGTGCACCTACGGAGTGGAGGAGTGTGTGCTGTGCTTTACGATGTGATGCATATGCCATCCTGCTGGCGATTCGTATTCTCGCAGGCATTTCGGGAAAATTATTCGTCCGCAGTAGAGAAGATTTGACGCTGGGCAACTGTTTTCAGGGCCAAGCAGGCAGCTACCCTCTGTTTTCCTGGCTTAAACTAGACAATATCGCTTGAAATGGTCTTTTTAGTTGATGGACAAATCGTTTCAAGATAAGCTTGGTCTAATGATAACGAAAAGATCTTTTAAAAAACTTTACATCTATGGCCAGCTTTACAGTCCTTTTTGGGAAGATCAGTGTCTGAAACTCTGAATGCTTCCTAGTATGTGGTCTGAGGAGTACTGCAAAGAGCAAGGTCATACAAGTCAATGGCTGGTCTTAACGTCTGCCAAGTAACATCCACTGTTGTGCTCATAGATACCAGTTTATCAAATTAAAACATACCAGACAGAGGTCACACCCTGCACTCAAAGTATTAGATGCAGCTCACAGACTACAATTGAGCCGTGAAGTGAACATAAATATTTAGCACCGTTTTCAGTGACATATTGGTATTTGTTCTTTTCAGCACGCCGAAGCTTTAAAAATAGTTGCCTTTGGGCTCCTTGGCTTTCAAATGGTACTTTGCACTACTTTTATTAGATTAGAGAGATTTAAATTGGGCCCTGTAATATTGTCATTGCTACACATATACCAAGAGACAGATTAAAAGACAAACAAGCTGCAACATGTCACAGAGCTGGTCAGCTTGATACACCAGCTTGAATTATCAAGCCATATAGCTGAAGTATATTAGAGTAGGCATAACATTTGCTGTGGGAATATCAGAATACTTATGTTCTTTATGTGTCGCAATACACCTAGCATGGAAGTCACTGCTTAGACCTCTGCTGGTAGAGTTCTGGCTTTCAAACGCACAAACGCATGCCCACAGAATGGCCAGTCACTCACCATGCCATCTGGCCATTTTCAAGACGCAATTTCATTTTATTTATTTTATTTCATTTTATGTTGAAAAAATCCAGTTGGAAAATCGACAAAGTAGCTTATGGGCAATGCAGGTGCAGGAATACTGAATTAAACATTCTCAGTAAAACTTCAAATTGTGGTTTATTTGTTTTAGAATTTTTCCTTCCCTTTAATTTTAGTTTTCCAAGAATGCATCGGGATTTTTTTTAAAGATGAGGAGCAGGATGAGATAAAAGGGACACAGCAAATAAATGTGTATACACATGGCATGCCATCTGCACAATTTAATGGATGAAAGGAGTCTTTAATTCTGACTTCATTGTTTTAGACTTCAGAGATAATTCTTCCCCTGGTACACTTTGGGGCACATTTACTTAGGGTCGAAGTGAATTCGAAGTGAATTATCGAATTCAAAAACTTTTGGTACTTCGACCATCGAAATAGGCCAAATTCGACTTCGACTTCGATTCGTATTGAAAAAACTTCGAAAATTGAAGTACTGTCTCTGTAAAAAGCTTCGACTTGGACCTTAAACCTGCCAAATTGCTATGGTAGCCTATGGGGACCTCCTAGACAACATTTGGCTACGTTTTTAGAAGTCAAAGTTTTTTTAAAAAAATTGTTTGATTAAATCGTTCGAATCGAAGGATTTAATCGATCGATCAAACAATTTTACTTCGATCGAATATAGCCATATTCGATCAAATATAGCCATATTCGATCAAATATAGCCATATTCGATCAAAAGAAACTTCGAATGTCGAACTATTGCAATTCGATGGTCGAATTTCGAAGTTTTTTTCACTTCGAAAGTCAACCCTTAGTAAATGTGCCCCTTTTAGTTTGGTACAAACAGAATAAAAGACAGAGGGGCTTATTTATCAACACTGGGCTAATTTGCTCATGGGGAGTTACCCAACCAATAGGTGATTGGCTTTTTAAAGCCAGCTGCAGGTAGAAGAATGAATGCAACAATTTGATTGGTTGCCATGGGAAAATTGCCCAGTGTTGACCCCCACAAACTAGATTAAGTATTTAGTAAAGCTTGCAGTGCCCTAAGCAACTTTGTGGTCCTTGCTAGAAAATATTTATTCCTAGGTACGCTGCGCTTTTTGCTGTATCTAACGTACTGCATACAACGTGCTGTATATAACGGTTTACTGAAATTGGTTGGCATAGGTTGCAGAGTCTCTTTGCATTAAGTTGAATGTGTGGGAGCTTTCATTCAATTCCTGACCTTGACAACAGATTAAGGGGGTTATTTATCAAAGGTCGAATTTTAGAAGTTTGTGAGCTTTATTTAGACCATGAATGAACGCCAATGGTTTCTAATTTATGAAAAAACTCGAATCAGTGTAGTCGGGGTGAAAAACTCAAGTACTAGAATTGATTACGTTTTTGGCGAAAAAAACATCTAATTTCATTCTTCTTGAATGCAACAAACTTCTTCAAATGGTTTAAGGGACCTCTGGCATTGTCTTCTACATGACCTAGACAGCTTTTAGATGGTGTATTTTCGGATTCAAGCTATTTCCAGCTACGGGGTTCGGGTAACCCGTTATCCAGAAAGCTCTGAATTACGGAAAGACAGTCTCCCATAGTCTCCTTTTTATCCAAATAATCCAAATTTTTTAAAATGTTTTCCCCTTTCTCTGTTATATTAATACTGTACTTTGTACTTGATCCCAACTAAGATATAATTAATTAATCCTTATTGGAAGCAAAACCAGCTTATTGGGTTTATTTAATGTTTACAGGATTCTCTAGTAGACTTAAGGTATGAAGATCCAAATTACTGAAAGATCCATTATCCGGAAAACACCAAGCCTCGATCATTCTGGATAACAGGTCCCAGACCTTTATTTATCATCATAGATTATAGGTGGTAACCCAGTCAAATTTGTCGGGTAGAATACAACTCAACCTTTGATAAATAACCCTCTAAAATTTATCCCAGGCCTCATTAAAATTTGAAGCATGCTTGCTTAGCTGAACGAAACAATAATATGAGCAGGCAGCATCTCATGGGAATATCTTCTTTTTATATGTTGCATGAAAATACAATAATTATGCTTAAACCCCTATCAGTATAATGTTCGATCATTAGTTTCATGGCAACCCAAGTCATCAGTTTAACAAGGGGTGTAAGGTCATTATTTGTACTTCTTTGCTTTGTTTTTCTTATTTTAGACTAAATACTTTTGTTCAAACATACAGCTTACCTTTGAGGATTACAGAATACTCCTTAGCTTCCAGATTCTGCAGCTCTTCCTCATAAATCTGACCCGGGCAGTGGAATGTTAACGAAGAGCAGTAATAAAAAAAGGAGTGAGGCTGTGAGAGGGACGAGTCATGTGCTGACAGTAGCTCTAGCAAAAGATACAAACTGTAGGGAGTCTGTAAAACTCAGCAATTGTCTGTGTACTGTTGCTTTAACCTGGGCTTGGAAGTGTTAGGAAATGCAAGTGTCTGAATAAAGAAGTAAACAGGACACTCAGGGGGGTATGTAAATATTTTTTAAAATGTTTGCCACCAGAATTCTCCTAAGTGCTGTGTCAAGTTAATGACTTTACATAGCCATGGGGTTTTTGGCTCCAGAATAAGGGAATGCTGCCACCTACGGCTGTGACTGAGCTTTTCACATGATTTCGGTAAATCTGCTGATCATTTTTGTCATCCTTATTCAGACGATGATGTCACTGATGTTCTTTTAGCAACGACGAGGGACAGTTAAGCTCTGCAGCACTGCTGGTTGTTTAATAAGTACTATATATTCATTGAATTCAGAACACTGTGTACCAAAAGGTTTCCTTTTGAAATGTGGGTACGCTAAATAATAAAATCTGCTACTTTTGCCCCTTGTATATGTCTGTTACTATGTCAGCTAGTTATTATTATTAAGGGGTTGTTCACCTTTACATTAACTTTTAGTAGAACGTAGAGTGGGATATTCTCAGACAATTTGCAATTGGTTTTCATTTTTTATTATTTGAGTTATTTAGCTTTTTATTCAGCAGCTCTCAAATTTGCAGTTTCGGCAATTCGGTTGCTAAGGTCCAAATTACCCTAGCAACCATGCATTGGTTTGAATGAGAGACTGGAATATGCATATGAAGAGGAACCCCCCTGAATAGAATAATAAGTAATAGAAATTAGCACTAATAATACATTTGTAGCCTAGCATTTGTTTTTCAGACGGAGTCAGCGACCATTTGAAAGCTAGAGTCAGAAGAAAAAGGCAAATAATTAAAAACCTAATAAATAATGAAGAACAATTGAAAACTTCAATAGAATTGGGCATTCTATAACATACTAAAAGTTAACTTTAAAGGAGAACTAAAGCTTAACTAAAGAAGTAGCTAGAAATGTTGTACATTATGTTTTGTGCTTCTGTACCAGCCCAAGGCAACCACAGCCCTTTAGCAGTAAAGATCTGTGTCTCCAAAGATGCCCCAGTAGCTCATCTTCTTTTCTGCTGATTCACTGCACATACTCTGTGCTGCTGTCACTTACTGAGCTTAAGGACCTACTCACAATATACAGTACACATAGAATAGAAATGTCACAATATAAGGCTGAATAGTAATTAATACAGATAATTACTACATGGCAGTATAGATAGATAGATTAGTCTAGATTATCTATCCATCTATCTATCATCTATATGTGTATCTATCTATCTATCTATCTATCTATCTATCTATCTATCTATCTATCTATCTATCTATCTATCTATCTATCTATCTATATCTATCTATCTATCTATGTATCTATCATCTATCTATCCATCTAGCTTATCTCTAAAATATATATTTCCAGGTAAAAAGCAGAGCTGCCCATTCTTCTATCAGTTTCTTTCTTTACCTTATCTGGTAAGAAATAATTGAAGTTCAGATGAAGGTGAAATATGTGCTAATTGTTTTATTACTTTGGATTTAATTAAAGCCCCCCTGGGGTTTCATGTGGAGCCCAGGAGTCTTTATGCATGAAATAATTTAAGGAAAACAAGAGAATGAAGCCCCAATTAGTTATTTCAATGTTGGTTTTTAAAAATGTTTGTTTGTGTTCTGGCAGAAGCAGGATTCCTGACTCGGCCCCAGCTCCTGCAGTGAAATCTGACAGGGGTCACAGAAACAGCAACAAAAACAAACAGTCAAGCATTGAATGACCAGCAGTTGGCACAGTCAGCGTGTGTGCTGTCCTATCAGGTTATCAATTCCCTAGCCAAACCAGCTCTGTAACACTAGTCCTTCTACCAGCGAGACAAAAGAAGCCCTCATACTGTTAAATCTGAGGGTGTTAAAGCTGAGAGCTAATAAAGGCCATGGATGTTCTACTGGACATTCCAGTGGAGGCCCTCCAGCTGTTGATGAACTAAAATTCCCAGCCCGCCTAGGCAATTAAAATTCAGCACAGCTGGAGCGTTATGATGAAAACTGAAATTTTGCGAGTATTTGAAGAAGATCAATTTTGTCATTGAGTAGTGGATTCTCTGCCTGTGTTTCTCCGCTGGCTGAGATCCTTATGGTGTGGCCCTAGCCTTCCTAGCAGCAGCGAAATGCAAAATCTTGTATTTCCATGCCGTATTCTGCAGCGTCTGCCTGCATCTGAGTGGAGTTAATGTTTCCAGGTCCAGACAGAGCAGCAGCAGAGGAGCTGATCCTTATGGTGTGGCCCTAGCCTAAGCCTGATTTAAAAAAACTATGGGGTATATTTATCAAAGAGTGAAGTTAGAGATCGCCACAGTCTGCTAGCATGAAAAACCGTCTCTCTCCATTCATTTCTATGGGATTTTTAAAGAAGTATTTACTGTATCAATGGGTGAATGTGAAAGTTCACCCTTTGATAAATATGCCTTTAAAAATCCCATAGAAATGAATGGAGAGAGAGGCGGAACTTCACTCTAGTGGACTGTGGTGATCTCTAACTTCACTCATTGATAAATATACCCCATTGTCTTTTTAAATCAGACCATACGGATCAGCTCCTCTGCTGCTGCTCTGTCTGGACCTGGAAACCAGGCCCGGACTGGCCTGATAAATATACCCCATAGTCTTTTTAAATCAGGCTAAGGCTATATACACCATTGTTTGTGTTATTTCTATGAGGGAGGTAGGAATTAATGATACATTAATCATCCTTTCCCTATGCACTGACTTCAGATGGTGACAAAGTAGAATAAACTATGCTTAATTTTCAATTTTTAATAGTAACAAAATAAATTATTGTAAATTGAAAAAGTAGTCCCAAAACATAATTTCATATAGGATGAACATGTCTGAAATCCTTGTTCTGTTTATTATTTCAGTTATTACTTTCAACTTCATTTCTGCTCCTGTTTATGGAGTTAAGCCCCTTGTACCATGAGAATACTGTTCTTCATTATTTTTAATATATTCCGTGTAGCATAAACATTGGATAAATACCATTACATACCAATACAGTTATCTGTTTTAGATGCTTCTTGATATAAAGAAAGAGTGTGTGTGTAAGGGCCTTCTTAATGTTCTTGTAGACAGATATTTTTATGCCCAACACACAAGAGATAATATGAGAAAGTCCCAGATTTATTGTTATATTATTGCTCCTATTACTTCAGTGAAATAGCTATGCAGACACATTGGGGGGAATTCACAAAAGTGTTGGGAACGAAAAAATGTCTTTAAAATGTCGTAGAAAGTGTCGTAGCAACAGCCGACAAATTCACAGAGCATTTCTATGCCAATTTTCAGACACGTGCGACACTTTTGAATTAGTGTCGTTAAAAGTGGGCATGTCTTGGTAAATGTCGTTTGTACGATGAAAAGATATACGACATTTTAGAAAATTGTTAGACTTACGAGACATTCAGAGATGGTAACATCTGCCTTTGTGAATTTGCCGTTCATACGACATTTTACAAATTTGTCGACCGCCACTTCTGGGTCACTTTTTTTACCGACACTTTTGTGAATTCCCCCCACTGTCTCTCAGTGGCTTATTCTACGTGCACATTACAGAGGAATTAAATTACACACAGATATGGATTTTGAAACAGCATATGCAGGAATTGGTTAAAAGATTCTGCCTTATAAGGATTTTAAACAATTTTGTTAGCGCCCATAGATATATATAGTGTATATAGTGGTGCATAGAAAAGGCTCTATAAACTATTCCCTTCTGCCCTTTGGGGCTGATTTGTGATTATTTGAGCCTCGGGTTTGGGTAAAACGAAGTTAGGGAATGTGAATGAGATCTTTAACTCACTTGCAAAACCCTCAATTTTTTGATTGAAACTTACCAGAAGCTGCTGCATTTCTCACCTAGGCTTATACTCGAGTCAATAAGCTTTCCCAGTTTTTGGAGGTACAATTAGGTACCCCGGCTTATACTCGTGACGGCTTATACTCGAGTATATACGGTAAGCTGCATACATAGCAAAACCATCCATTTGGGTTTATATCCTGAAAACCCAAGTTCACAAGCATTCCTGATAGTAGATCCTATACCTGTATTTACAAGGACCCCAACAATAAAAGAGAACTTTAGTAACCAGACATTAAACCAGTTGCATTTTTGTAACATATTGAACTGTTTTTTTCTTATCAGAGGAAAAATAGACAGAAAATGGTTTCAAATAATAGTAGTCATCTTTAATAATGTAGTTAAAGGATGTGTTATGCCTAGTACTGTAGTTATTTAGCCCTTGCAGCAAAAAAGCTGTTAGGGCACCCATGAATATAGTGTGGGGACCTGACTGGGGGCTGTTTTATTCTTATTTTGCAGAACACATCTTTTCACCCCAAATTTGGAGGGTCTAAAAAGATGTTACAGTGTAGTGCAGTAACTTCAAGGCTACTGATCTTGACTGTTTAATTTAATGAATTATATATTAGATTTTTCTTTTTCTTTAAATAAGAATTCTACCATTTTCTCTGCATGTGTTAGTCTCATACTTGAGCACTATACAGTACTTTGGGTAATTTATTAGCACATTGCTCAGAGAGTTAACATACTAACGAACAGCAGAAAAAACGGCAGAAAGATGCTCTGCAGCTAATATTTATTAGCAGCGATTATCAGCTAATATAAATTTGGCAAGGTCTAGTAAAAAAAAAGTTCCAGAGTGAGAAAAAGCCTGATATGAAGAATTGACTTAATGGTTGCTGATAAGTAGCTAATTTATAAACCATGGCAAGTAGTAAATTTTGTGCTTCTGAGCCCTCACTTGAGAGCTTTTTCCCATTCCTCTCAGTGGTTTATTGGAATGATAAGAACAATCAGGATTCCTCGCTCCTATTTAGACTGTTGAGGCAAAGCAGACTCTCAGAGCTTTAATGCTGTCAGTAGCAGATCCTGTGATTTCCCCACTTAATTTACACTCTTGTCTCTTGGCAAGAAAAAAAATTGCCTTGTGATAGCAAATTCCATTGTTAACACCTTTCTTATCAGCTTGCTTTGAAATACTTTGTTCATTTCTTTCTGTTCTGCCTGGAGTGCGATCTGATGCAAAAGCAAATAACGATTGGCCCCTCTTTATTGCCATCTTAACCAGTAGCTCTTACAGCTTTTCCTAGAAACCAAAAGGAATGGGGGCTTGCAAACGTCCCCTAAGATAAACAGCAAATGAGATGTTGCTTTATCACAGGAATGGACAGGGAAGCTTGTCTTGGGCTTGAGCAGGGAAAGTCAACGCATGAACCCCTGCAGAGATCGGAGTCTGTTGGCTTCACTGTCTCCTCTAATGTCTAATGGGTCACACTGTGGCATGTGTTATGTTTGAAGTGTTTATTTGTGTTTGTTCTTAGCGAGTTTAGGATGGGGTGAGAGAGAGCTCTGCACTGAAAGAAAAATGCCATCAAAAGTGGTTTTATAGTGGAGGATCTGTTTATTGTTAAATTCTTGACCCTGAAGTGGACATCTTCTGCTGCTGGCCCACATCTTTCTGTTATCTCTCATGTCTTCAGTGCAGCCTTTAGCCTCTCATCTGTTTCCTATCTTAACGACCACAGTGGGCCCTTCATTCTAAGTGGCTGTGAAACAGCAACTCCAAACTCATTAACCCATTTCAGTCTAGAAACCACCCATTGTTCTTACGGTATAAAGTGCAGAGCAGATTATCTATAAATGTCATTCTTGATGTCTTCCTTACTATTGTAGTTTGAAACCTTTGCTGTGTGTACTGGCTAAAGGTGGCCATAATTGTGCAGATTTACCTTCACATCGGACGAATGATCGTTCGGTGCCATCTCCAGACCTGCCACAAACCATCCAGATCAAATAAAGTAGTAAAAGAACAGATCAGACGATGTTCTGCCCCTGACAGCAATCGTATGAAAGATATGTCCGACAAAAGCTGGTGACAGTCTCCCACTGATATGGTCAGATCGACAATACACGCAGAGATATAATCTGTAGCCGGCAGAAATTTTCTTACCTGTCCGATCGTCTGAACGACCAATCGCCAAGGCACGAAAAGTCTCGGGTACACTCCACACATGGCCTGAAAATCGAACCAATTGAAGATTAAGGATGTTTTTCTCTTATGGTGGCTGTTTGTTAGTACCAGTGTAAAAAAGGGTGCAAAAAATGTAATAGACACCAACATCCACTGTTACCTACCTGCATCTTTCTGGGCTTGTGTTGAACATCTTTTTATTCTATTTTATTTTATTTTTTTTGTTGTTATACTTTTTTTTTTTAAAAAAATATCGCTGATGATATTGATTGCTCATGAATGTTTTAGTTTAGTTCATACTTCTATCTCCCAGGCCCTTCAGGTCAGTGAGAGTAAGCTGTTAAGGAACATCCCCACCTACATAATCTCCCTGTAAAATAATCACCATCACCAAAATAATCATACCAGACCCAGGAAGAAGTGAGTTTGATTTTTTCATAAATAACTTCCCATTCGAGTTGTGTGTATATTCTAATTAATTAGAGTAAAGAAAAAATTCACATAAATTCGACCTTTGATAAATAACCCCTTTAATGTGTTCAAACATCAGTGAAATCAATTAAAAATGAATATCAAGGTTCTGTTACTTAACTGAAAATTCTTAATATTTAACTTTGCACCATTTGTAGGTGGTTATCATCTGATGAATATTTGTAGTATAACATTTTATCATTTGTAGTGAGTCTCTGAGCATTTCAGTGGTATTTTGTGTATTTATGACTCCTTAGCCCCCGATGTTAAAAGTTGAAATTGCAGATATTTGCCAAATGAACAAGGATCTTTATATCAGTATAAAACTGTTACTGAAGAATTGTTTTGCTTTTATTGCACACTATTTCTGTATAAGATTCAAATAATAGAAATAACAGAAAATAATCAAAGCTCATCATTACATTTATACAGCAAACATGCAGACTGTATATCTTGAGAAGTCAAAAACATAACTGAATTCTGCAGAGTCTTGAGGAACGTACTCTGGATCCTAGTTCTAATCTTGATGAACGTACAGTAGATCCTAATCATAGTCTAAAAGAACATACAATAAATCCTATTCCTAATATTGAGGAACGTACAGGAGATCCTAGTCCTAATCCTGAGGAAAGTATAATATATACCAGTTCCTAATCCTGAGGAAGGTACATGAGATCCTAGTCCTAAACTATCTCTGCTGTCTGATTCCAGTGAGCAGTTATGTTTCTGGCTTCTGTCTATTACTGTATTGGCTTCTGTTTATTCCTTTTACTAATAGTTACAGTTATATAGACTGTGGCCAACCCATTCCCATAATACGACACTGAGAAACTCTTTATTTCTCTGCTTAAAAGAATAGTTTACCTTCAAAATGACTTTTAATATGATATAGAGAAAATTTGCAATTGGTCTTGAGTTTTTTAAAAATATTTACTATTTATGTTAGTAGCTTTCCAGTTTGAATTTTAGCAGCTATCTGGTTGCTAGGGCCCAAATTACCCTCGCAGCCAGGCAGTGGTTTAAATGAGAAACTGGAATTTGAATAGGAGAGGATCTGAAAAATAAATAATAAAAAGTAATAACCATAATAAAACTGTAATCTCAAGGAGCAATAGTTTTTTTTTTGCTTGCCGGGGTCAGTGACTACCCCGTTTGAAAGCTTGAAAGAGTCAGAAGAGAGCAGATGTTCATTAAAAAAAAACATCAAATATAGATAGGAAGAAGTGAAAAAGGGTATGCGATCCCTTATCCGGAAACGCCTTATCCAGAAAGCACTGAATTACTATTATAATTGTAATTATTTATAATTTAAAACAAACAACCCAATACTTATTTCCCTTTTCTCTGTAATAATGAAACAGTTCCCTGTACTTGATCCAAATAATTATTACCGGTATAATCCTTATTGGTAGCAAAACCAGCCTATAGGCTTTATTTAATGTTTACATGATTTTCTAGTAGACTTAAGGTAAGAAGGTCCAAATCTGAAAAACTCCAGGTCCCAAGCATTCAGGATAACAGGTCCCATACCTGTACTAAAAGTTAATTTAATGGTAAACCATCCTTTAAATATAAGGACACGTTTAGTTCCTCATTAAAGGGATGATTCACCTTCACTTTAGCTTTTAATCTGCTATAGAACGGCTAATTCTAAGCAACTTTTCAATTGGTCTTCATTTTTTTTGCTTTTTTTTATAGTTTTTAAATGGTTGAAAAACAAATGCTCTTTAAGGCTACCGATTTATTGTTATTGCTGCTTTTTATTACTCATCTTTTCATCCAGGCCTCCTCCTATTCATATTCCAGTCTCTTATTCGCAGTTATCCATGGTTGCTAGGGTAATTTGAACCCTAGCAAGCAAATTGCTGAAATTGCAAACTTGAGAGCTGCTGAATAACAAGCTAAAACCACAAATAATAAAAAATAAAATGAATATCACTCTCTACATCATACTAAAAGTTAATTTAAAAGTGAACAACCCATTTAAACCAATCAAATTGTTGCATTCATTTTTGGCAACAAACATGGCTTCTCTGTATCATGGAGTATGTTTACATAGGGCATGTATGTATACTTTTATAAATCCAGCTGCTGTAGACATAACTACATGGCGACCTGAGGTCCATTGCTATTAAATCCTGCGAAAGCAGAAGGTTTGCTGTAGACCTAGCCTTGGGGGTTATTTATCAAAGTCCGATTTTATCTAAACTATTTCTGCTACAAACTCCGATCAAATCCATTTGGGTTTTTTATGCTTATTTATTTATATAAATTTTCCAGAAAATTTGCTTTGCGGGAAAAAAAAATCAGTTTTTCATGATTTTTTCTGATTTTTGACCCGAAAACTCTGATTCTTTCAGATTTTTCACCCGAAAACTCAGATTTGTTATGCTTTTTGCCCGAAATCTTTGTGCTATTGCACAAAACCCAGCGCACATCAAAAAAATCATTGGGACTTCTCCGATTGACTTATATGCAACCTCGGAACCTTATATGCAACCTTGTTTGTTATATGCAACCTCAACAGGTCTGAGATGCCGGATTTTCTTATTCTGACTTTTCCATCCTCTGGGTTTAATAAATTCCGAAAAATTTGTGATTTTTGAAAAGTCCGGTTTTATAAAAAGATTAAAAAATCACACATTTTTTCTGAATTTTTGCAATGTTCGTTTAGTAAATAACCCCCCTAGTAAATGGCAGAAACCAGAAATCAGATTATTGCATAAAAAGAACACAAGTGCACACTACCTATTAATTGGTTTCCGTTGCAGCAAGATATAAAGTACAGAGATAGACTTCTGTAGAACTGGATGTTCCAGAAAGTTCTTGAAATCCAGGCTGGGAGCATAACTGTTTTCATTTTATAGCCTTATTTTAATGTGAGCCTTTCTGCGAGTGCCAGGCTGCAGGACACATTTTGACATGTTGTTTTCCTTGTATGAGTTTATTCCGCTGAGGTAACCAGGAGCATACAGTAATTAACAACTCACCACCTCTCCGAGTAACATTTGGACAGGGTGCACCAAGCTAGATCTGCCTCTTGAATAGATCCCCTGGTTTCCAAAAACAGAAGTACCAGTTAATCACACTGCTTCTTAATTAAAGTTAAATGTGGAATCCTATGCTGATATTGCAAGAGCTGAGAAGTCTCCTGAAACCAGAGCCATTTGCAGAGCAGGAGGAGGGGGGCATTTTTGTTTGGGGATGAGACCAACTAAGGCTGCAGTTAGAGAAAAGTAGCACCCTAATAGTACAAGGAAGCAAGGTGCCCCGCCCCAATCTTGATGTTGGGGAAAGAGATATATATATGACATCCAGCTTTCAGCCCTCTAGCTTTGTTCAAATACAACAACAGCAGGGGTGAAGTTGCGGGTCCTTAGAGGCCCATTTATCAACATTCTCATTGTAGTGGTTTTAGAGCTTTTTCTTAAAACTAAGATTAAACTCTATTTCTCCAAAGTCACAAATGCCTTGTCATTTATTAAAAAAAATCTTAATATAAAGAGCAGGAACGGAAAAAAAATTCTCAATAATGCTCTAAAAATTTTTTTTTTAAAAAAAGGGATACTGTCATGGGAAAAAAATATTTTTTTCAAAATGAATCAGTTAATAGTGCTGCTCCAGCAGAATTCTGCACTGAAATCCATTTCTCAAAAGAGCAAACAGATTTTTTTACATTCAGTTTTGAAATCTGACATGGGGCTAGACATATTGTCAATTTCCCAGCTGCCCCAAGTCATGTGACTTGTGCTCTGATAACCTTTAAACTCTTTACTGTTGTACTGCAAGTTAGAGTGATATACCCCCCTCCCTTTTTCCCCACAGCAGCCAAATAAAAGAACAATGGGAAGGTAACCAGATAGCAGCTCCCTAGCACAAGATAACAGCTGCCTGGTAGATCTAAGAACAGCACTGGGGGCAGCTGGGAAATTGACAAAATATCTAGCCCCATGTCAGAATTCAAAATTGAATATAAAAAAATCTGCTTGCTCTTTTGAGAAATGGATTTCAGTGCAGAATTCTGCTGGAGTAGCACTATTAACTGATGCGTTTTGAAAAAAAAAACATGTTTTACCATGACAGTATCCCTTTAACGATTCCTTGCGAAAAAAATCTGAAAACCTCTAAAACTCTGAATGGCTAAATAAAGGTTCAATAGTATCATCGCAAGCTCCCACTGACTTCTGTAGGACTTCTGTAGGACCTCGACTGCTTTTACTTGGCAACATTTTGTATTACAGTTTTAAGTGTTGTTTTTTGGAGACATTTTTTAAAAAAAAAAAAAAAAAAAAAAAAACAGGCTTTTTTGGAAAAATAATTTGAATTGTTTAAAACAATAGAAATTTGAATATTTGTAGAAAGGATATATGTGTGTATATATATATATATATATATATATATATATATATCTCTCTATCGCGAAATGATATGTAAACATGGAACCCCTAAGTTCTACTGCCAATTTTTAACCATAAGTGTTGGGGGGGGGGGTTTATTTTGTAAGCATTTTTTTCTATTTATGGTAAATACAACCCTGCAAACTAATGCTTTTTTGGGTTGTAGTGTATATCAGCAGCATGATTGCTTATTATTATTATTATTATTATTATTATTAAAAACATATTTTATAACGCGCCAACCTGTTCCGCAGCACTGCGCTATATAATTTCCATCCTCATCATGTGTAAGTGACTGTATGCATGCATTGTGGGGCAAAACATGGCGTTTCGATCACTGCGTCGGCTAAGCCTTCATAATGCCTTCACCTATAGCGCTGTGTGAATCAAAATGACTGCTGATTTTTTTTTCCTTTATATAACCGACATCTTTCATATCCACTTCCATGCTTCCATTATGCTGACTTTGCACATTTTATGGGATATACACCTTGAATTTACTGCAATAAGTCCTTGCACAAACTGTTTGCAGATTCCCAGGGTGTGATGCTTTAGTGCTTTGTCCTGAATTGGAAACAGCTTGTAAGAACCGAGCGCTGGAACTCAAGCTCTAAACCCACAAACTGATGCCAATTTTTCCCCAAGTTATCCTGTGTTCGGCTTTCTGCTTTTCATATGCCTTGTTTTAATCTATTATTGTGCTTTATTTGATAGAAGTTCTTCAGGCATATTTATTTATGGCAGCATAACTTTTTTTTTTTTTTCCTCTACTTTTTTTTTTCTTGGATGCTTGAAACACCAATATTAAAGGAGAACTAATGCTAAAAAGAGAATTAGTCTAGAATTGCTAGACATTTGATTTTGAGATGTATGTACCAGCCCAAAGCCAGCACAGTCCTTGTACAGTAAAGATCCATGCCTTTGAAAATGCCCACAGTTAATCCTCATCTTTTTTGATGACTGTGTCAGTTACCTGAACTTAGGGACTGACTTAAAGGACCAGTAACATCAAAAAAAATTCGTTACAATACATTGGAAAAAAAAACCCCACAGACAAATTAAAATTTCAGATAGCAAAGTCTTTATTAAGAAATAACTTTCCGTAACTCCACTTGCGCTCCTCTTCAGGAAGCGATCGGGCGATCCATCACACTGCGCTCTATTTCTCCTCCCTGGGAGTTAGCCAGGGAGGAGAAATTGAGCGCCGCACGGTGGATCGTTGCCGTGTCGCCTTTTTGGAGAGGAGTGCAAGCGGAGTTTCGGTAAGTTATTTCTTAATGAAGACTATGCGATATGAAAGTTTAATTTGTCTTAGTGTTTTTTTTATGTATTCTAACAAATTTTTTTTTTAAAAAAAATTTGTTTACTGGTCCTTTAAAATATACTGTATGGGTCATGCTCAGGTCCATTTTTTTGGGACCTGTACCCGACCCATCCCTGCAACCTGCAATCCGCAACCCGCATTCTTACCCGATTGGACCTGCTACGCGACCCGCAAGTACCTTATCCACAACCCGGACCTGCGACCCACTGACCATCAAGAATCAGGAAGTGCTGTCATTGTAAGACGGAAGTGACATCATCGGAAGTAGGCGTGATCAGAAAAAAGGAGTAAAAATCGCTATTGATAAGACCCGCGGCCCGCAAACCCGTAGAACCGCCGACCCACATCTATATTCGCACCTGGAACTTCAATCCTCAGTGTAGTGCAGGTTTATATATATATTTATATATATGTATGTAAACGGATATGGGATCCATTATCCGGAAACCTGTTAACCAGTAAGTTCTGTTATTACTTCCACAGACGTAAATACACCCCTGCAAACTAATGCATTTGCTTATTCCTAGCTGTTACACATTGTAGCATTAACATATAGACAAAATCAAAAAGCATTTCCATGTGGACATATTTATAATAGGGCCTTATATTACCAACCCATTTCAGTGGACATTTGATTAATATGTGTGAAAAGCTAAAATACCAGACCAGAGTAAAGGCTATTTTTGTAGGGCTTTTTTAAATTCGGTGCTGAATGAGGAGGTGCATTCATGTCCTCATGAATTTAAAATAACGTTTTTCAACGGAAGATGCCAAAATACTTCATCTGGACCAAAAACATTTATCTTGGGCTAATTCTGCCAAGTCACAGGAGAGCACCTGATTGCTGCTTTTTATAATCCCCCCACATGTTTCTGCTCTGGTTCTAAACGTTCACTCTATTGGAATTTGGTCACTGGCATTGGTAGCTTGCGTGTAAACTTAGTGAATGCTTGTGCCTCCTGCCTTAGAGAGCTGTCATTACCATGCCAGATTGTGTCAGTAAAATGGAATCTTTATACTTGTGCCGTACTACTGGTTTTATGCATCGTGGCACACATACTATGTTTTGGGCACAGAAAGGGGCATGTGACTGGAGTACTGTATTATAAGGTGAGATGCTTACATATTAAAAATAAAGATTATTAGGAGTTTGTGGCTCTGCTAGAAGAAGAAGAAGAATTTTGCTTTAAAAAGTAGTGCTTCAGGCTGATTTATTGAATATTTCTGCAAAAACCCTAATAATCCCAACCTTCTCTTCACCTTCCTGCTCCCTGAATTCCCAGGCTGTGCAGGGGAGCTCACTGCACTGTAGGACAGGAACCAATCAGCAGCTAGCAGGACCTGATAGGGAACTGAAGCCAGTCTGTGCTTGTGGGACTGCAGGGCTGTGATTGGCTGTCCCCCCTCCTACTGTGCTTCTGGCAGGGACCGTTAGGACACACCCACCCCTCATTTGAAACACAGACATTGACCAGTGAACATCTATAGGGAGCTCCAATAAAGGGGCTATTTTTAAAGATAATGTTAATTTTTAGCACCATGTAAAAGCAACACCATATATTACTCTTAGTTGCCTACAAAATTAGGGGTTTTTTTTTTCATTTATCCTATGTCTCCTTTAAGCCCTGTCTGTCCTGGTATAGAGCCTACACACTATTGGGCAGATTTGTTAAGGTTCGAATTGAAAATTCTAATTCAAATTTTCAGAATTTTGTTTATGGTCAATTTCAGCTAGGGAATTAGACAAACTCGATTTTTCTCGAAAACTAATTTGATTTTCGAGATTTCTCATACTCTGGCCCCTTAAAAATTCGAATTTCACTATTCACCACCTAAAACCTGCCGAATTGATGTATAAGTCAATGGGAGAGGTCCAGTGACCAATCTGGAGTTGTTTGTAGCCTTCCTGACATTCTGAGTTTTTTTCGGAGAAAAAATAAATACCAAAATACCTAATAATAACATTGACTTTATTATGTTTAATCGACAGGTGGAAACCCTAGTAGTCATTTGAGAGAGACTAGGACAGGTTTTTATTGGCCCAAGATCAAAACAAAACATGTGGCACAAATCAGTCACCAACCACACCTGTAAGAACACCATCCTTAGAGTAAAGTAAGGCCGAGGTAACATCGGTGATGGTTCTATTCCTCGGGTTTCAGTTAAATATCAAGGCTTGGCTTGAACTTCTATATGACACTGATCCCAAGCCCAAGGCCAAAGTAACATTAGCTTGAAGCAACATACAGTGAAATCTCAATTTTACATACCCTAATTTTCAGGTTTCCCATATTTTAAAAAGATTGTTGTGGTCCCACCAATATATAATACATTTCCCTCATTTTAGATTTTCCCACATTTACCCCATTTTCGGGTCCCTTGAAAAATGTAAAAAAGGGGGCTTTACGGTGTATCAAATTTTGTATCATAGACTGAACAATTCACCGATTTCTTTTCTTTAAAATGGCTTTATTGAGACATGGGCTCTGACCCAAATAATCGGCCATGTCTCAATATAGGCGTTTTAAAGAAAAGAAATCTGTGAATGGTGTTGTCTATGATACAAAATTTGGTGTAACAAGTTGGAGGTGGAAACTGTTGGTCGTGCACCAGGTTGAAGCGTTTTAGAGGGCACAAGTGCTGACTGAGGAACCGGTTGGCTTTACTGTATATAACTAAAAGGTTTTGTCAGTGTATGAATATTGACAAAGGGGTAAGGAGGGCATCAGTATTGCACCTGGACAAGTGGGGCCCTCCAGTTGGCAGCCTTGGTGGGCCTATTACACCCCAGTACTCACTGAATGTAAATGTAAAGCAGACCCCACGGGGGAGGGGCCTGGACCACAGGGTCTGCTTTCTCTACAGTATAGCAATAACCCTCCCTCCACAGCCACTCTCCTACCTTAAAGGGATTCTGTCATGCTTTTTCTGATGTCTTTTTTTATTTCTACACTGTTTACACTGCAAATAATTTACACTACAATATAAAATGTAATTCCTCAACCAGCAAGTGTATTTTCAAGTTGTAATATTTGTGTGTAGGCGCCATCTCAGGTCATTTTCATACTTCCCAACTGTCCCGTTTTTAGAGGGACAGTCCCTCTTTTGACAGCTCAACCCGCAGTCCCTCGTTTGTACTGGTAAGTCCCGTTTTTCTCTGCACTGAACAGCCAGAAAATGAAACAAAGTTTCTAATTTAATTGGCAGAGAGCCCAGAACAGCCACAGCTGCATATAAGATACTTTTGTAACAATTTTGATGTAAGCAAATAAGTAACAATATCACATAACAGGTCTCTTGGGATAATTTAGACTCACAGCTTAAAGGACAATTCACCTGCATTAGTAAAACTGTAATTGAAAAAAACCCAGAAATTTTTCAAATTTTATAAAATGAACATGGTAATTAGGGGGAGTGGACACAAAAACAAAACAAAAATAAAATTTTTTTGCCGCACTACAATCTTTGCCTGGTCATGTGCTTTCAGAAAGAGCCAGCACTTTAGGATGGAACTGCTTTTTTGCAGGCTGTTGTTTCTCCTACTCAATGTAGCTGAATGTGTCTCAGTGGGACATGGATTTTACTATTGTGCTGTTCTTAGATCTACCAGGCAGCTGTTATCTTGTTGTAGGGAGCTGCTATCTGGTTACCTTCCCATTGTTCTGTTGTTTGGCTGCTGGTGGGGAAAGGGAGGGGGTTGATATCACTCCAACTTGCAGTACAGCAGTAAAGAGTGACTGAAGTTTATCAGAGCACAAGCCACATGACTGGGGGCAGCAAGGAAACTGACAATATATCTACCCCCATGTCATATTTCAAAATAAGATATAAAAAAAAATCAGTTTGCTCTTTTGAGAAACGGATTTCAGCGCAGAATTCTGCTGGAGCAGCACCATGCACCATAAACTGATGCATTTTGAAAAAATGTTTTTTCCCATGACAGTGTCCCTTTAAAACTGGTGGGGAGCTGTGGATGTGAGCTGGTGGTGGGCGTATGGGTTCTTGTTAAAGTTGGCAAATTACGCCAGGCCCCTCCAAAGATATATTTTAGGGGGGTCCGGCACCCTTCGTTACACCACTGCCTCCAGCTGCCACATTGTTTCAAAAGTAAATGCCACCAGGGGAAGGGATAGCAAAGGGCAAACAGATACTGCTTTCAATAGCAATTACATTTGAAGAGAATAAGTCCTATAAATTAGCTGAAACAAGACTGGCACTTCTTTCATATGCCAGGATGCTGCCTGGATGGAACAGACACCTCTAGCAATGTTATACCTTTTGTAGTTTGGAGCTCATTCAAGCAATCCTTGCATAAATTCTATCATAAGATATTTTTTATCTCTGCCCCTTTCTGGCACCCGTGTCTGGCTAGCACAGCTCCTGCTTGAGGATGAGCCACAATCCCCAGCACCATTGCCTGACTTAACCAAAACAAAATGGGGCAGTCACAAGCCCTGCTGAACCAGTGTAAATTAGGGAGAATATTTCATGTTTTAAGAAGCTGTCAAGCACTGGGTGGTCTTTGCAAATGCTTCTGTGGTAACATTTTAAAGGGGAGTTTGTTTGACATGCAATAACCTTAATCTTTTGTGTTATTTCCTTTTAGCATAAGGCTGTATATCTTTAGAATTTCATTGATTGTTTTGAGAGTGGTTCATGCGAACAAGTTAATTAAGGCACATGGAGGAGCCCTTTGCTTTGTAGTATGCTGCACGTTGCTGCCCCCTAATGGGGAACACCAGCCGATGCGCCACCCTGCTTCTGACTGATCACCAGCTTCAGAAAATGAGATAAAATCCTTACATGCGGCTTTATTTCAAGCTGTTTCAGGCCTTGCGGCTCTTGATGGGTTTTCTCCAGATAATTTATAATGATTTATTTTAGTTGTATGGATACATGCATGTTAGTGAATTGTGAAATACACTTAATAGAAAACAAATGTTAGCATCCGCATCACGGTAAGCTGATAGCGCTCAGTGATTACAACAGGATATCAGGCTTCTGTACAGTATAGAACAACAAATCCCAGCAAGCCAAAAAAGTACTAATGGTCTAGCCAGGCGATAAATCTCCTCTTCTTCGCAGCGACTAATCTCCCCGATCTGCCTTCCACCGGCTAAATTGTAAATCACCTGAAGGCAGGCATACGGAACACTTTGTTTTACGAAACCTCCCATAATTGCCTCACTAGGAAACTTCGGGTGACTTCAGAAAACAAAGTGTTCCATGTGCCTGCCCCCAGGCGATTTACATTTTAGCCAGCAGTAGGCAGATCGGGGAGATTAGTCGCCATGAAGAAGAGGAGATTTGTTGCATGGCGACTAATCTCCCCGAATCTGCCTGTGTGGCCAGACCCTAAGGGTAGGACTACACGGACGTTTTCGGCACGATCAGGCGCGCAGCGACAAAATGCATGCGACAAATCACATGATACGGGAATAAGGTAAGAGATAGAAATGTCGGATGAAGTTGCATCGCATCGGTGATCCGGCACGACACGACTGTCGGATGCAGTAACGGCGTGCAGCGTCTGCATGCGACAGTATTTCTATCTCTTACCTTACTTCCGTCGCATTCAATTTGTCTCATGCGTTTTGACACAGTGCGTCGGATCGTTCCGAAAACATCCGTGTAATCCTACCATAAGGCTTCAGAGAGTAGAAAGGCAAATAAGGACCGCACATGCTCACCGATCTCCCCTCGATTCAGGTGCACAGTCAAACAGTGTCCCCACTGTGAATGCGACAAAGACTCAAAAAGCAGACGGCACTTCTGAAAATGGGATTTATTGGAGTTCCTGCTGGAAGAACCTAACGCGTTTCGGGAGTTATCCCGCTATGACTACGGGATAACTCCCGAAACGCGTTAGGTTCTTCCAGCAGGAACTCCAATAAATCCCATTTTCAGAAGTGCCGTCTGCTTTTTGAGTCTTTGTCATAAGGCTTCAGACTTATGCAACAGACTGGATGATACTCCAACTGCTTACCAACTGCTGAAAGGCTTTTGGGTGGTGCCGGGAGTTGTAGTTAAACAATAAAAGTGGGGCAACAAGTCCCAAACCTTTCTAACTATTCCCAGTTTGGCTATACATATGCGTATTGTATATACATTTATTTATAGACATATAATTATTATTTAAAGTAAGCTGTTAGCAAAATGAATAGTTTTTATCTTAAACCCTAAAAATGAATATGGCTAAAAATGGTATATTTTATATAGTGAACTTATTGCAGCAGCCTAAAGTTTCAGCTTGTCAATAGCAGCAATGATCCAGGACTTCAAACTTGTCCCAGGGAGTCACCATCTTGGAAAGTGTCTGTGACACTCACATGCTCAGTGGGCTCTGAGCAGCTGTTGAGAAGCTAAGCTTAGGGGTCTTCACTAATTATCCAGCAGAAAATGAGGTTGGTCTGTAATATAAGCTGATGCTACAGGGCTGATTATTAAATTCTGATGCTAATTGCACTGGTTTCTGTGCTGCCATGTAGTAATTATCTGTATTAATTACTAATCAGCTTTATATTGTGACATTTCTATTCTATGTGTACTGTATATTGTGAGTGGGTCCCTAAGCTCAGTAAGTGACAGCAGCACAGAGCATGTGCAGTGAATCAGCAGAAAAGAAGATGGGGAGCTACTGGGGCATCTTTGGAGACACAGATTTTTACTGCTAAAGGGCTGTGGTTGCCTTGGGCTGGTACAGAAGCACAAAACATAATGTAAAATATTTCTAGCTACTTCTTTAGTTCTCCTTTAAGAATGGGAATTCAGCACAGGTAACAATAACAACAGAATGCATACTGCTAATAAATATGGCAACGACTACCTTAAGGCTAATAAAAATATAGTTAAATTATAATTATTAAAGTATAGTTATTATCAAGTGCAAGGTTGTTTCTCTTTACAGAAAAAGAAGAATTATTTGTTTAAATAGGACGTTATGGAAAATGTTGCTGTAGTATTTCGGAGCTCTGTCTATTAGGTTCCAGATAATGGATTTTATACCTTTAAACACAATATTTTATATTATACACTGATCTGAATTCCCTATAATTGTGTCCTTTATTTAGCACATGTCCATTTCCATTCGTGTTCCAAGGAATAATTTGACGCTATTGTACAGTGGTTTTTAAACAGTGTTTTTTCCAAAGTTCTAAATTCTGTTTTTCGGCACAAAAGTGCATATTTAAAACAAAGAGGGAAATCTTTTTATTAAGGAATTTCTCTCTATCCTGCTAGCTGGTTCAGTTCAAATGAACTTTCTAACGTCTTGGCTTCCAGAAGAGAATGACATGACTTATGTTTTTCTAGAAATTGCTTGTGGTTCCCAGGACCGGCACAGCATTCCCATTTTTGGAATACTTAGATTCAAAAGATTACCTTTAACAAGGCTCATGTATGTGCAAGGAAATCCAATAATAGCCCATTAATAAAGCCCAGCTTTACTGTGACCACATCAGCCTGTGTTCCTATAAACTCACATGCATATGGGGAAAGACTATTTCGCTGCGTTTTTCTTAGGCAAAATTAGATCTTTTCCGAATTCTAAGTACTTCCTTTGCGTAATTCTTTTAATATTCCTGAGGACTTTGTAGGAAGAGGGTAGGGCTTAAGTGCAGAAAAGGCTCTAAAGCAGGGGAGGATTGCATAGTCATTTTTAACTAAAAGGCTGTTTAACACAAGGAATTTCTTTCTTGATTTCTAAATCCCCCTTCCCTTTTATTAATTGAACTGTGTCTGTCTGTGATATACTGTGTGTGTCTAAAGTCCATATATGATACACACACACAGAAATGGAGTATTTTGTTACATTATAGATCTTTTGGTGCAGTGTAGAGTCCTGCAGCGGGTCAGGTACCCGTGGGTTACCCACAAAAACCTGTTGTACCCTGTGGGTTGCGGGTAGAGGTTCCGGGTGCGGGTTTAGACACGGTTCGACAGTTCTGCGGATCGCAGGTTTGGCCGCAGGTCTTCTCAATATCCATTTTTACTAATTTTTTCGGATGATGTCACTTCCGGTTTACAATGACAGCACTTCCTGTTTTACTACTTTTTTCTGATCACGCCTACTTCCGATGTTGTCACTTCCAGTTTACAATGACAGCACTTCCTGATTCTTGTTTGTCAGCGGGTTGCGGGTCCAGGTTGCGGATAAGGTACTTGCGGGTCGGGTAGCGGGTAGCGGTTCCAAGCAGGTAAGAATGCGGGTTGCGGATTGAAGTTTGCGGGTACCGGTCGGATGTCTGTTCCAAAAAACGGACCCGTGCAGGACTCTAGTGCAGTCCACATTAAGTTGTATTGAAATTACTGTAAGAAGTCGGACTCAAAGGACTTATAAATAATCAATCTGATTTTATTGTTGGCAGAAAACTTACTGCTTGTCTGGTACACCAGTGTTTATCAAAAAAATACTTTTGATAAAGGCTGGCATACCAGCCGAAACGTCAGTCTGAACCTATAGTGTGATAGTAAATAACTAAGTATCATTCAATCTAACATCAAACATTATAATACTAATTAATTATGGGATAACTGTATCCATTCAATAGTTTGATATGAGATGGTTATTTCAATTTAGCCTACCTTTTGCCTCCATACAAATGAAATTCTTTATGAACCTCCTGCTATCACTAAAAGAACTGGGATTCTGGGAATTACAGTTTTATTATAGCAGGATGTATGTAGGCTAAAAACAGCGTGTGTGAAAGAAGAACCCTACACACACACTCCGTTTTTTGCTGGACATTTTGACAGCTCAACTGGCAGTCCTGGGTTTGCTACTGAAATGTCCCGACTTTCTCTTTGATCTCCTGCACTGAACAGCCAGAAAAAGATACAAAGTTTCTAACTTAATTGGCTTTTTGCAGAGAGCTCACAATATATACGCAGATACTTTAATAACAATTTAAGATAAACAGGTCTCTTGGGGAAATTGATTTGCAGCTTAAAGGGCAATTGATCTTCATTAGCAAACCAGTAATAACATATAAAAACCACAGAAATGTGTTCAAAATGTCATAACCTGCCAAATTTTGTAAAATTGTAATTAGGTGGTGAGGCCACAAAATGTGCGTGGTCAAAAAATGTTCTATGCGCTCCACGCTGCAAATCTTTTTGTCCCTCTTTCTATTTCCATGGGAGGTATGCATACATCCTTATTAGTTTGAATGAAAATTATAGCATTGTTCCACCTTCTTAAAATGTTTCCATTTGCTTTTCCCAAGTACAATGTACAATTCCTAACCCTATACCTTAAGAATAATTTTTTTTTGGTGGGGGGGGGTATTCCCGGCATCAAGATAATTCAAGCGACCTAGGATAAAATCTGAGAACCTCCCTGCCATATTTATTTCACTCAAACTTTGGCTAGGAGATTGAGAAACGTTTTCACTAATAACCCCATTAAACTTGGTGTTTAAGGTATTTGCATTCTGTAGAAGCAAAAGGAGGCATTATTGGAACTGTGAGTTCCTTATCTACTCCATACTTGCTTCTTTGTCACTGAAGCTACTGACAGCGATGAGAGCCCTGGAAAATTCCCAAAAACGTATCTGTGTTGCTTTTACAGTATTACAAATAGATTTTTCCAGCTTTGGCATATCAGTCAAAAGCATACGCAGATAAAAACCAGATGCACAATGGTGGCTGTTTGGCTAAATGTAATGGTTCTCAGAAAGAATGTTCAGGATTAGCCACAGCCCTGACACATTATATTTTTGTGCTCTTATTCACGTCATATACCTATATCTCTAATAATAACCTGTCTTTTGTAATCTGACTTGTTATTAACATGAAAACTGCAATATAGCCATTATACTGGAGCAACAGTAATAGCTCAACAGGCGGCCAAGAACTACAGGGTTTTTAGATCACAAACGTTACACGGACTGCAGCCAGAACATTTTATGTTGTGATACTTAAAGAGCAGATCTGTCTACGATGCACACAGTCTGTCCAAAAAGGACATCATTTAAATAGAAAGCATTTTTTACTGTATTGTGTTAGCTGAACAACTCTGACTTTTCAGCATTAAGTAGGAATATCATTCTAACCCATTTTGGGCTTCAAATAATAGAATCAGCTACACACACACACACTCAGCAAAATATTTTTTAGATGCTTTAATCTGCATAATATGATTCCAGAAGTATTAATAACAATTACAGATGTACCTGGAGTGCTGCACATGGGAATCACTTGTTGTAGTAAGTTGCTGAACTTGAACTTCAGGGTAGAGAAATGGCTGATTTCATTTTCATGTAATTGGGAGTTGTCTGTCTATGTATAGTCCTGTCTAGCTGCAGATATATCAAGTAGGGCTAAGGAGTAGGAGGAATCTATTTATCCATTTACATGGCTGTCTCAATAAATATTTGATTATTAAAGGTCTGTGAGTTCGAAACATTGATCTTTTGATGTCCCATTTATGATTGCTTCATCAAGGAAACCCGCCATGACTTTCCATACTCATGCTCAGCAGCTTTTAGGTGCTGAAGTTTTTCTTAGTTTGAGGAAGATTCTGGAAATTGCTGAGTTTTTTCAGGCTGGAGCCCAGTGTGAGTCAAACTCACAGAAAGTTTCCTTGATGATTGCTCAAGGCGAAAAGTAATTGTAGATTGGCCCCTAAGAGTTTATATAAAACATTGTGTTTGTCTGGACATAGCTCTAGATTTGCTCTCTTACACGTGTTTCTTTTATCATTCTTTATTTTTTGCTTCTATAAAGTATGTTGCTTTTCTCTTTGTGTTATTTTCTAGTTTTTGCAATTTTTAAATTCCAGTCCCTGTCCTATCATTAATGGAATATAAGTTTTGCGCCTGGCAACTGGCTCTAGAGGTATAATGACAGGGAAATCTCCAGGCTCAGTCAATGTGGGCTGTTCCTAACAACCTAAGAGCCACTGATTGCAAATTAAAACTCTCAACATTTGTTGGTGCTTAATAGGAAAGAATATCAACACCCACCCTACAACAGTTGTCAGGTAAGTCCTAAGTCACACTTTTGGACATCTCCATCTGACTGTTCTAGATGGATCTATTCTACAGTCATGATATGGGGTATAGCCGCAATTCCCAATCCAATTCATGTCCTTCGAAGAACCAGAGATATACATCAGATGATTAAACCAATCTGAAGGAACAACGGGACAATCTAATAAGCCCAACTATGTACCTTCGGATTTTAAAAAGATTAGAAGAGTGTCCATGGACCATCAAGTTCTAAGTTCTGATATTCCTTATCCAGAATTATGGTTGGTCTTTGCTCTAACCAGCCTTTGTATGTGAATTTTGTATCAGCTGCTCTTGGCCTCTTTTATCAACCATCTGTTTCCAAGCATGGTGCTTTTGTGGGCTAGAGGTTTCCTCGTGAGGCAACTTCGGAAAAACGAAGCAATCCGAGTTCAATCCCCCCGACGATTTACATTCTAGCCGGCAGGAAGGCATTTAAGGGAGATTAGTCGCCCGAAGAAGAGCCAATTTGCCGCTGGGCAGTAATTTATTACTATGGGTGCTTCTATGCTTGAACTTCTGTTTTTACATTTAAGACTTCAGCACATTTTACATTTAGACGCTCACCAATTATATACTGTGGTTTAGGCGCTTTAGCCCCGAACCCAACACATTGAGCCGACATGGTTTAAAAATCAACCGGAGCTTACATCACTCCTGACTTACAGTAGCTCCGTATTTTCACATTTCTAGAACCTTTAGTATTATAAAATGGTATATTATACATCATTCCTTATTTGCACATCAATTTGTTCTTTATTTGATTATTCCTTATCTACACTTGTATTTCATTTAAGCAACATTTGTGCAAACCATGTCCAAAAAAAATGTTCAAAAGTTTTAAACTGTTTTGTCTTGTCCATTGGCCTTTGATTGTTCCCATATACACACACAGTTTATTGGTACTTGCTTTGAAGAGCATTTTCAGCACATGCAATGCTGTCACCAACAGCCCAGCAAATGACAAATTAGTGTGCCTAATAAAAGTGAAACTCTTTGATTGCACTGCAGTTTTGTTTGAGAGAAGCAGTGATGTGATATAAAATCATTTCACCGATAGAGGTGACCTTACCTTCATGGTTTCTCATTTTGAATGGGAATGAAATTTGTAAGGTAATACTATGTTTAGAGAGTTTCCATGTTGCCTGGTCCCTTTCTGTTACAGGTTTTTGAGTATTGTTTTAAAGAACAAACATAGACGGACATGCCAAAAAAGATCGAAAAAGGTTACAGTGATTTCTGTTTGCTTTTAAAAAAATTTCCTGGAGAACCCAATACAGAATTAGAAGCTGTTTTCACTTAAAATCTCTCTTTCTGTCCTTTTTTTGTGTTTTTTTTTCCTTTTCCCAACCTTGTATATTTAAGAACTTCCATTGTAGCCTAGGGGCAGGTGAGCAAGTCCGTGTTGTTTGAATGCTTGGGATGAACATTTGCTGTGATTTCCTGCATTTCTGAGGTATTCGGCTTGGGCAGACTCTCATTAGAATTGTATGAAGCGAGAAACCATAACAATGTGTAGAAACAAGATATGCTTGAGGTACTGAATATTATATTTGTTTATTTCATAGTCCTTATTACGACCCTCACATATTCTGTGTAACTGAACGTGCAGCCATTTTTTTTTATATGTGCAGACGTGAAACTGATCTGTGCCCTTGTCACGTGCCCTACTGTAGTGTTGTGATCTAAATTGTGGATCCCAACTGTGGAATTCATGCACTAACCTCTGCTACATCTTTAATGACATTGCTGCTTTTTACCTCTTTGGGTTCCTGTCACCCATTTTACCTCCAAAAATATGTCTTTATAATCATGTGCTAGCAGGTATAGGGTGACTATGGCAGTTCTTATTCTGATGAGACAGTGGTTTATTTCAAGTTCTTGTAAACGCATAACCCAGGTTTAGTTCATGCCTAGCTCTTCTACAAGTTGTAGGTTATGGAGTGATGCCGGTCCATTTTATATTTCACATGTTCTTTACACAATGCTTCCATATCTATGTGCTTTATGCAAATATCTTCAGTGTTTTCCTCTTCTGGTTCTTCCTATGCATTCTCACTCTTCCCCTCTCCAATCCTTTGAATTTATTTCTGTAGACACTTCAATGTATTGCCACCTTTTATGGAATTCTTCCCCATTTTTAGTAGACATTACCCATCTTTCATTTCTATTCACCTTTCCTCTCTTAATTTTTAAATCATAGTTTCTGCCTATTCCATCCAATCCTTTCCGTCCCACTGTCTTAGTAACTTTACCTATGCTAGCATACATTTATTAAACTAGGTAGAAAACCTAGGGAGCTCTCTGTGCCATTCAGTGCAGTGGAATGTTCTGTTTTCTGCCATATTCATCCAGTCTTGACCCCACTGAGGTAAGTCATGACGCTTTTTTTTGTTTGGGGACAATGTTTGGGAAACATAGTAACATATTAAGTTAGGTTGAAAAAAGACTCACGTCCATCAAGTTCAACCTTTAAACTTTTTTTAAACATGCCTAACTGACACTTGATCTAGAGGAAAGCAAACAAACCCATCTAAAGCCTCTCCAATTTGCCTCAGAGGGGGAAAAATTTTTCCTGATTCCAAAATGGCAATGGGACCAGTCCCTGGATCAACTTGTACTATGAGCTATCTTCCATAACTCTGTATTCCCTCACTTGCTAAACACCATCCAATCCCTTCTTAAAGCTATCTAATGTATCAGCCTGTACAACTGATTCAGGGAGAGAATTCCACATATACACAGCTCTCACTGTAACAAACCCCTTACCAATATTTAGGCGGAACCTCTTTTCTTCTAATCAGAATGGGTGACCTTGTGTCAGTTGGAAAGACCTACTGGTAAATAAAGCATTAGAGAGATTATTATATGATCCCCTTATATATTTATGCATAGTTATCATATCACCCTTACGCGACTCTTCTCCAGCGTGAACAACCTCAGCTTGGCCAGTCTTTCCTCAAATAAATAAGGATGTTTTTTTCCTCCAACCAGTCTATGGCAATGGCTGCTTTGGTAAGCCTAGTATGACAAACAGAGCTTGCTGGGGGTGCAAATACAAATTAAACATGCTTATACAGTCACCCCTTATAAGCTTTATAAAATAAACATGAAATGAAAATGTCAATTAGTAGTGGCCCTGTAAACTGAGACATCACTTTGTTCAGATTGTCTTTTTGTTTATAAATGTTGTTTTGGTAATGCAGCCATAGAATACAGTGCAGTTGGCTCAACAATTGATCTTGAAAATAGCCTCATTGCCCAGTACCCATTGAACTGTGACTAACTAATGCTGCACTGACTAGTATATTTCCTTGCCTCACCAATAACCATACTCTATGATCGTCACCCCAGGCCATGCCAAGTGACACCCAAAGGGGGCCCACCCCTCATTTCTCTTCTACATTAACTCTGCCTTTGGGACTCTCCTGAACATTGACTCTCTTTTTCTCTAATTCTTTCTCTCTACCTCTGTTTCTTTAATTGATTTGAAAAAAGCATAAAGAAAACCTTACAAAAAAAAATAAACCCATTGCCTTTTCTTAGCAATGACTCTTCCAGCTAGCTTTTGTTCTCATAATTTAAGAGAAAGGCTCTCTCGTATTGTCAAGCTGTGTTTTCACACATGGGACCATTTTTCTAAAGCCTAAACCATTTTACATACATAATAATAAAGAGTTATAGGGGGACTGGACTTTCCAAAACATTAAGAGGCAGATTTATTAAGAGTCGAAATGAAAATTAGAATTAGATTTTTCAAAAAAAAATTTTGGTCAAAACTCTCAAATTGCAATTGTGAATTATCCAATTCTAATTTCAAATTAAATTTTTTGCCACCCACAACCAGCCGAATTACTGAATAGGTCAATGAGAGAGGTCCAGGGATCAATTTGGTGATGTTTGTAGCTTTTCTGACATTCAAGGTTTTTTTGGAGAAAAAAAAACTCAAATTGAGTTTTTATAATTCGAATTAAATTCGATTCGAGTTTTTGGGTCATTTAAATTTGTTCGAGTTTAAAAAATTTTATGTTGTTATTGAATTTAGACGAGTCCAATTTAGAGTTCAGGGAGTTTAAAAAAACTCACACGAATTCAAAATTCGACCTTTGGTAAATGTGCCTCTAAGTAAGAGAACAATATATATCCCATTATCAGTCTACACCCTAAATATGCCACCCTCCTCCTTAGTCAGTAACAAATAAACGTGATCAGGCAGCAGATACAGGACAGATACAAATGTTTGTTGTGGTCCTTCTTCCAAAGAAGCTTTTGTTCTTTTTAGGAACAACCACCATTAATATAATCTACCTCTCTTTTATTGATATGCGATGGTGGGTCCAGCGTTTCTCTAACCATTTCTGCAATGATGACTGCAGTGGTGCATTCTTAACTGTTCTCACAACAGGAAAGTAAATATAATTTTAGGGAGAGAACATAAAATCTTTGAACTCTGATTGCCAACACATTCCTCATCTGCACTGGCTTCCATCTCTTGAGTATGAAGGTGTTTTTTTAATTGGGTTGTAAATGTTTCTTTGCAGAGCTCAGAAGAAAATGTAGAAGTAAAAGACTTGCGGTTCTACATTAATGTAAATTATTCAGGCACACGTGTGCTTGTTGTTCTTGAGTGGCAAGAAGTGCATCTTTATGTCTTATAAATGTGAGTGTCTGTTATGAGTCCAAGGTAAATGTTACTGCATCTGTAGCCAGTACTCAGTACAAACCTAAAGGATGAACGGCGGGGCCTGTGAGGCAGGAAATCCGCACACTTTCAATGTTGACAGTGCTTTATAACTACACACAAGCGTGTTCTCGGGGAACGTCTGTGCCGCAGATAAATAGCCAAGGCCATTCTGTCATGTTTAATGGCTGGAATGGGGAACCTTGAGCACCGCAGTTGTCTAATTCTGCTTGCCTCTTTCTTCATGATTTATGTGATCCTCGAGTAGCCTTGATCTCATTTTACTTCAGAAAATTATTAGCACATTCTGTCTACACAAATTCAAGGAGAACACACGCATTTCTTCCTAGGTTTCATCATCCATATGGCAGTTGGTGTTAAAGTATGTGTTTTGTCTGTCCTTTTATTAGGCCTTGTGTGGCTCTTCTTAGATAACCTTTGATTTTAAGGGAGAATTAAAGCCTAAAAATCAATATGGCAAAAAATGCCATATTTTATATACTGAACTTGTTGCACCAGCCTAAAGTTTCAGCTTGTCAATAGCAGCAATGATCCAGGACTTCAAACTTGTCACAGGGGGTCACCATCTTGGAAAGTGTCTGTGACACTCACATGCTCAGTGGGCTCTGAGCAGCTGTTGAGAAGCTAAGCTTAGGGGTCCTCACAAATTATCAAGCAGAAAATGAGATTTGTCTGTAAATTAAGCTGATGCTACAGGTCTGATTATAAAATTCTGATGCTAATTGAACTGGTTTCTGAGTTGTCATGTAGTAATTATCTGTATTAATTACAAATCAGCTTTATATTGTGACTTTTCTATTCTATGTGTACTGTATATTGTGAGTGGGTCCCTAAGCTCAGTAAGTGACAGCAGCACAGAGCATGTGCAGTCAATCAGCAGAAAAGAATATGGGGAGCTACTGGGGCATCTTTGGAGACACAGATCTTTACTGCTAAAGGGCTATGGTTGCCTTGGGCTGGTACAGAAGCACAAAACATAATGTACAACATTTCTAGCTACTTCTTTAGTTAAGCTTTAGTTCTCTGTTAAAGCAGGACCTACACTTTTGAATGTGTGCTGGTAGTCTGCAATAATTACATAGTCTTGAAACCTTGTAGAGATGACAGCACAATTGTGGTCACAATCAAAAGTGTGTTCCCCAAAGTATTGAGAAGTGGATTCCTAGTGGATGAAAAATGCAACCTCTGGCAAATCATACACAACAGGCATTCTTTTCCCTAACAACATGTCCTTCTAGATGATCATTATATGTAGTTAAAGATGATTTAACCCAAAATTAGAGATTATAAAGCAGTTTTTATTTTACAGCTAAAGAGCTATGGTATTTGCAAAAAGTACAGTGGCATGCAATGCATGTACTCATGCACATTACATATCCAGAATGCTCTGTACCTGGGGTTTTCCGGATGACAGATCTTTCTGTGATTTGGATTTTCATGCCTGAAGTCTACTAGAAAATCATGTAATAACCCAACAGGCTGGTTTTGCTTCCAACAAGGATTAATTATATATTAGTTGGGATCAAGTACAAGGTACTGTTTTATCATTACAGAGAAAAAGGAAATCATTTTGAAAAATGTGTATTATTTGGATTAAATGAAATCTATGGGAGATTGCCTTCCTGTTAATTCGGAGCTTTCTGGATAACGGTTTACGTATAATGCCATCCCATACCTGTACACTGTGCTGAGCGTTAAATAATGAAAGCTATTTCTTGCTGCTGTACATAATCACGCATTTTCACTGCTACTTTTAATTTAGGTGCCGTAGGTTTTTCCTTCATTGAGCACATCAAAAAAGTGTATAAGTAGTCTAAATTAAAAGACATATTTATCAGGGTCTAAAACCATAACTTTTAGGCAATTTTCATAGCGGCAATTGGACATTATTTGGAGCATAGTCCTGTTAGGAATTAAAAAAAAAAACAAATCAAAGGGACAACATTAAAGTGGTGTTGCTTTAAAAAGTCACGGAGGAAATACTCAAGGTATTATGGTTTATATAAAAGGTTAATAAAAACACTAAAAAGGATGGTTGTATTGTTATCTGGGGCCTTTGCAACAGTGTGACTTTCCAAATATTCCCAAAGTCTCTGCAGAATATAGAATCTGCTTACATTTTGGGCTTGGTTTTAATGTATATATAATTAATATAGAGCATGAAACAAAACAACCAGATATTGTATATGATCATGTCCCATCCAGTCTTTTCTTACCAGATAAATCTATCACATAATGCCCATCAGTGAAAAGAGGTAATTTCCAATTGTAAAACTCGCATATACTGTAGGTACAGCTTAAAGGGGTGGTATACCTTTCAGTTAACTTTTAATAACTTATAGAATGGCTAATTCTAAGCAACTTTTCAATTGGTCTTCAGGGTCACTGACCCCATCTTAAACAAATGATCTGTAAAAGCTACAAATGTATTGTTATTGCTACTGGAGAGCTGTTTAATAAAAAGCTAATTAACTCAAAACCCATCATACATCATACTAATAATTAACTCAAAATAATTAACAACCCCTTTAAAAGGACAATAAAATAAAAACCAGCCTACTGGGTTTATTACATTTTTTTTTTAGTAGACCGAAGGTTTGGAGATTCAAATTATGGAAAGGTCCCTTATCCAGAAAATCTCCAGTCCCAAGCATTTTGGATAGCATGTCCCATACTGGAAGATTGATACAGTACAATAGACTTCTTGACAATATTGTGTACAGTGGACATTGAAGTAGAAACAGCTTATCCGTTACCAAAGACTGCTTAAAAACGTGGCACCCCCGCACGCTTTTTACCTTTCTTTTTCCTTTGAGCTGGACTTTGCAAAGGAAGAACGTTACCCATTACAATACTTCCCTTATAATATTTAGGTGATGGAAATCATCTTACTGTATCCTATACAGACAATTTAAAACAAATATGTGCAGCACTCTATGTAATTTCTGTATTCTGTTTAACAATACAGTCAATTTTATGTTGATACCAGTATAATTTAGTTTGATGTTGATTTAATTTAGTAAATTTGCAGGAGAAATTCAGCAAGGTACAGTTCAACTTCACCATTCTCGTAATGCTAAAATAAAAATACAGAGATAGGGTTCCAATGAGCTTCAAGTCCCCTACAAAAATAAAAATACAGAGATATAGGGTTCCAATGAGTTTCAAGTCTTCTACAAAAATAAAAATACAGAGATATAGGGTTCCAATGAGCTTCAAGTCCCCTACAAAAATAAAAATACAGAGATATAGGGTTCCAATGAGTTTCAAGTCTTCTACAAAAATAAAAATACAGAGATATAGGGTTCCAATGAGCTTCAAGTCCCCTACAAAAATAAAAATACAGAGATATAGGGTTCCAATGAGCTTCAAGTCCCCAACAAAAATAAAAATAGAGATAGAGGGTTCCAATGAGCTTCAAGTCTTCTACGAAAATAAAAATACAGAGATATAGGGTTCCAATGAGCTTCAAGTCCCCTACAAAAATAAAAATACAGAGATATAGGGTTCCAATGAGCTTCAAGTCCCCTAAAAAAATAAAAATACAGAGATATATGGTTCAAATGAACTTCAAGTCCCCTACTCCCTGCCCCCTCTTTTCCACTCTTCTCCCTTCAATTAAATACCTCAACCCTTATGTTGAAGTAATGGACTTGGCAGATTTGCAGCTTGTCAGCAACAGAAAGAGTATTTGTCTCTGGCTAAAAGAGCTGAATAGCAAAATGTTTGCCAAGTTGCTGTCAATACGAAAATCATTTTTATAGAAATTTTTACCTTGATTCACTTACTTTGCACATTTCTTATCTTTTATATTTTGCATTAGACGAGAAGGACTTCCACATCAATTCTCTTTTGAAATCAGCTATACAGGTATGGGATCCGTTATCCGGAAACCGGTTACCCAGAAAGCTCTGAATTACTCAAGGACTCCATTTCATCCAAATAATCCACATTTTTTTTAATGATTTGTTGTACTTGATCCAAACTAAGATATAACAACTCCTTATTGGAAGCAAAACAAGCCGATTGTTTTTTTTTTAATGTTTACATGAATTTCTAGAAGATTTAAGTTATGAAGATCCAAATCAGGAAAGATCCGTTATGCAGAAAAGCCCAGGTCCCAAACATTCTGGATAGCAGGTCTCATACCTGTATATTCATTTGATTCAAGAATATCATCTATGCACAAGGTATCATTACTATTCAGTCTACAATATTTGTATTCAGTATTTTAATCTGAGAACATGACCTTTTTATTTTCATGAGTTAAACAGAGAATATTGGAAAATTTGTCTCCGTTTTTCTCACCGAATCTTGTGCACGAGACATTTTTTACCACGTTTCTCTCCTTTTTCATTATCAGAAACAGTTTAATCCTTTTCCTTTCTGTCTTAAAAGCTACACACACTGAAGTGGGCAATAGATGAACCTTGGCAACAAATACTCAAGCAATGGTTTTTACACCAATCAGGCCCAGATTTCCTTATTCCTAGGCTGCCAGGTCCTAGAGCCCGTCAGCTTTAATGCCCTAGGCCTGAGACTTATGTCCACCTGTCACAGTAGACATGGGGTGTTTTGACTGGCCACAGCTATTCTCCAATACAACGCAGTGTGGTCCTTTAATTGTATTAGTTCTCTAACGTCTCTTTTGTATATGGTGCCCCATAACTTTGTTCCTTTTCTTTAAAATACTTTTATTACTGGTAAAATAGTGTCTACAGTGGAATTTCTAGTTCAATTCTAACCGAGACCCAAAAATTTAAATGGACAACTTCAGGCAGTTCTAAATACAGAAGATACAAAAATATATTTAAAGTCCCAAACCGAGTGTGCTCTCCAGTTCAGTAGCGGCAAAGGGTCTCTCCAACCTCTAATAAAATTCAAATGTTCCAAAAAGTGCTACCGATCATATCTCAAAAAAAAAAAGGAAAATGGAGAATGAAAAACGAGAAAAATATAGTGTAGCGTTCTTGATAAAGTTACGCCTCAAAGTGGTTACATTTACACATTATCAGTGTTTTAACCCCACCTCAAAATTTTGGTGCAAGTGAACTCAGTCTCATGTGTTTTCAAAACACCATCAGATATAGTGTGCTTGTGCTAATTAGTGGTGAAAAGGTTTTTAAAAAGGGGGTAGGTACCCACACGGTTTCAACCCCGTTTCTGGTGGTTGATTATACTCGCAGACGGGCAGAGTTTAAATCACATATCCAGGGTATCAGTTGCTCCTCGAATCCTTCCTTTGGACAACAGTGTGGCATGTGCAGAAAGCTCTTTTATGATACTTTAATAAAAATGTATTGCACTTAAAATATTTTCCTTTTAAAATCACTTTTAAAACCAAAAGCGGAGTTCCTCCCGCCAGTGTGTGTTGAGATTTCCGCAGCATTTCTCTTTTGTGATTGGGTATTCCTCAAGTCCCACTGCGCATGTCTGTGTTGCTTCCACTTACGTCACCGCTGGCGCGTTTCGCCAAATAGGCTTCCTCCTTGAGCGATGACAGTTACTCCATGTATCCACTCTTAAATGTCCAGAGTCTTTTCAATGTTACAACTTTATCAAAAAGATTACGATGTCCTGGCAGTTCAAGCATTAAAGCTATAGCAGCATTATCTTTGAGTAAAAAAACTTTATTAAAGATGATTGTAATACATTAACTCTGTATCTAAATACAGAAGAAGATAGCCTCCCACTGTGGCTAATACACTGGGACAGACAGATACAAGGTGGATAATGAGACCAGTATGTTAAAAAATATACAATTTATTGCTTACATATAATTCATTAGAAAACTAACCGGCCAGGAAGCACAATGAATAAATTATTAATAAATATGCATAAAAACAATTGCTGATTAAATCCAGGTGGGTAATCACTTTTCCTCTGAAAAATATATATAGTAACTGTTCCTTGGTTGTAGTGTATGCTTGTAGATTAACAAAAAAAACTGTGAGTTGTAGTTCAGCAAGATGGAAAAGTTATTTCAGATTAAAAGAAAAAAACGTGAGTTGTAGTTCAGCAGGATGCAAAAGTTATTTCAAAATGGGGATATGGATCAAAATTTTCCATATGGTGAAGCAGTGAATTAAGCAGGGTGCTTTTCTTAGTGAATTAACAGGCAGATAGATGATATGATAGAGATATATTGGGGCGTCCCCACTCCCTCCTCCTTGCCAGCCATAAGAGCCCCCCAAAAATAATTTGATTGTCAGATTCTCTGTTCCGGGTTTTCCTCAAGGGCACAGCCGGGTTTGCACTCTCAGCAGTCTCAGGCCTGTTTTACGATTTCACCACTCCGCAGATGTCCTTTTCAAGAAGATCCCACATGGCGCTCAGTCCATTAATAGTGTGTGTTTCATAGCGGAAAGCAACCTCCGGATCTTTTTTGCGATTTTGCACTGCTTCAGTGATTTCACGATCTTCATGAACTAGCGGATCATAAAGTACCGGCAAGGTACAGATTTTCACGATTTTTTCATTGTTTGAAGTAAAAGCATTAAAAATTAAAAGTCCAACCTAAGGAGTGATCCCACCTGGGTACGGCAACGCGTTTCGCCACACTAGGGCTTTCTCAAGCACTGGGACAACACTTTGGCGTGTATTTATTAACATTGGAGACAAAGCAACCAATCAGCAATTCGAAAAAAGTTGCCTACAAGTTATAAAACAAAGGCAAAGATCTAGTCTGAATAATTTGTCTCCAATGTTAATAAATATTCCCCTTTCTATTGGGCTAACCCCTGACCTTGTGAAAGTGGAGAAACCAGCAAAGCGACGCACGTCCATGTCTTGTATTCAGCCCCCACCTACTTGCGACCTTCTGTACCTATTTCCGAATGAAATCAAAGCGTTTTAGCACATTTGTTGTGTACTTTGGCAGCCTGTCTGTGTTAATGTATATTTGGGTTAATTAAACAGTGCCCATAGTTACTGCTAACACAGACTGCGCCTTACACATAGGTGGTTTGTTCATTCCCTCTTGTAATCGTGCTTTCAGTGCTACAACACCTGTGTCTCTGTTACAGTCTCCCAACACCTCGAAGTCACTAGGTTATTGCTTGCCAAATTAATGATGCAGCACATTGAACATGTAGGTGTGATGTTTAGTCTTGCTACCTGCTTACTTCTATAAAAAAGGGAAGCAAAATACTAGAAATACAAATCTTTTTTAAAATGAGCTTTCATTGGATGACAGTGTTTGCGCACCTGGGTCGTTGCTCTTGTGCATTGTTCTTACAGCCGACAGAGGACAGTTTATGTTTTGGCGGCTTCTTAAGTATCCGTATATTTTGGTTTTATTTTTCTTTGCTGTGTATGTTAAGGAATGACAAACAGATACCTTATAAACCCTTATGAAACTGAAAGTGAAGTCACAGCCATGAGGATTTTAAATATAGGATTTTAATTATAGTTCTGCCAAGATAGAATTCATTACAGGCTTATTATTACGTATCCAATACCAGCTCTATACTAAGGCTTAAAGGAGACATGTAGCATAACAAAATACCTCTCTAATCTTGTAGGCAATAATACATTTTTTTTTGTTGGGGCTAATGAATAATTTATGTGGGCTAAAACTTAATATTTATATTGAAAAATGGGCCCTTTATTGGTGCTCCCCATAGATCTACTATGGCCCTTGTCTGTGTTTCAAATGAGGGTGGGCGTGTCCTAACAGTCCCAAAGTGTGATTCGACCTGCTGCGTTCAATTGCAAACATATTCCCAGATAAGGAGGCATAGAGATTAAGGGGGTTATTTAGCAAAGGTTGAATTTTAGAGCTTTGTGAGCTTTTTTTAGACCTCAAACAAAAACAACAAAGCGCTAATGTGAAAAACTCGAATCAGTGTAGTCAAGGTGAAAAACTTGAATTGATCGAGTTTTCGGCGATAAAAAAACTTCAATCACTCGAATTGATTGATTTTTTCAGGGAAAACCACCGATGTTTTGAAGGACCTCTGCCATTGACTTCTACATGACCTCAACAGGTTTTAGATGGTGGATTTTCAGATTTCAGCTATTGGGGATAATACATTTTGAAAAATTTGAGTTTTGTTTTTTAATCTGAAAATTTGAGTTTTTACTTGAAAACTCAAAATTGTCGTGGCAAAAAGAACTCAACCTTTAATAAATCTGCCCCTAACAGTGGTTGTCACACAGCCAGGACATGGACATATACTTACATGCAGGCCCGGACTGTGGGTTCTGGCAAATGCCAGAGGGGCTGCTATAAGGTCCCATTGAAAGTCAGTATTTAGTGGGCTGGTGGGGACTGTTTGGGCCTCTGTGTGGACTGATTGGGCCTCTGTGTACCTGAAATGCCAGGGCCTATTTTAATTCTCAGTCCGGACCTGCTTACATGCTCTTTAGTTGAGTTTAATTCACTAGGTGGAACATTGAGCGCTTATACAGTAGGTGCAACATGAAAATATTGCTTGGCCAGGGCAGGTGTTATTATAGGGCTTGAACAAGAGTTTTCTTGTGCCTTGTTAATCAATAGTATAAATTTGCCCCACAAGTGTGATTGTGTATGGCATTATAATTACCATAATTCTGCAACTATTTTTGCGCCTAGCGATTGTAAATGAACCCAGTAGTTCATATTGTACCGGCTTAGTCAAGAAAATGCAACTGATGCCAAATTTTTTGCTTTGAATCGGCTTCACTGTGTTCATCTAACAGCCTTTGTGCAAATGTGCTGGCACCTGGGCTAGAACGTCAAAGAGAACGGTTTTGATATGCTTTACATGGCAATCTACGAGGACTTCATGCTATGGAAATCTTTTAGTGCTGTGACGGCATTGGCAAGTCTAGAAGAGATCAGTCTTGTAGCCAAGAAACTAAAGTGATAGAACTGCCCAGATTCTTATCATGAGCTGTGTACCATGCCAACACAAAGTGCAAGTTGACGTGTAACCAGTTGGAAAAGTGAAGCATTTTACCCTTCTTTAATGCTTGTTAAAAGGTTTCAACCATTTTTTTTAGATCTTCAATTGCATTTTCATGTATTGGATTCAGGGGCGATTCTGGCCCCTCCACCGCCTGAGCCCCCCTCCCCCGGAAATTCGCTCTTAAAGTACCAGGAGCAGCATTTTTGCTGCCCCTGGTACCTAGTGGGGCACTGCCGTCTGAGGCGACAGCCTCAATTTGCCTCATTGCAAAACACCTGATTGGATTTATACTCTTGCTGTATTGTTTTTGTTTTGGCATCAAGTAAATAAAGTGTTTATCATGTACACTTCCGGTCCTGCATGTAAATAAAGTGTCTACGTAGTTTAGACTTTCCAAATTTCCCGAGGAAGCTGCAGTGTTGAAAGGCTTAGTAGATAGGATTAAAAAATAAAATAAACATTAGCAATAATATCAGTATAATGATTATGGTATCCCAAAATGTATCTGGTTATTTGTTTTTTTCTGACTAATAAACTGCTTGTCATATATATTTTACTATAATTCTTTAAGATGCATGGAATGTTTGGGCTGCATCATGCAACTCAAGAAAAAGCTGCTGTCAGGACCAGAAAGAAGCATGTATTTGTGAGCGTGGTGGCCGGCCAGTTTGCCTAGGACACCCGTCTGCTTGTCCCGACGTTGGCAGCAGTTTCTCTAGTGGCGCATAATCTCTCAAAGCGGGGTGTACCCTACCAGTAGAGCTAACTACAAACACATGCATATTATTTTATATCAGGTCTCACAAACCACCTGTCCCACGAAACACCTGTCTACTACTTGAGTACTTAAAGGGAAACTATTCTCCCGAACAATGTAGGTTTCTATAAAAATATATTGTATAAAATATTTCATATTTATGTAAATATTCATGTAAATAAATAATTTTCATAATAATATACTTTTTTAGTAGTAGTGCCATTGGGTAATTATAAATAGAAAATTGCCATTTTAAAAATTAAGGGCCGTCCCCTGGGATCCTAGGATTCATGGTGCACACAAACTAACCATACATGAGGTCATATGAGCCAATTAACAGAGAGCGTTCTGTCTTTTGCTTCCACACTTCTTCCTGTTACAGTTAGAACTGCAGTATTTCTGGTCAGGTGATCTTTGAGGGAGTGCAGAGACCATCACAAAATGGTGGTCCAAAGCAAGAAATGTTAATGGGCAATATTAACTTAAATATATATACTAGTTTGGTAAGATTCTTTAATAGGCCACTTACTTTGATATAAACTGTTGCTTAAAGGAGAAGGAAAGGTTAAAACTAAGTAAGCCTTATCAGAAAGGTCCACCTAAATATACCAGTAAACCCTCAAACTAGTGCTGCTCTGAGTCCTCTGTCAAAAGAAACACTGCATTTCTTTCCTTCTATTGTGTACACATGGGCTTCTATATCAGACTTCCTGTCTTCAGGATAAACCTCCTTGCCCTGGGCGTGAGCATGCTCAGTTTGCTCCTCTCCCCCTCCCTTCTCTGCTGTCAGGGTTATCCATCTCAAGGCTCATGGACTAGATGTTGACCTCCTAATTATATTTATGGCGCCCAGTTAGTTCATCATCTCCAAATATTTTTATTTATCAATCATGTTATCATTTTAGTAAACTCTGGCTGACAAACATGTTATCTAAAATATATCTGGCCCACCACTTGGAAAAGTTTGGCAACACTTACTTAAACATTGGTGGTTTCAATTAGAACTGGCAAGTTGCTTGAAATTTTGTGTGGAGCTAAATTTCCCAATAAAATAATATTTTATTGAAAACTACATATAGTTAACTATTAATGAGTCCAGAACAGTGCAGTAAATAGATATTACTGGGCCCCATAGCAAATTATTTTTCAGGCCCCCAAAATGTTTAGCGGTTGACTTGTTTTTCCAATATTTATCGAAACTGTATATGAATTAGGGCTTTGTGGAGCCCCTATACCTCTCGGGCCCCCCTACAGCCGCAGGGTCTGCTTCCTCTATAGTTACACCCTGGTCCAGTAGGTGCTTTCACTATTAAATGTGTGAATGATTGTTTTTATACATTGTTTAAGAGAAAATACCTGAGGCCCTGGATATTTTAAAGATGAAGGAAAGTCGTCTTGCACTTGGGGGTGCCAAATGTTAGGCAACCCCAAGTGATTGCAGTTATTTACCTGAAACCCCCAGGCTGGTGAAAACTGCACTGGCCCGGGGTTCTTCCACTGAGCACCACTGAGCGATCCTCTTCCATCTCCCTCTTTCTTCTAGCAGCTGCGCATGCGTAACTTTAACTAAGTCGGCTATTTTGTTCTACTGCGCGTGCGTCTGCCCCGGGAAGAAGCCGGAAGAGGATCTCTCCATGGTGCTTGCTGGAATAACCCCGGTCCGGTGCAGTTTTCTGCTGATAGGAGCACTAGTCCGGGTTTCAGGTAAGTAAATACATTCACTTGGGGGTGCCTAACATTTGGCACCCCCAAGTGCAAGACGACTTTCTTTCTCCTTTAAAGGAAAACTATACCCCCAAAAATGAATACTTAAGCAACAGATAGTTTATATCAAATTAGGTGGCATATTAAAGAATCTTACCAAACTGGAATATATATTTAAGTAAATATTGCCCTTTTACATCTCTTGCCTTGAACCACCATTTTGTGATGGTCTGTGTGCTGCCTCAGAGATCACCTGACCAGAAATACTACAACTCTAACTGTAACAGGAAGAAGTGTGGAAGCAAAATACACAACTCTGTCTGTTAATTGGCTCATGTGACCTAACATGTATAGTTTGTTTGGTGTGTTTGTGTGCACAGTGAATCGTACGATCCCAGGGGGTGGCCCTTATTTTTTAAAATGGCAATTTTCTATTTATGATTACCCAATGGCACATACTGCTAGAAAAGTATATTATTATGAAAATAGTTTATATACATGAAGCAGGGTTTTACAAATGAGCTGTGTTATGCAATATCTTTTTATAGAGACCTACATTGTTTGGGGGGTATAGTTTTCCTTTAAGGCCCCTGGAGTTTAGCCGTTGGAAGCAATAGGTGTATGTGAAGTTCTACCACCGATCTGAAAATTACCTTTTGGCTATGCATACAATACAGCCTCAGTACCAGTGTGGGGAAAACAGCCTAAGGACGGGGATTTGGGAATTGTGTGTACAACACTTTATATATGATGGGGCCCCTTGCCTTCTGGTTAGCAATGGACCTCTTTATCACTAAAGTCTATTCTGACAGATCTTAACATTAAGCTGTTTCAGGAGGTAAGAATAGAAAAAGAATCATGATTTATAATGTGATTACCAGAGCCAGGAGAATTTTGCCTACTTTAGCTGTACTACTCCCCATACTTACATATGTGTCCATGTATATAATATATATGTATATACACACAACATTTATGGAAGCCTTAGGGTTTAATTTGTGTGTGCAAATGCTTCGTGTTTTCGGAATTTTGGCATGGAATGAATTTTTGAAGACCTGGTATTGTCATCTTCCAAATATGGAAATCATTATCGGCTAAATCCCCGTGCATTCGCCCCAGCTTGCATGAATTTACTGAAGATTAATATTTCTTAGGAAGCCAATCCCAGATAAAGTCCAGAGCTTAATCAAGATTTATCAAATGAAAATATTTGCATTGGCAATGATTAGTAAAAGCCTTGTATATCTCATCTTATAGTGATGGCTTTTCTTGCCCTTTGTGGTTTCATATGGTCACCTGTTGAACGTTGTGTGGAAATTTCACACGCACTTCTATTCTTAGACTTCTTCTGGAAAGTGTGAGCATTGAATATGCCTGGGAAAAGTGAAATTTTGGTCTTAATACTCTTCAGGACTTCAGGACAAGTGTAGTGTGTTTGTTCATAATGCTTTTAAGCAGAATCTGATACTTGTTAGATTGAACATTTATGGTTTTCTGTAACATAGGGAACTGATGAGCCAAAACAACTTTGCCCGATTGCAGATAAATAAACCTCTGTCAACCTGTTTGTGGAAGTGTAATGTTGTATATCACTACTACAAACCCAATGCTCACATTTGTTAACACAAAACAATGAATTTAAATATTAAGTGAAGAGTATAGGCCATTTTTAGACTACATACTTGAACCAGGAAATTTTGGCAAGAGCATTTGCAAATTATTGAAATCCAGTTACTTGTATAGCATTCTGATAATTGTGATAATGTTAAAGGGCCTATTTAATAACATTCACATTTCTATTTTTTCTCAAAAAATTTGTGCTTTCTAAAATTTCTCTAAAATGCGGAAAAAATTGGGATTTAAGAGGTGTAAAAGCCACGAAAAAGTCTAATACAAAATTTCAGCAAGTGAAAGCAGTCAAAGTCCTATAGAAGTCAATTGGAGCTGTGCTGACCCTATCAGACCTTTTTAGCCATTCAGACTTTTATAGGTTTTCTGATTTTTTTGTTCTGCTAGTAACTCATATTAATAGAGGTTTTCAAGGTTTTTGTCTACTTTAGTGCATTATTGAGTTTTTTTTTTCCGTTCGTTCTTTTTGTTTTCAGCTCTTTTAATAAATGACTTGGCATTTGGGGTTTTGGAGAAAATGACTTTATTCATGCTTTCAAAAACCTCTGAAACCACTAAAATGAGAATTTTAATAAATGGGCCAACCCATTGGTTTGTACCAAAGTTTGTAGGGATCCATGGGGTGGGGGGGGGGAGATATTTTACCAGCCCATGTATATAAAAAAAAATCAGAAATTCTCAGAAGCATCAGAAATTCTGCCCTAAATAGATTACAATAAGAAATGAATTGTTGACCGTTAATGTGCTGCCTACTCTATTTGTACAAAGTTGACTTGTTTTGGGTTTAATAAATAGGCCACTAAGAGTACATTTCTTTTAATGTCACAGACATAGTGTTAACAGTAATAGTCCCTCAGAGTAATGCAGATGGCTTCCAAGGAATGTGGGGGTACGAAACACAGAGGCCACAGTCTTACCTTTTTCAGGTCATCCTTTGTTCAATGCTCCCTGTATAGACTACATCTCAGCATTTTATACATCGGTATACCCTTTTCTGGAGCCACTAGAGTAATGTTGCTTCTGGAACTATGTATCTTCCTCAGCTTGTTTTCTCCCTGCCTTGTTCCCATAAACACAAACAGACATATATTTCAGTAGCTTGATTTGTTAATCCTAGCCCAGGAGTATATCCTGGGGCAATGAAGTGGCAACTGACCACTTTTGGTTAGAATAAATATTATCTTTAATAATTGTTCTGAAATAAGCAAATGCTGCAGTCAGCTGCCTTTTTAGCCTTATGTCTTTCAATGGAAGGAGTTTTCAGGCCCCATGCAGTAGTGCTTTGTTTTAATTATTGGGTATATTAAAACCGTGAGTGACTGTGAGTAGGAAGAACTATGGCAAAACAATGGTCTCCTGCTTAAACAATGAACAGTTTAGCTTTGCCTAAATATTTACTCCTTGGGGCTTTGCGTGAAGAAGGAACCTGTGTGTGGTTTTAAGGTTTTGTCTATGATCAGCTATTACAGTATGTGGGCAATGGTTTGTAAACTACAGAGAATGAAATGATTACATCTGCAACTCTCCATCTGCTCCTAAGCTGCGGAAGTGTAGCAGGACAGCGGCTCCAGAACCAGAATACTTGCAATTCTTTAATAAAGAGGTTTTCTGTTGGTTCTGTTACATTTCTGACATACCTTTACTGTTGATGAGATATTCTTTCTTGGGGCAGCACATTGGGGCATTTGTTAGCATTTGTTCTGGCTTCAATTGTAACGCTAGTAAAGCATGGCGAGTATGTTCATCTCATGACTGGGTTTCCTCTAGGTACTTTGGTTTCCCACATGCTTATAGACTACAAGCAGTTAAATTGACTCCTGATGAAATTGTTAATAGAGATATTGTGAATCTTTGTCTGTGTGTATCTGTATTGGGGACAGTGTATTGTAAGGTCCACTGATATGAATGATCTAAATAAAGCACTGGGTAACATGTTGGGACAATATAAAGGACTATCCTGTCAACATAATGAATCTAATACTGTCCGTTCTTTATCTTGCTGTAGGTGCTGTTCTTCTGGCGAGTATTCAAGGTCTGGCAGTCAGTGTGGACCCCGTATTGTACACATGGCTCACTTACTATCCACAGAAACGGAGCAACAGGCAATCCCAGCAGGTTTGTATTGTTCTATTGCTGCTTGATAAATGGGGTTTCTCATAATTGCTGTGCACCGGATGTAGGGCCTTGTGACATGCAAAATTTTACAGTATAATAAATAATCATTATATAAAGCACCAAGTGCATTTTAACGTTTTTAACTTTTCATCTCTTGTTCATACCTTATCTTGTAACCAAAATATGCCTTGAAAGAGATCCCAGCAGGGACAGAAATGTTACGTTGGCTATACATGCTTTACTAAATATATCTTTTCACTACTAAAAATAACCTGGTGTTGCTGGTTGTTTTTGAAATTATACTAAACCTTCACCATGCAACTGGGTACAGCTGAAAAGCTGAGTGCCACCCATATTACAATTAAATATAAATATATATATATATATATATGTATGTATTACCGTATATATATATATATATATATATATATATATATATATATGTATATCATCTGTCTTTAAGTACTCCATTATTCATTAAGAATGCAGAATTACTCAGATTATTTTATTGCAAGAGGAATGGTGTGCATGTACATAACCACTAATGGGGCCACCCCCCAAATTAATCATTAATATAAATCCTGATAGCGACATAATAAATTGGTAATTTGCACAAAACGAAATGTATATTTAGCTTTAGAGCAACAAAATAATTAACTACAATATTACGAGGCTTCACTCACTTATAGATTTAACATTTCTAATATTCTAGAGCTAATTTCATTGTGCCAGGATTATACAGAAATTAAAAAATATAAATGGCACCTTGAAAAACAATAAATGGATAAGTCTCACTAAACTGCTCATAGTTTCTCAGTTCAGTGAAACACATTTTGCTTTGTGGTAATGCTGTCGACAGTAGTCTCGAGAAGAGACTTAATGGTTTTGCCAAGTTAACTGCTCTACATTTTTCATTTCATACACGTAATGGTTGAGATAACTTGGCTCAAGAATGTGTTTGATTCATCAACATTAAGTAATCATTGTCCAGTAAATCTGGTCCTTGAATTGGGCAATAATGTTCTAATGTAATTTTAAAGGAATTTGCCAAACCTTAATGTTGCTACTTGGAAAATAAGCATGTAAGGTTGAGAGAAAGGGAGAGACAGAGAGAGGACATGAGTTCAAGTAGCACTTCATGTCCACAATGGATTATGTTTTTCCCATTGTCTTTATTTTGCCGATATTAACACACATAGGTCTCATTCCTCTTTACATATTTTTAGAAAAATGTTGCGAGATATTTGGCATGGTATAGTTATGGTTACTTTTTTGTTGCAGCAATTGAAAAAAAGCAATAAGCCCATACTCCCATTCTATACGATTATAATTGTTTTGGTAATTGATGTGAGAACCTCAAATATACATTTGACAGATCTAGCTTTAGGGTAGGGTAGAATCGTTAATTATCATGGCCCCAACCATCACAGGGTAAAAACACATACAGTAAAGTACATAGAACGTACTGTGCAAACAGCAGCCCTGTAGCTCTTGCTGGGTTTTGCAGGCCAGGACTCCTCTTTGATATCTCCAGCCCTGCTCATATAAACCATATCATAGGAAGGTACCTATCATTCCACAGGAAGGAACCTATCATTGCACAGGAAGGAACACTCATATAAACAGGAAGGAACCGTCTAGCCTGTCCAGTTGAACATCTTTTATGTCCTTAAAATTGGCTTATTTGTGTTAAATGTGTATAAATCCCCACCCGTTACCTCTTATTTCATGGTAACACTGAGCTCTTACCTCCATCATTCATGTCTGTGCAATGATTTAAGGAAACCATTAACTATAAGTCATATGCCACCTGCATGGAACTAAAGCTTAGGGATTCAGAAAAGTGTTTTTCTGCTGCTATTCAAACCACTCACCTGCCTACTTGCACTTATTTTCTTTTTTTTATTGCTTCCACAGCCCCTGGGATCTGCTCCTCTTGCTGTGCCACTGTCAAGGAAGAAAGAGGACGAGGTGTCAATTGGCAGCGCGCCTTTAGCAAAGCAGCAGTCCAATCAGCCCTCTGATTATGCCAGCAGTCCTGTCAAAACAAAAACTGTAACAGGTATGTGCACTCCTTTAACTAAAGAAACCCATGTCAGAGGCTTTGCGTGGATCAGCTGTACAAACAGGGCTTTGTACCTCTGGGCTTTCCACAAATAGTCCCTCTGTTAGCTATTTAATGTACTCCTAATTAAAAGCCATCCGTTTTTATTATTTCTACTGCTCAGGTTCTGTTTATTATCCAAGCTTCTTTTTTTTTTCTTGCTCATTTCGTTGTAAAGTAGTACATAGATTTATCCTCTGTTTTACATTGTGTGCTCAGCCGGGGCCAACATTTAATAACGCAAGAACATAATTTTTCAGCAATGCCAAGGTTATGCTAAGGACTTGCCCATGAAAGAAATCTAGTTTATTCATCGTTCAGAGGTTTAAGTGAGGCTTCACTTTGGCAGGAAATTGAAAAGCTATAGAGGATTTTCAGCAGTAATATCTGATATTGATAATAACATCATGCTGATATTTTATGCAAACATATATTGACATTCTCATTGACTCTCACAGAAGAATTTCAGTGCTTTTAGGGCAGAAATCGCTTCTCAGTGTGACTATAGAAGAAGCAGACCCTGTGACTGCCAATGGGAACTGGAAGTGTAGGATAAGCAGTTTCAATATTTGTTTATGAAAAATGTCTTATTCCCAGTGGCTGTCTGGATGCCGGCACAACTCGTGTAGAGGTGTAAGTTGCCTGGGTGCAAATAAAGCCCAAAAAGATAAGTATATACCAGAAGGAGGCTTGCACTCACAGGTCTTACAAAGAAATAAGTTGTATATTAGTCAAAAATAAGAACTTACTTCTTAGTTCTTATTTTTGACTAATAAACACCGTTATTTCTTTGTAAGACCTGTGAGTGTGAGCCTCCTTCAGGTATATTTTTTTTTTATATATATATATATATATATATATATATATATATATATATATATATATAGAAAAAGATGGTAGCGCACTCCAGGGACTTGAATAGAAATGTAATTTATTTAAACATGGTACAAAATCGACGTTTCGGCTCCCCTCAAGAGAAAGGCTCTAGAGGGGAGCCGAAACGTCGATTTTGTACCATGTTTAAATAAATTACATTTCTATTCAAGTCCCTGGAGTGCGCTACCATCTTTTTCTATATTTATCTGGATCCCAGGAGCGGCACCCGGGCGGACCATCGAAGGGTTAACGAAGTGAGTGCGGATCTGTTTGGCTGATATATATATATATATATAATATATATATATATATATATATATATATATATATATATATAATATATATATATATATTATATATAGAAAACACCATAAGTACAAGCTGCACACCTTGAGTGTAAATAAAGAAACCTGGATGCTCAAGTAAATTTTGTAAATATAGAGTCTCAAGTAGTGGCACTCACAGGATTTGCACAAAAAAGGAAGAAAAAGGTTATCTGATGAATAAAGATGATGGTTTATTAAACAGACGTTTCGGTTCAACACAGGAACCTTTCTCAATTATGCTCTCTGCGCTAGTGTCCTGGCCCTCTCCGCCACCCTCATGGACCCCCCTGGACCAAAAAGGTGAGCGCATCGGGGAGGAGGGGGGCGGCAGCAACACCAAGGTGCCTCAGGTGGCGGATGGGCCAGGATCGACCCTGTTTATCGTTGAGACTAACTTCAGTGCGAGAGAATCCCCCACACTGTTTCCCTGTCTTTCGAATGCATCGAGTATCTGATTGTGTTGCACTGCTCTGGCTGTGTCTAGCCTTGAAGCTTTCAAAGGATTTCAGTGTGCAACTTTAAGAGGCAGCGGATATGCACGCCTGCAGAAGAATGTTAATTTTATAAAAACGGCACTGAATTTCTAAATAGAGTATACTGCAAAGATGGAGCAGACGATGTATATGCAGTACTATTTTTGACATCACCTTTTATAAAAACTGCCACAATTTGACATTTTTTTGCTGGATGAAAGTTTCTAGTAAGTAGTACAACGTAACCAAATTGGAGTGATGCCACAATGGTCTTTGACTGCATACATACAATATCTGTGTAGAAATGCTAATGTCCAAGGCATATTTAAAGGAGAAGGAAAGGCTGACTTTACTTGAGCGTGCCAAAAGTTAAGCACCCCCAAGTTATTTACTTACCGGAAACTCCGGGCCAGTGCTCCTATTAGCAGAAAGCTGCACTGGCCCGGGGTTATTCCAGCAAGCACCACGGATCAATCGACTTCCTGCTTCTTCTTACTTCTTGTGGCTGCGTATTCGCAGTAGAGCAAAAGGCCAAACTAAAGAAAAAGCCAATTATTTTGGTCTATTGTGCATGTGTCTCCCCCCTGAAATTTGAAGAAAGTAGAAGCCGGAAGACTATCGCTTTGTGGTACTTGCTGGAATAACCCTGGGCCGGTGCAGTTTTCTCCTGATAGTTGCACTGGCCCAGAGTGTGAGGTAAGTAGATACACTTGGGGGAGCCTAACATTTGGCAACCCCAAGTAAAAATGCCTTTCCTTCTCCTTTAAGCTTTTTCCCAGTATGGCGGGAGAATGGCAGATCCCAAATAAACCATGTGAGTATGATAGAGAAGACAAAAACAGTAGAAGCTATTCTGTCTGCCAGTCCCCCCACCCATAGTGATCAGTAGAAGCAGGCCCGAATTTGTGGAGAGAGCACCAAGGCCTGGGCCTAGGGTGCCAGGATTTCAGGGGGCGGAATGCTGCCAAACCACACCCACATTGGATCAGAAATACTGGGGATGCGCAGTAGATACAATAGTTTTTTAAAACTTCCCATGCGCCAATCCCCATTGCTCTTAAAATTTGAGTGAATAAAGGGGAGGGGACAGGGGCACCAAACGACAGTAGGCCTAGGGGCACCCGCTATGTAAATCCAGCCCTGAGTAGAAGTTGCTGTGAACTTTAGTTCTGCAGAAGAGAGTTATAGGTTTCCTCTCCCCGGGGAGCAATGCACCATTATTCATGGCCTTTAATGATTTTATGATAGATACTTTGCCTCTCTGCTGGATGTCTCTAATGATGTAACCTTTGGCATTGATTCACTTGTACTTTTATTTCATTACATATGAGTAATGCGATCAACATAAGCAAGCTGTAAGCTTCGCAAATACCCTCTCATCTCAACCAACCTTTTATATCTGTATTTTGTGCACTGATTATGCCTGTCTACCCCATGCACTGGCATTTTGTGTTCCATGTGCAGCCTTTATCGCTAATGAATAAAATCTTTCCATTTAACCTGACACGCTAGAACTTTCTTTTGAGCCAAGAATTATTTTTTTTTAAAAAAAAAATATTAAAATTAGTTACAAAGTGATTCTGAATGAGTTTAAGCAGCCTGGCCTGATGGGATCTTCCCAGAAGCATTTAAATAGTGGCCGCCTACAGACCCTGAGAATTCAGTGATCTTCCCAGAAATTGCTTGTTCTGAAGCTGACCTTACAGAATCATGGTTCTTCCTTGGAACACTCTGTGTGCCCCCAGGCAAGTTTATCTTTCATTCGGACATTTACACATAATCGTATAGTACCATCACATTGACCATAGCTTTTCCCTAACAAATGAGAATGAGGCAGTGGAACAATTTGAATTACAACTGTGAAATGGTTACTTAAAGGAGAACTAAACCTTAAAAATGAATATAGCTAAAACTGCCATATTTTATAAACTGAACTTATTGCACCAGCCTAAAGTTTCCGCTTCACAAAAGCAGCAATGATCCAGAACATCGGCTTGTCACAGGGGGTCATCATCTGTGACACTCACATGCTCAGTGGGCTCTGAGCAGCTGTTGAGAAGCTAAGCTTAGGGGTCGTCACTAATTATCCAGCAGAAAATGAGGTTGGTCTGTAATATAAACTGATGCTATAGGGCTGATCATTAAATTCTGATGCTAATTGATCTGGTTTCTGTGCTTCCATGTAGTAATTATCTGTATTAATTACTAATCAGCCTTATATTGTGACATTTCTATTCTATGTGTACTGTATATTGTGAGTGGGTCCCTAAGCTCAGTAAGTGACAGCAGCAGAGAGCATGTGCAGGGAATCAGCAGAAAAGAAGATGGTGGAGCAACTGGGGCATCTTTGGAGACACAGATCTTTACTGCTAAAGGGCCGTAGTTGCCTTGGGCTGGTACAGAAGCACAAAACATAATGTACAACATTTCTACCTACTTCTTTAGTTAAGCTTTAGATCTCCTTTAAACAGGTTTAGAGGAATAATATATATTACATATAATTATTTTTCATAATGTTCCCAGCTCATATATTGTAATGATATATCATTTTACAGTACTGTGGGCTTGTTTGCAGGTTTAAATTAGTAACAAATATTACTTGCATGGGGAACTATATTGGTATTTGAGTGACTGTCAATATCCTATCTGGTGTATTCGCTGGCAGACTAAATGTTGATGTGTTGTATGCACTTACAGGCATGGCATTATACGCCAACAGCAAAAACACCTTTTGCGACATTACCCTAAGGGTAATCTGAAATAAGTGCTCCCTTAAAGGAACTTTAGCACCAAAAAATGAAAGTTTATTAAAGTTATTAAAATATAATTTTCTGTTGCCCTGCACTGGTAAAACTGGTGTGTTTGCTTCAGAAACACTACTTTAGTTTATATAAATAAGCTGCTGTGTAGCCATGGGGGAAGCCATTCAAGCTGGACAAAATGGGGGAAAGACACAGGTTGCATAGCAGATAGCAGATAACAGATAAAACAGCATTTTATTGGACAGGGCTTATCTATTATGTTCTATGTATCTGTGCTTTTCTCCTTTTTTACACCTTGAATGGCTGCCCCCCATGGCTACACAGCAACTTATTTATATATACATGTATGGGATCCAATTAATCCTTATTGAAGGCAAAACCAGCCTATTGGGTTTATTTAATGTTTCATGATTTTCTAATAGACTTACAGTATGAAGATCCAGATTACGGAAAGATACTTTATCCGGAAAACCCCAAGTCCTGAGCATTCTGGATAACAGGTCCCATACCTGTACTATAGTAGCCTTTCTGAAGCAAGCACACAGCTTTTACTAGTGCATGCTAACAGTATATTATATATACAGTGCAACTATTAAGTACTCTGGTTTTAAGTTTTCCCGCATTTCACATTTTTTATTTGTGATCCCACCAATTTATAATGCATTGCCCTGATTTTAAGTAATGTTTTTTCCCAGATTTTACTTCAAAATTTGTCCTAATTTACCCAAAAACGGCCCCCATCCATACAGTTTGCCATAGACTACATAGAGCATGGTCTGCTGCTCCCTACTTGTGCATCTAGATGACATGCCAGTTAGAGGAATGGTGGGGGGGGGCACCCTTCCCTCACCAGGACAGCTCTTACTAACACAGGCTAGAGTTCTGTGCGGGTCCATTTTTTGGAACCCGTACCCACAACCTGCAATCCGCATCCTGGACCCGCAACCCGCATTCTTACCTGCTTGGACCCGCTACCCGACCCGCAAGTACCTTATCCACAACCTGGACCCGCGACTCGCTGCCCATCAAGAATCAGGAAGTGCTGTCATTGTAAACCGGAAGTGACATAATCAGAAGTAGGCGTGCTCAGAAAAAAGGAGTAAAAATCGCTATTGAGAAGCTCCGTGGCCGACCCGCGACCTGCAGAACCGATGTCCCGTGTCTATACCGGCACCTGGAAACCGCAGGTTTTTGTGGGTAACTCTCGGGTACCCGACCCGCTGCAGGACTCAGGCAGTGCTATATTTATCTGGAAAGTAGCACCAGAGGAGTGAGAACCAGGAGGACCATACAAACCAGAGAGCCAGGGAGTGATGTGAGGATTGATTGGCTAGTGGGCAAGCATGGAACTGGAGCAAGTTATATAGCCTTGGCTCTACCAACAGAACTACTAGGCTCTACCAATAACATGTCTGGATACTGCGCAATATGTTGGTGCTCTAAAAATATGTTCATAAATACTGTGCAATGGCGTTGTCATCTATAAGGCAGCCATCCTCTTTAGCACGTGAGAAACATGCATTCATAACACCCAGAGAATGGGCCTTTGGTTTAAAAGCCCAGCAATGCCGCTCTCTGTAAACGCCACATATAATTGAATACTCATGCTTTAGTTATAGGGGTGGGCGTCTCATATAATCTTGCACTGATGAAATTGTAATTTTCTAATAAGTGTTTTAGCTGAATAAATGTCTTTCTAATGCCTTTCCTCCTCCACACCATGCTGTATATACATTTTATTTATATTACTACGTAAGCCTTTTAGACCTCAGTCGAGTTTTTGTAGGTATTGGAGTAAATCCTGTCAAAAAAACGGAAATCCTATAGGCTTACTCGCCACAGATCCCTAATTGAACAACGAATAAAGTCATACATTTGTGTGCACGTTGATTGTTAATGACAGCTCGGTGGAATTACTTCTAGCTCCAAATCCGCCCTTCTCTATTCCTCTTCTCCAAGATTCACAATTGACATTGTTTTCTTTGGATTACTGGTTGCAAGTGAAATGTTATGATTTAACAGTTATTTTTAGTATTGGGCAAAAGCCACTTCTCTGCGCTTACACAAAGCAGAGGTGTGAGTCCCTCGGAATGAACGCATCTGAAATGAATATGCACCCTGCGAATCTGGAAATTTTACAGTGTTTTTCATGCAGAGCACAGTTCACTCATTGTTAGTATCACACAGAATAATAATTTATACCCTACTCCCTATAATAAGGCTATAAATTCCAGTTGGGGGCTCTGGTGATATCATAAACCACAAAAGCAAAAACGCGAGCGGTTTAATAATGTCACCGGAACTCTTAGATGGAATTACAGTCTGATTTTTATGAAGCATTTGGGTGTATTTTATTTAGTGTAATACATGGTAACCAAAAATAACACACACCAATTTGTGCATCTTGGGATCTGTTTACAGCTATAAATGTGACGAATTAAATGAGATATTGTGAGGAAAATCTCAAAGCTGTGTTAAAGCTGGGCTTGGTTTTGATAACCCCAGTCAAGGTCTCTTACTCATTAAAAGAGAATGACCTGGCATCATCTCATAGCACACTAGGAGTGTTTAAACAATTGCATGTGCAGCTTCCATACGAATAAGTACTACTCTGTGGCTACCCCAACCCACTCATTATCTTGTAGGATTTAACCATAATGCACTTTGTACTTACCAGGGTTATGGGTTACCAGTTATGGGATGTTGAGGCTTTTGGAGGTCTGTTGTGCTTATTACTGAAAAGTAAATCAGCAGAACTGGTGGTGGGCAAATGCAAAATATTTTCATGGCTAATTTCCTTCAATAATGTCCGTAAGTTTTGAAAATAAGAATCTCGTTGATATTTTAAGTAACAGTTGGTTGTTATTGTTGGATTCAATAACCTATATACATTACCACAGTGAGTTTTAAGTTGTTTCAATTAAAATTCATTGTGGTAATATACAGAACCAAAATCAGAAAAAAAGTCTATCCGTAAAAACCCTTTGGAGGGCCACCTCCAGCCCATGATCCTCCAGCTGGACAGCCCTGATCTTAAATAATTGCAATTCTTGACATTCATCTTTTAAATGTGAGCCTTAAAGTAGAACTAAACCCCCTGCAATGTTAAGTCCCCACTGGCCCCCTCCCTGCCTCCCCGGGACAGTCTTACCCCAGAATTCTGTCCCCTCTTGAAATAGTGACCTCCAGTGTTGGACTGGCCCACCGGGATACCAAGAAAACTCCCGGTGGGCCCAGGTGTCAGTGGGCCTCTTGCTTTTAACAATTTAGCTTATTTCATGGTCATTCCCTATTTTGTTATGGGGGAAAAAAGAGGTAGAATAAAGAGGTAGAGTGTGGAGAGGAGGAATAAGAGTTTAGAAAGTGGACCCACAGTCTAAGGTTTTCTGGTTGGCCCCTGACATCCCAGTCTGACACTGGTGACCGCACAAGAGGGGACAGAATTCTGGGGTCAAACTGTGCAGGGAGAAGCAGGGAGGGGGCCAATCGAGGGAGGGGCAGGGGGGACTTACGGGGGGGGGGTTTAGTTCTCCTTTAAATACGTTTAAATAAGTTTTTCTTACCCAGTCCTATATCTTGGCTAAATGTCAGTGCAGAAAAAATATTCTTCCTGAAGATTTGTTCCGTTGGCAACTACTGAGGGGATGCTTTCAATAATAAGTGGCCATATAATAAAAACCAATGTGCTTTTATTTAGTGAATCATTTTTGTGATCTGCTTCAACTATTTCCAAGAGTCGGTATTTGTTGATCTTCCTCTATTCCTTAATTTATTCACTGTAGGAAAAATATAGAAAAACATGCAAAAAAATTGATGACCTAATTCTCTGTATGAACCTTTTTTATTCTGCCTGGTTAACATTGCAGTGTCTCTATTTTACTAATCTAGTTTTTTGAAGTTTTTTTTTTCTTGGGCTCCACATTTGCTTTGCTGAGAACTATTTGGCCTATTTAAAATATTTCTCATTATCACATCACAGATTAACGATCAGTGACCTGGATAATTATCTTTTATTAATGCCTGCTGTGTAATGCCTGACCACTCATTAAAATGAGCGAAATCAGTAGGGAAATCTGACTTAGGTCAATCAGCCACGCATGGAGATGAAGAGTCAGTTGTGCTAAGCCTTTCAGCGTGGTGTTATAATGGGCACCATCTAAAGAATGTAAAAAAGAAAGCTCCGCTCACCTTTAGAAATCAGATAAATTACAATCATGATGACAGTTTGGAAAGGAAGGAGAGGCAAATAGAATTAATGCCAGCATCTCTGTTTAGTTGTGATGGGTCATAATCATAACTTTTAGGGGGTTATTTATTAAACGCAGAATTTATCTGGTAGGGCTTTTTGGGGCAAAACTCAAAATTTTCAGTTTTTTTTTTTTTTAAAAAAAAAAAAAAACAACTTACATTTTTCTAGATTTATTAAAGCCCTATGCTGCCAAAAAGCCTGACTCCGAAAATCCGTCATCTAAGACCTGCTCAGGTTGTGTATAAGTCAGTGGCAGAGGTCCCCATACTATTTGGACGTTTCTGTGGTCTGAGCTAGAATTAGCCAGAAAATCCGACCATTTTAGGCAAACATGTGAAAAATTTGGGTTTTTCGGAAAAACCCCAGAAAAAATTGTAGCATTCAGTTTTTTGCTCGATTTTATCCGGTTTTTACTCGGACTGATTGAATCAAACTTTTTAAATAATAAATAAGGTAAAATCGGGTCTGGGAATTTGGTCATGTCTTTTTAATTAAATAATGATATGAATTCCGATTTTTGGAAATAACCCCTTCCACATTGACATTATTACTTTTCAGACTAAAACCTGTGTAGGTTTTAGTCTCTATTTTTAATCCTACATTTTAATCCTAAAATGGGCCTCTTTACTGATCTTGCTTACCGTATATACTCGAGTATAAGCCGTCCCGAGTATAAGCCGAGGTACCTAATTTTACCTCCAAAAACTGGGAAAGCTTATTGACTCGAGTATAAGCCGAGGGTGAGAAATGCAGCAGCTTCTGGTAAATTTCAATCTCGTTTTTGGATGACTATTCTTAGGCGCCGGCTACTATTCTAAGCGCCGGCTACTATTCTTAGGCGCCGGCAAATATTCTTAGGCGCCAGCTACTATTCTAATGCGCCGGCGAATATTCTTAGGCGCCAGCTACTATTCTAAGGTGCCGGCGAATATTCTTAGGCGACTATTCTAAGGCGCCGGCGAATATTCTTAGGCGCCGGCGACCATTTTTGCGCTTGACCCGAGTATAAGCCGAGGTAGAGTTTTTCAGCATATTTTGGGGGCTGAAAAACTCGGCTTATACTCGAGTATATACGGTACATCTAATGCTCCTCATATGACAGAATGACCATGAACATCACATCATTCATTTAGACACACATTTCCTAAATTATTAAAACTATTTTGCTTTACACCTGAATTGACAATGTTTATTATACTCATTAAATACCAACAATTGTTTTATGGGTAGGCAGCATATTATGCCTACAACCTGAAGCTAGGATGTTGGACTGTTCAATATCTCTAATTGTAAGTTATTTTTCAAAAGCCAGCAGAAAATCATTCAGCTATAATTTTTCAGTAGACAGTGGATTTGACTCCTGCTCATCCTCTTTTTCTGGTGCAAATGCCAATTATTAGCGCACTGAATTATGATATCTGCTGTGGTAGACATTGTGTCATATATAGGGGTGTTGTTCTATTTTCCTAGCAGACTTTTACCTTTATTTGAATTTCTCCAGACATTGACAATTGTATACATATATATTTGATGAATAAATTGTGTTTGGAACTAGATTTCTTTCTTGAAAAAAATCTTCATTGTTCTACCTGCAAATCATGCTTCATATCTATCATTTGTGATGAAACTAGCATTTATTCTATGGTTTAAAAAAGTACAAATTCAAAATAAAATAATTTTCATAAAAATCTTCAAACAATACAAAGTTTTTTTGCCAATGGGTATACCCATTTCTAATGTATAGCAATTTTCTCATGTGTTGCTTCATAATGTAATATGTTGAAGCACTTTCTTAAAGGGGAACGCCGTGTAAACATAACTTAAAGGGATACTGTCATGGAAAAACATGTTTTTTACAAAATGTATCAGTTAATAGTGCTACTACAGCAGAATCCTGCATTGAAATCCGTTTTTCAAAACAAGAAATGGATTTTTTTATATCTATTTTTAAAATTTGCTATGGCGCTAGACATTTTGACATTTCCCAGCTGCCCTCAGGTCATGTGACTTGTGCTCTGATAAACTTCAGTCACACTTTACTGTTGCACTGCAAGTTGGAGTGATGTCATTACCCCTCCCTCCTACAAGCTGCTGTAATGTAAATAGAGCCTTGTCTGCTGAGCCTGTTAATTGAACAATAGGCAGGAATCAAGATAAGCTCCCACTGACACCACTTCAGAAGGACTGAAATAAGATAGTCCTGTGATCACTGCCCCCACTTACGTTTAAAAAAAAAAAAAATATATATATATATATATATATATATATATATATATACATACATACACAATTCATTTTGGGCACTGGAAAAAATATTTTATATAGATAGTTTATTTATATTTGTTTACACAAAAATGAATGGCAGAAACACAGGAGTACACTCCCAGGACTGATGACAGGGAATAGAAAAAAAGGATAAAATAAGGACATACTTGAAAACCAGGAAAATTTAAGAGGAAGTCTAGGAAGGGTTAAAATAGCTCATGAAAAGGAGGCAGTTAGTAGTTAATGTAAAAAGAAGTATTGCAGGCAGGAAAGGAGCGCAGTGTGTGTGAGGTGGATAGCAGAGGGAACTCACAGCTCCTTAACCTCATCTAGTAACCAGTAAAACTAACTAGGAAGGCAGCAAGGAGAGAAAGTTCCCCCCTACAAAGGAAAGCAGAGAACAAACTTACAGAACGGCAGGAGCTTTGATAGTGTCTGTGGGAGGAGGGGCTGCTAGTGCAGCTGTAGAGCAGGACGTAGGAAAGTGAAAGTAATTCCTTCCCTGCAAACCATGTGACCGCTCTCCTCACACGCATGGGCAGAGAGGGGAGGGGGAGTGTACAGCTAGATTCTCATGTCGTAGTGCGACTTGGCTTTTTATTACAGAGTGGCTGCCTCCAAGCACACAGGTAATGCTGTGCCTGCTGTTAGAGCAGCACAGGATGAATGTGTAATGAGCAGAAATGGAAGCCCCCATGACAAAATACAAACTAAAATAACTTATGCATGCATTTGTGGATTAACATTTTATTTGCCAGACAGTGTTTATGGATGTGTGTTTTTTATAAAAATGCAAAAAAAAAAATTTTTTTAAATGACGACAGATTCCCTTTAAGCTTTTTCAAAAGTAAACATTATTTCAAGCAACTTTGCAATATACATCAATTAAAAAATATGCAGACTTTTCATGATATTTAATTGTTTAGAACAGTTCCCTAAGCTTAGCCCCCCTGCTCTCCTACTGATTTCTCTGACTACTTTGCTGAGCTGGCTGACTACTGTTACTTTGGGGCAAATTCACTATGCGCCTGAAGCGCCTAACGATAGCGTCAATTCGATAGCGTTGGGCATTTTCGTTACTTCGCAAATTCACTAACAAACGCTGGCGTAAATTCGCTAGTGTTACTTCGCACCCTTACGCCTGGCGAATTTGTGCAATGGACGTATTTACGCAAATTCAACGCGCGCATTGTTCTGAACGCTACCTTTTACGGTAGACTTCCTTCGCCACCTCAGACCAGGCGAAGCACAATAGAGTAGATAGGGATTGCTTCAAAAAAAGTTCAAATTTTTTCTAAGTCCCAAAAAACGCTGGCGTTTTTTCTATATTTTCAAAAATTTTTGGAGCTCCCCTCCTTCCCCCCTACATTTCCTAACTCATGGCAAATTAACTATACAGTGGGCACATGTGTAGGGCAAAATAAATTTTTTATTTGATGTTTTGAAGGTTTCCCAGGCATTTGTAGTGCTGCTACATATTCCTCTATTGAAATTTGAATTTGGCGCCGTATGCAAATTAACCATCGCTAGCGCAACTTCCCAACCTTACGCTACCCCTGAGCGCAACTTCGGATTTTAGTGAATTTGCGGAGCACTGGCGAAACTATGCCTGACGAAGTGTGGCGAAGTTACGCCTGGCGCAACTACGAATCTTAGTGAATGTCCCACTTTGTGTCAACAGCCAGTTGTACTCAGCCTGCATCCTCCAAACCCCACAATTCCCTGTACACATGATTTCAATAAGGAAAAGAACATCACAGTGCAATGCATTGAGGTTTATGTAGTTCTTGCATGCTGTCTGTAAGCTGTGGAGAAGTTGTTACAATTTGTAACATCAGTGTTTAGTCCCTCCTTCCCTGCCAGGATTTCAAATGATGGAGTAACTGTGATGGGTATATTAGGGGTTTCTGTGTTATGTGGGCCTCTTTATCAAATTTTGGTTTGGAAGCCGCAGTTCCCCTTTAATAATCACAAAAGAAATATTCTGCATTCATAATGATTTAAAATATTATATTTATCATTTGGATACCATTTTCAAAAACATCTTCAAACACAGAAAACATAGGGGAAGGACAGGACAGTCTTCCAAAATCAGAATTGTTAATTGTAAATTTGTATTAGTTTTATTGCATAAATTCTGTACTGGTAGATCAGCAACACAATTGTTCCCTTGACAGCAAACAATAATACCTAAGACAGCAACATCAAAAATGATCATATATTTGCTTAGCTCAAACAATACAGATACATATAATTAAAATTTAGCCATAGCCATACAGCAAGAAGGGTTAAAGTAGGTATAAATTAACATGAATATGGTATAGCAAGTATAACTTTTCCATTTGTGATATATAAAAATAAGATTGTTCATTAGTGTAAGGGGGTGTATGATGACATTTTCATCAATACAAGGAATTATTTATTTTGAATTATAAAATTGTCATTGTTAAACAAGAGTTTCTGAATTTGAGGTGGAGTTACAGGTTCTGCTCACAAGAGCAGACATGGGCTGCTGAGCTGTTGGCTGAGCTGTTATATCAATAAACTATTTCAATCATATCTGATAAACAGGTGAGTCGTAAAGTTAGCCCTTTGCTTGGAAAACACCACAATCTTGGAAAGATTGGGCCCTCAATCGCAAGTAACGTCGAAATGGAATGATGATCTAGTATATGTCCAAAGCGTATATGTACAGTATACATTCATACATATATAGTGCTGTAGGGAATATTGTGCTCCATAGGATCTGGAACACTTGCTCCTGTGGGATTTTTGAAGCAAGCTATATCTCTGCAACTTGCACCACATGAAAAAAATATGCTGAAAGTTGAAGTTTGTAACACTGTTGGCCACAGAGGAGCCCTGTACTGGCATTATATAAAGAGCCCCCAGCATTTTGTATCTCCATGAACTCTTTATCTTGCACAAGTTATGGTGTCTTCTAGAAAAATTTTTTGTGATGTCCAACCCATGCTCCTTCAGGATGCAGTACTGCAGTGCCTTTTCGGTGCAAGAATCGAGGCCATCTGCAAAGTTCGACAATGGGCACTTTGCACCAGCTTTTTGCCTACTGCCCATTATTTATAAAGAAGCTCTTTTTCTGCTATTATTACTAGAAGTTGCAAGACATGCAAGAGCCCTATTAAGGGATACTGTCATGGGAAAACATGTTTTTTCCAAAATGCATCAGTTAATAATGCTGCTCCAGCAGAAAATCCATTTCTCAAAAGAGCAAACAGATTTTTTTTTATATTTAATTTTGAAATATGATGTAATGGGCTTGACATAATGTCAGCTTTCCAGCTGCCCCCAGCCATGTGACTTGTGCTCTGATGAACTTCAGTCACTATTTACTGCTGTACTCCAAGTTGGAGTGATATCACTCCCCCCCTTGCCCCCCAGCAGCCTAACAACAGAACAATGGGAAGGTAACCAGAAAACAGCTTCCTGGTAGATCTAAGAACAGCACTCAATAGTAAAATCCAGGTCCTGCTGCGACACATTTAGTTACATTGAGTAGGAGAATCAACAGCCTTTCAGAAAGCAGTTCTATCCTAAAGTGCTGGCTCTTTCTGAAAGCACATGACCAGGCAAATGACCTGAAATGGCTGCCTACACACCTATATTACAAATTAAAAAAAAATACAGGAATGACATTTTTTATTGTAGAGTCAATTAATTGCAGTGTAAACTATGTAACTAAAAATAAAAACGACACCATAACAATCATGACAGGATCCCTTAAAGTTGTATTAAATATAACTTAATTTAAACCAATAGCACTCGCCATTAATTGGTATAATGGGCGTTTAAAAGTAAGCCTGCCATAACATAGCTATGATCTGCTCCCCCAAATACAGGGGCTGCATCATCCACAATAAAAATTTATTGCTTGTTTGCAGTGATCCATTACTGACCTTACAGGACATTATGGGTGATGATGACTGAAATGTTTGTGAAAGCTATCCAGAACGCACAGCCGTGTAATTGTAGCAAAAGGAAAATCTTCCATAGGCATACATTTTACATTTTCACTCTATTTTCATTCATATGGAAAGATTACTCATGCTTAATGATGAGATCTGCTTTAGCAGTGCTCTGTAATTTCCAGCTGCAACACGTAATTTATTGCTGTGCAGATATTAATAAAAACAGAAGCAAGGAAACGCACCTGCATCAAACTATACCTACAGGACCAGTGGCTGCTATGAGAAAAAAAAATACACGCATATATATTTTACACTAGGAATGTATTACCTTGTGTTTGTATGCCTGTCTCCTTGGCTACACAGTAAGCTGCTAGATAGATATGGGAGTCTATGTGCATAAGGCATTTCTGGATAGAAATTACATCATTTTTGCTCAATACAAAGGGTCTTTACATAGAAACTCCATCTTTTAGGAGTAAATCTGTTTTCTTTCTGTGATGTCACTTTTATTTACTATCTCATATGACTTCATTTTTCTCTATCATTGAAAGTACAACTGTCACACATAAGATGTATCATGTGCCAATCATCTCCTGTAATCTACATAGTAATAGTTTGAGGTCGCACCCTATTCTTACATATATTAATGTGTTATTAATTCTAGAGCGTTGGTCATTAAAAGAGAAAATCGCCTAAAAATCGACTCTTTCATGATGGTATGGCCAATGATGCTAGGGACAGTGAGTCAAGCCGTCTGGCACTGGATTGAAACAAGTTATTTTTAGGAATATTTATCAGTCTAGCCAGTAACTGTTAATTGAAAATCTCCCATAAACAAGTGAAATTGAGCCCAGTTTAATTTAAAATCTTGTAATATGTGTAGTCATTTGGAATATTTGTATTGATGAAGTTTAGGGCGATGACACACTTGATGTTTTGACCATTGTGGTTCTCTTGTGGAAAACCATAAAAGTCAAAATATCATAAATTGCCTGTCACCCTTTCCCATGCACGAACATGATAGGTTTCTGCCTTTTATTCTGCAAAGGTAAACATTCTTGGGTGTATAATGTTGCCTTCCAAACCCAACGTTGTACCCTTAAGAATTGCTATTAAGGCTTATGAGACAGACTAGCGTGTAAGATCTTGGGTTATTGGTAGTAATTTCTCAAGGGATCCAAAGGATATTTTTCCTCTGTTTGATAAACTATTAAAGGAAGAGTAACACCAAAAAATGAAAGTGTTTTAAAATAATGTAGTGTTTCCTTGCACTGGTAAAACGAATCTGTTTGCTACAGAAACACTACTATAGTTTATATAAACAAGTTGCTGAATAGCAATGGTGTATGACAGAATAAATTGTGGATAACAGAAAACATGTTCTACAGAGCTTATCTGTTATCTGCTGTGTAATTTGAGCCTTTTCCCCTTTGAATGGCTGCCCCCATGGCTACACAGCAGCTTATTCATGTAAACAATAGTAGCGTTTCTGAAGCAAACACATCAGTTTTACCAGTGCAGGTTAACACTGCATTATACTTGCATTACTTTAAAACAATTTAATTTTTTAATGGTACTGTTCCTTTAAGTAGGTCTTAAGTAGTGATTATGGAGAACTCAAAGACTCCCACCACTTTATTCCTTGTGCTATTGTCATCTTGAAGATCCCTTCTAGTCTAGAAGCATCTTCAATAAGTGTCTTGGTGTGTAGCACCTTGCAACATAGTAAGGTAAGAGGCAGCTTTCCAGTATGGCATTAGCTTACAGATTTAAACCTAAATATCTTATGGATTACTTTTACTGCACCTTTTTCTTGGTGGGAAAATTTTGTTGCAAAAAATGAATACATTTCCAGGATAGTTAATGTTCCACCAGTTGCAGTTGTTACTGTTAAGACTGTAGTAAAATGCTACTATAGCCCTTGTAGGCATGTTAGGGGAGTGCATTGAGGTGCATTCAAGGGTTCTAATCGGAGGCGTAACTATAGAGAAAGCAGACCCTGCAGTTGCAGATGGGGCAGGGAAAAAGGGGGGCCTGGACTGCTGGGTCTGCTTTCTCTATAGTTAACAAGAACCCCCTCCCCAGTCACTCTCTTACCTGCGGTGGGGTAGCAGAGACACAGGGGGGAGAGTGGGGGGAGTCTTGGCGGAGTCTGGGTGGAGAGTGGGCGGAGGCAGGAGGATGGGGATCAGATGAAGTAGTGCTCTGGGTCCCTCTGAAGATTCTAGTTACGCCACTGGTTCTAATATTCTGTGTGCCATTGTTCACTTAGTAATAATGTTAAAACTTAGTCATGATTTAAACTTTATGCACAGTGCTACTGTTTTTTACTACAAACGATTACTCAGTTTCACACTTTAGGAGCTGGTCAAAAACTGGAGAACAGTTAAAATGATATAATTAAAGAAGGGTTTAAAAATTCTACAAATGTGCACTGTCTGTAAAGTAATGCACACGGCCTTTAATGTTTCTAGATCTTCAAATGTAGGTTCACAGATAAATCTGCCTACTGAGCCATGTAATGTTTTTCTGACTGATCTGTCAAATTATTTGTGACATCGCTGGATTACTGTTCATTAGCAAAGGAAAAAAATCAAATACACCAAATTTTCCTTACTCTAGAAAAAGGGGGTTTGAAGCAGCCCAGGAATGTATCCAGCCTACTAAATTGTCAGCAATATTTAGTCACTGTTTTAATAATACGGATCAAACGCTACTCTCTGGAGCATTAGCATTGCGTATTTGCTCCCGCTTGCCTGGTGGTAATTGCTGTTTCATGTTAAAATAGGTTGATTATGTTAAGCCTTTGATCATGTGTAATATGATTTCATTTGCTTTTAACAAAACATTCCATGGGAATGTCGTTCAGCTCAGAAACCTGCTTTGTTTTGAGTAGAAACTAATAATTAGCTCCCAGCCTACTTGGGCGCAGTTAATGTGTTACACTACAGACATTATGCATATTCAGCATGTGATACAGCAGCCAGCTGGTGTATTGTTCACATTCTCAATTGCTCACTGCTACCGTGCAGTAGAAACCAGTAAATAAGTCCATGGTGGTCAAAGCACTCATGAGATCCAGAGGATATGATCTTGGTTATATGAGCAAGTAGAAAAGAAATATAAAGGCAGCTCTGCTTGACTACATATATAAGATACTTCCCAAGATTCAACCCACAAGTCTACACTCACTCAGATTTTTGAATGACCTGGATGCACCAGCCTCGAGCCCTCCACAGTTGGCTTTCAACTAATCACCGACAATCAAAATTCGGGGGTAGATGCCAATACTCGCCTGCTTCTGTCCATAGTATTACAAGTATATCAGGTACTGATGACCTTAGGATTGCAGAAAATATGGAAGATTTAAACAGGAAAACTCACCAGAGAAGTGTGATCCAGATGCTTAAGTCCCAATCTCATAGCTGAAGGGGATTCTCATAATTAAACAAAACTGTAGCTTACTCACTGAGAAAAAAAACACTGGAGCAGAAATAAAAATGAAGGCTTTATTTCATATATAAAGGGGACCAGTCATCCTAAGAAATAATGTCAAATTATATGCCATCATGTTGAGCAAAATTAACTTACAATCATTTTTCCTTCATCCACAATTAAAGCATACAGACGGGTCCCATCATGAGGAAGGCAGGCTTTGTATGATGCCAAAATCTATTGTATCCTCCAAAAATAGAGGAGTGCATGTGCCCATGAATAAGCTACTTATAATTATAGACAGTGAGGAGGTCAGTGCCGTGTAGGAATGAAAGTGAAAGAGGCATGGAGAGTGGAAGGCAAAATATGATTGTCAGGGGATTTTTTGAATTAGGGATGGAAGTTTTAATATTGATAGTCCAATATATGAGGAAGTAAGTGCTAAAATTTCTATATTCGATTTTGAAACACTGAAAATGATCTGTTTCCAGAGCATGACAGTTTGTGTGTGCGTCTTCAGTTATAGGTTTGTTTGTAGCCATTGCCTATTAAATAGAAAAACTTTGGTAGAGAGCTTTAGAATTCAAGACGTTGACACACAGGGCAATTCCCTAATTCCCATAGATCATATTTTATACTTGTTTCTTAGGGGTTGACGCATTTTGGTTAGCATGTTATATTATTATCAACTGGACCACCCTGTTAAACTATGGGTTTTGACAAAAGTCAAAATGTTTCTCAAGCATAATGTTTAAAGTACACCTATATCTAAAAATATTTAATTCATTTTTTCATCTGAATTCTAAAGATGAAGAAAATATGTTTGAGTATTTGGTGACTGGCCGAGGAATGATTAATAACAAAAGTTATGAGAAACTATAATCATATGGGCCCCCTTCTTTCAAGAGCAAAATTATATGTATGGTAATGGAATGCTAGGTGTTTTATGGTGGTTTAAATTTTCTCAGGAAATTAGACAAAATGGCTTGCCTTTTAACATTTAGGGGGATATTTACTAAACCATAATTTTTTCTGGTTGGGGTACTTCCCCATATGTAAATCAATGGGAGATGTCCCTTTTACAGTTTGAAGATATCATGGCCTGCACTGGGTTTTGTCCAGTAATAAGAAACATTCTGGGTTTTCGGCTGATAACCCAAAAAAGATTCAGGTTTTTGCTCAATTTTATCCAGATCTTTCCAGACTAGACCGTTTCAAGTTATTTTATTGAGAAATAAGATAAAATTGTGGATGGGAGTTTGGTCGAGCTTGGTTTAATAAAAATATGCGATAAATTTGAGTTTCAGTAAATAACCCCCTAAAGGTGGCCATACACAGGGAGATCCGCTCGTTTGGTGATGTCGCAAAACAAGCAAATCTCTGCCCGATATGCCCACATTGAGGTGGGCGATTACGTGCTGATCCGATTGTGGGCCCTAGGGTCCAACAATCGGATCATAATGCTGGCAACAAGGCCGGTCAGATCGCCGGACAGCATCAGTGCACAGATGCAATCCAACGGGATTTTCTACCCTGCCCGATCGCCATCTGCCCGACTTTCGGCCAGATATCGATCGGAGAAGCCCAATGGATGGCCCCAAACACGCCCAATAAGCTGCCTACTCGGTCTGTCGGCAGCTTTTTTCGGCCCATGTATGAGCGCCTTTGATGTGGGAATTTTGTCTGTGTGTCTGTTACAACAGTATCAGATGTAAAAGGTGCCGATGTACTTTAATATTAACACAGTTTTTAATAACAACCTTTTTGAGGATGTGGAGCTGTTTGGGTAGGTTTTAAATTATTTATTTATTATGGATTATCATGGATTTCCAACTTGTGAGTCTTGGCACAGCTGTATGTGTTAAGAATATATGGTATCTGGGATGTAGGTACAAGTTCTGCTGTTGCTATGAATACCCCATGGGCACAAAAATTGTGCTTATTGCACAGGCATTTTGACCACCATTGTTATTAGGCAGGACGCGTTTAAAGTCAGAAGACTATTTTCTGTCTATCCATCCTTCCAATATTGATACTGTATATAAGAAATGCATCGTGTAATGCTTTGGGCTTTCTAGAAAGAGTCTTAAGGGGGATGCATCTGAGGGATTTTAGTTTTGGCTGTTTCCATACCTGTGAATTTATTTATACATTTCCCTCTAAGCACTGGTAAAGATCGCTGGAGTGTGTGAATGGGATTGTGGTGAATGAACAGAAGATAAAGTGATATTTTATGAATTTGGTTTAATTCGCTTAAATCTGTGTTAAGATATAACTTATCTTATTATCATGCAAAATGCTATTGAATAAGATAGTCTACAGCATATGTAAATAATAAGGCTAAGGCAAATGATAAAATAGCATGGCATGCTTGGGCATAGTATGTGCTTTGAATTATATTTGCATCCCAGTAATTCCATTTATCTATTTTTTCTTTTAACTCGTATCTTTCATTGCTGTAGAATCCCGCCCTTTGTCTGTGCCTGCAAAAGTATTGCCTACATCTAGAGAAGCAAAAATATCTTCTGAGGAGCGAATGAAAGAAATTATTGGCACTGTGTGGAATGCAGTAAAGCGACTTACACTGCAGGTAAGATAGAACAAAAAGTGGTTTATAAACAAGATAACTGTACGACTAAGTGTCATTCTTTTCATTTCTTTTATACGTTCTGTCATTCAGTTACGGACTTCTGATGTCACATGCTTACAATGACATTTAGAACCATATTTACCAATATGTAGATTTTCAAAGTATAATAACAAAGTGTCCAAGAATGGCAAATCTCACAATCTTAATAACGCCATTGCCCCTGTTCTTCAAATACTAAGCATTTAGATCTTGAATCATGCAACAGCATCATTACTATTTACTATGAACTATGTAATGAATTGAATAATATTGAACCTTTAATTATTTAGGTAAGGATTTTTTTTCTGTTTTCATGCATCCATCTAGTTAGGTAGCATCATCACATACTTTCCTTTAAAATGATGCTGTTGAAAAACATGGATATACAGTATGTTTCAGAATACCCCTTTAATTCTTGCATATCGCTGCCTTGCAGGAAGAACAGAGACTTTGGTATTTGTCAGGATCTGCAGTTTCTATTCATAGAAATAGAGTTTTGTTGAATAAATGCAAAATAATTGATGCAAATTATGCAAATAATTGAATACCATCACCATATTCAATCAAAAAACACAACATGAAAACATTTGAAGGGGTTATTTATTAAATTCCAGATGTTAAAATCTTGAAAGATCCACTAGAAAACTTGAACTTTTAGAGGGAAAAAAAGATTTATTATACCACGATGCTGCAAAAAGACGGAATCTGAAAATCTGCCATATCAGACCTGTCGAGCTTCTGTATAAGTTCATGGGAGAGGCACCTATCTCAATTTGACGTTTTCGTGGTCTGCACTGAGTTTAACCCAATCCAATCAAATTGAGTTTTTTCATTAATAAATAAGTCAAAATTGGCATGGGAGTTTGGTTGTGGTGTTTTTTTAATAAAATATGAGATAAATTTGGATTCTAGTAAATAATCCCTTTAATCATTTCAAAGTTTTTACTGCAGGAAAATGTTTTCTTGTTAAAATATTTCAATTATCGCTACAAATCTATGAATTGTATTACTCCTTCTTGCCAATATAAATGGAGTATCATTTCTTAACCGTCAAAAGATATTTACAATTCTTTGCTCAGCTCTGATTTTGACATCAGCCTTTTGTCAATATCCCGATTTTTTTCAAGTTTTAAGGAAAAACACTTATGTCAGCAAGGTTGTTTAACTTGCATATTTGTTCTATTACTTTTATGGCTGCCTCATTCATTCCTGCCATATTTATTGTAACATTATGGTGGAAGATGGGCAGTTCATGCATTTCTAGAAGGTCATTAACAAGTTGAGATTACGTGATTAGTGACTTTATAGTCCCACTGTTGAATATTTTCTGCTGAGTGCCTTCATCTACATTTCATAGACACGTCAAACCAAAATGAAAATAGTTCATTGAGATAAAGGATTTGGTACCGATGTTTTAGCACATGAGATATTTAACTTAAACTATTAAACTAAGTTGGGCATGTTTAAGGGGTCGATTCACTAACTTCGAGTGAAAGATTCGAAGGTAAAAATCTTCGAATTTCAAAGTTTGTTTTTGGGCTACTTCGACCATCGAATGGGCTACTTCGACCTTTGACTACGACTTTGAATCGAAGGATTCAAAGTAAAAATCGTTCGACTATTCGACCATTCGATAGTCGAAGTACTGTCTCTTTAAAAAAATCTTCGACCCCCTAGCTCGCCATCTAAAAGCTACCGAAGTCAATGTTAGCCTATGGGGAAGGTCCCCATAGGCTTGGCTAACTTTTTTTGATCGAAGGATATTCCTTCGATCGTTGGATTAAAATCCTTTGAATCGTTCGATTCAAAGGATTTTATCGTTCGATCTAAGGAATTATCCTTCGATCGTTCGATCGAACTATCTGCGCTAAATCCTTTGACTTCGATATTCAAAGTCGAAGGATTTTAATTCCTAGTTGAATATCGAGGGTTAATTAACCCTCGATATTCGACCCTTAGTGAATCGGCCCCTAAGTGTTATTATTTGGTTACTTGATCTGATAGATCAATAAGCTGCTGTGTCCATTGTCGTTTAAATTTTGAACCGCTGATATAACTTTACCCACAGTCTCTAATGACTACTGTCCTACAGTAGCCAAATCAAAAAAAAAAACTTGCCCACAAAAAAATAATGAACTTATTAGACAATGGAATAGAAACTATAAAGTTTGCAACCCATACCAAACCCATAACAGTAAATCATCTGGCCACATTTACTAGTTTCCTGTTTTAAGACAAACATCTGGTTGCTATGGGTTACTAGACATGGTGCAAACTTTGTGACTTTAATAATATTTCTCCGAAATTATCTTTCATAGTTATTAGGGAGTACTTGACCATGTTTTTACTTAGGAGTAACCCATAAGTACCATATATTGTTTTTAGATATCCCCACTTGGTAAAGAAAATTCTCCTTTTTAAATGGGGGAGACCAAGGAGATGTGCTATCTGCGGTCTATGGCACACTTGGCCTTGCAATCACTGCTTCTTGTACTTATGCTTGAACATGTTCACACATCTTTGTGGGCTTTGAGATGCCCTTCTGTAAAGATTCCACTCTGATGCCACAGGGCTAATTTTGGTTTGGAACTAAATTTGGGTTTCATGATGAAATTGCAATTTGAAATCGACTTTAAAGTTAAAAATGTTTTTTTAAGCCACTGTGAAAATTCTATAAAGCTCCTATGTTACAGCTAGACATTAAAGGCTCTATTCAGGGGAAATATTATGCATCTATTTCTTGCCCGCAACTTAGCAGGGCCGCCTGCTAAACTAAACTGATATTCACTCGAAACTTGGCTCCTGTGCAGGATTCATGTTTTGATAGAGGGAAAACATGATGAAAGTTTAATTAGAATACACCATCTTGTTCATTTGATTTAAACAGACTCATCTTTTGTCTTAATCAGCACAACCTGTTTTATGGTTATTCAATGCCGAAAAAAAAGGTGATTTTTCATAACTAACTTTAATTCCGTGATCTCAGACCAACAAGAATTACGGGCACGAGAGTTTTTTTGGAATTCTAAACTTGGAATCTTGCCATTTACTCCCACAAGTAATGCTTTCAGTAAACCGCAGGCCAACGAGTGCTTGCTATTGTATGATTCCTTGAGATGGGGTATGAAATGACTCACTCGTACAGTGCCAGTAGTCATCAAATTGAAATGAAAACTCTACTGGGCATATGGAATAGTGTCTTCATGCTTCGGTGAATACTGTTAACCCTAATGCCACAACACAATCTTCCATTTGGGATTATTTTAGAATTAGCTGTGCCACTCCAGATATATAAATGGCTTACTATCTAGTCTTATGACACTGGATTCACTTGGCTTCTGCACTCACAAAATCATATTCATAATACACATAGGGGCACATTTACCTAGGGTCGAATATCGAGGGTTAATTAACCCTCGATATTCGACCGTCGAAGTAAAATCCTTCGACTTCAAATATCGAAGTCGAAGGATTTTTCACTTCGATCGTTCGATATTCCTTCGATCAGGAAATTGTTAGGAAGCCTATGGGGACCTTCCCCATAGGCTAACATTGGCCTCGGTAGGTTTTAGGTGGCGAACTAGGGGGTCGAAGAATTTTTTAAAGAGACAGTACTTCGACTATCGAATGGTCGAATGATTTTAAGTTTGAATCGTTCGATTCGAAATCGAAGGTCGTAGTCGAAGGTCGAAGTAGCCCATTCGATGGTCGAAGTAGCCATATTCGACCATTCGAAATTCAAATATTTTTTCCTCTATTCCTTCACTCGAACTAAGTAAATGGGCCCCATAATATTATTAAGGGCTTTCACATAGTAAAATGTTTGTTTTTTTTTGGCTGTCAAGGGCAGTTGACTAGAGGGTGTTTCAACAGGTAGGAACAGCAAGAGCAAAGTTAACTATTTCCAATTTAATATTATGTTTTTGATGTTGGAGCTCCCATCCCATCTTGGGTACTCTCTTCTATACTTTGTATTGGTATCCTTGCATTTTAGAGTCAACGCTGGAATCAAATAGGGACCTTCCTATCGCTTATTGCCTTCTTATTGACCCAACTAATGAGCCATTCAGAAGAATTGTAATATATCTTTTCATCATCTTATTGAATACACCGTGAATACAGAGACTGAGATTCAAAATACGTCCTGTTATTTGCAGTACACAACAGGCCCAATATAGTGACTGTTATGGCGTCTTACAGTAGCTACTCTGGCTTTTACCAGAACCATAGTCTTCCATGCTATTGTCATCTATCTATTTTACAGACATTCCGTGTTTCCCTTAACTGTTTTACTGCTTTTGAACCCTTGGTGTGTAACTCAAAAACAAATCTGTCATTATAAATCTTATTATAGTGGCCAAATCTAGGCAGTAAGCGGCCCTTTGTTAGCCTTATGTTGTGCCATCCGCTGGCCTTGTTTTATGTTGCTTCTAAGCATTTTTTGAGATAAAATTAACAGGGGCAAGTGAAATTTTAGTTTGCAAAGGCTACGATTAAAGACTTTCCTTTGGAGAATTCATAATTGCATACACTCAGATGCCAACCCGGATCTAAAAGGATCCAGGTGCGTCTGGAGCAGCTTTTTTTTTCATAATTTTTTTTCTGAACCAGACAGAAATATAGACATCAATAATTTGTGCCTTTGAGTGAGTATGGAAAATTGGATGAACATAGTTTTCAGATCAGTAAAACATATTCTGGCAGAGTTCTGATATACTGTAAATACATATTCTAGCACATGTATGATCTGTAAATGAATACAGTAAATGGCATTCATGGGATTTCCTAGCTCCATCATGAAAGTTCTCTCTCTCTTAAAATATTTTTTTTTTTATTCAGAGTACAGTCAGCAATTACATACAGATAGTTCCTTAGACAGCCCCTTTATGGCATTTCACAGGAAATTCGCTTTATTTTTCTCTAAATGTTGCCTAAAATTAGCATCACAGGGCTGTCGAACTGAAGGAATTTAGTATGGCTTTCACGCTTTGCCCAAGATATCCATGGACTTATTCTTCACCATTGTAATACAATTTAGGTGTATAGGATATTTGTATGATTGGCAGCTTTCAGAACAATCATGGCTGCTCTCACTGAAAAGATTTAATCGGTAATATTTATTAATAGATTTATGGGTGAAATTACCTATCCCCTAAGGTTTTATTGAACAAAACTTGTAATAAAACTTCTCTAAAGAAATCATTTAATACTTGCTCAGAAAAACCTTTTGGAATGGGAGTAGCTTCTATTCTAAGTATGCCTTAGCGATGATGGGAAAAGTAAACAAAATGGTTCTGCTCCAATATTCCCCTTGGTTTGTATTTTTTTTCTAAATGGCGCATTGCCATTAATCTACTTGACTTTTGAAGTGCATGGTACTTTGACCAAACTCCAAAATATGGCTTGATATTACCAATGACTTAAAAACTGTATTTAAAAAAAAAAAAAAGTGCAATGGCCCAAGGAAAAAACTTGGTGATAGAATTTACTGGTGGATGTTTAACAAATTCGCATCACAGTGAATCAAGGTTCCCATTACATATATTCATTTCAATGACCACCCCCTAGAAAATCCTGGCCGGTAATCTTCTCTTAAAAGGTGGCAACCCAAACACCATGGAGTCAACTGGTAGGACTAATGCTGCAGAAAGCTCAACATGCTGTAAAACCACTTTAACCACAAGGATGGTGGAGGGATTCAAGTGAGTGGCGTGGTGCAAATAAAACTTTTCTAGAAAATACCCCACACCCTTTTAAAGGGTTGTGCATCCTAAAATGTATAGATTGGCACCATTAACAAAACACAGTATTTTGTCAGAAAAAAGAGTAGTTCTTGACAAAAAAAAAAGTTAAGTCCACCTTCCTCTCATAAAGCAGCGTTTATTTCATGCTTCATGGCTGGGTTTCTGCCTGTCTTTAAAACATAACATTAATACCTCAATGGCTTGTGCCTCCATATCCATTGCTTTCAATGATGCAGGCGTTTGAGCCCTAAACATGTTTAATTTGTGGAGCAATTGAAATAAAGGCAAAGTATTTTAGTAACCCTGGAAAGCTGCCCAGCCTTATTAGACATGCCTACCAAATGGAATATAAATATTTAAATACAAGAAAAAGTCCTTTATAACATGCCTTTTCTTTGACTACACAATAAAGGGATACTGTCATGGTAAAAAAAATTTTTTTTCAAAATGAATCAGTTAATAGTGCTGCTCCAGCAGAATTCTGCACTGAAATCCATTTCTCAAAAGAGCAAACAGATTTTTTTATATTCAATTTTGAAATCTGACATGGGGCTAGACATATTGTCAATTTCCCAGCTGCCCCAAGTCATGTGACTTGTGCTCTGATAAAGTTCAATCACTCTTTACTGCTGTACTGCAAGTTAGAGTGAAATCACCCCCTCCCTTTTTCCCCCCAGCAGCCAAACAACAGAACAATGGGAAGGTAACCAGATAGCAGCTCCCTAACACAAGATAACAGCTGCCTGGTAGATCTAAGAAAAGCAGTCAATAGTAAAAACCCATGTCCCACTGAGACACATTCAGTTACATTGAGAATGAAAAACAGCAGCCTGCCAGAAAGCATTTCTCTCCTAAAGTGAAGGCACAAGTCACATGACTTGGGGCAGCTGGGAAATTGACAAAATGTCTAGCCCCATGTCAGATTTTAAAATTGAATATAAAAAAATCTGTTTGCTCTATTGAGAAATGGATTTCAGCACAGAATTCTGCTGAAACAGCACTATTAACTGATACATTTTGAAAATTTTTTTTTCCCATGACAGTATCCCTTTAAGGAAGCTCTTCATGAAATTCTTGGAAAGGACACAGTATGTCCGTATGGCTAATGCAGGCATGCTGCAAGAGTACAGCAAGAAGTAAACCACCCAAAATGATTAAATGCTAAACACATAGCAGATTAAAGCATACACTACTTTGTAATCCTCCCCACATATCTTTGGATGGTATTATTGTTTGTTGGGCACCATTTTCTAAATTCTCATGAAAAAATAATATTATTATTATTATAATTATTTGATTCCTTTCACTGGACTAAGGGAAAAGACAGCCGTACTTCACCCAAAGCCCTTTAGCCATTTACTAGCAAATTGAGCTTTTCTAAATACTTCTCAAGCGTAAAAATTAAAGCAAATGCATCCTTTCAAAAAGCTCTTTTTGATTATCACACAACTTGAGTAGGAATTGCCTCTTAGTACATAACATATAAGTTGACTTCTGGGGCATTGGCTATGAACATCTGGCCACACATTGGCTGATATTGCCTGCCAAATGAATCCTGGTGAAGTTGGTATCTTTTGTCAGGTCCTCTTCAAAGAGGACCTCTCCATGCTCCTTTTCAGAAAGATCCACAATACTCCCTCATGAATAATGATCATTGGCCTGGTGGTTTGAAAATCCAATCAGACTGTTTGGCCTACTACCTAGGTGACATTACCAGGCCAATATAAGACATCTCTGTGGCTCAATGATTAGCACCGCTGCCTTACAGTGGTCGGTTCAATTCCACCCAGGGCATTAACTGCAAGGAGTTTCTATTTGCCTGTTTGGGTATCCTCTGGGACCTCTGTCTTCCTCCCACACTCAAGGCTTGTATTTCACACTTACAGGCTGGTTTATTGGCCATTGTATGTGAATGTGATAGGGACTTTAGATCCTTTAACTCCTCTGGGGCAGAGACTGAGGTTTAAATTTGTAGGTGACTGTCCAAGAATTCTGGCACTTTTAGGTAGAACAAAACTACTGCTTTGATCATTAACAGACATTTAAAGGAGAACCAAGGCTCAAAAATAAAAGGCTAGAAATGCTACACCTTGGGGCAAATTCACTAAAGCGCAGCTAACGCTAGTGCAAATTCGCCAATGTGATGTAATTTCCTTACTTCGCTGATTTACTAACGGGTGCTGGCGTAAATTCACTAGCTAAGTGGGCCTACTATAGCGCTACTTCGCACCCTTACGCCAGGCGAAGTTGCGATATGGCGAAGGGATGTAACTATGCTAATTCACTAACTTGCGAATTTTACTCTTGCACATTTTACTCTTGCACATTTTACTCTTGCACCAGACTTGCCTCAGACCAGGTGAAGTGCATAGAGTAGATAGGGCTTGCTTCAAAAAAGTTAAAATTTTTTCTATGTCCCAAAAAACGCTGGCGTCTTTTACTTTTTTTAGGGTGATAGGCTGAAAAAGATCGTACATTTTTTTGTGGGTACCCTCCTTCCCCCCCCACCTTTCCTAACATATGGCACCTAAACTATACAGTGTGCACATGTGTAGGGAAAAATAACAACTCTTTTATTTTATGAAGATTTCCCAGGCTTGTGTAGTCTAATGTATTTGCTGCTACATATATGTCCATTGTACTTTAACTTGGCGTCGTATGCAAATTAGGCATCGCTAGCGCAACTTTGCTTGACTAATTAACGGTAGCGCAAGTTAGCTACCTTTCGCCTCCTTGAGCGCAATTTTGGATTTTAGTGAATTAGCGGCGCCCTGTCGAAGTGCTGCAAAGTCAACACTGGCGCAACTTCGGAGGTAAGTAAATTTGCCCCCTTATGTCTTGAGCTTCAGCACCAGCCCAAATCCACTGCAATCTTTTATCATTGAAGATATATAAAATCAGCCAATGTAGCACGTGCAATGCCACTGACACTCAAAAGATGGCTTAACTGTGTCTAAATATGGGAAGCTCAAAAGAATAGTAATTTTAGAATAGCAATTCTAGAATGATATAAAATAAAGCCATTTTGGCATCTGTTCATTTTTTTAAACTGTAGTTCTTCACTCTCTTCAATAAAGACCTTTATAGACATATGCTTCACACAGGCTCTTTCCTTTAGAGTGACTTTATTTTCATCTTGGGCTGCAGATTCCAGAAGCGCTGTATGACAAGCCCCAGTATAAAATAGTCCCAGGAAAGCGTTGGTATAGCAGTATGTTTATAGTACATCTGATTCATGGTTGCTAATATTTTAGTGACCAACAGTACTAAGATTGCATGGCAAATTATATTCCTCCATGGATTTAATAGCATTTTACCAGCCAACACATTTCATAGCTCTTCAAACTGGTCCTGTACAAACTACATATGAAGTGGGCATATTTTGTATATTTAGCAGGAGATCTTTGCCGGCAGGTGCTTATACAGTTGTAGTCATGCCCCTGGCTTGTGCTCCTGGATACCACTGTCGGAGAAATAAATACACTGTAAAATATGTTGCTCACCTCTTCACAGCTGCCAAATGGGCAACAGCAGTGCTTTGAAATAACTCTCCGTCTCAAAACAGGATGTTTTGGTTCATTAATGTTTCAAACACCAAGTGGAGTGAAACCAAGGAATATCTACAACCATTTGCTTTAGGTTGCCATGGAATACAGAGTTAGTCATTTAACTGTTTTTCCCTCTTAAGTGAGACATATAGTTCTCTAGCATGTGTATGCACAGGGAATTGTATAAAGGTAAAGTGTAAAGGGGAAATAAAACATGTAATGCATTGCTATATGTCCTTATATACAACAGCCTTAAACATCAAAGCCGAAAGATGGTCATGTGCATCTCTACATATAATAGTTTTTACATGTTATTCGTCAGCCTTCTTCTTGTATGAGTTTGTCATACAGCATAAACTTGAATTCCCAATGCATGTGCATCCATGCTGTTAAACTGTGACTTTATGGGGATTTACCAAAAGCTAAACAGCCCATAGACAGAGTGGCCAAGTTTAAAGGCATAGTTCTATACATTCTTGTTGTAGTAGCGGGCTTATACAATCAGAGTTATGACCAAGGGACAATGAATTGGTTTTTATTGTGTTAATTAGGCTTTAATTTATCTTTGACTTTCTGGCTTTTTATAGTGATGATAAAAGTACATTAGCTGAACTACAAATGAGTGTTGCCTCCAAACCTAATTATAGGGGGGGAAAAAAAAAATGGATGACTAAAATGTTTCAGTAGATTTAAGCAAATCATAATTTATTCCAATTGCACATTTTTTGCTTCAGCTATTGGCACCAAAACCACACTATTTTCATACTGTGGTCCTTGGATCAGTTATCGGTTGAATCAGGTTAACTCGGTTTTACAGTGTAGATTTAACTAAAAGACTGTAAAAGAGGTTCATCTTCCTTGTTTTGTTTGTGTTAAATTTATGGACCAGTTGTTGGAGGCTTTTTGATTAATAATGCCTACAGTAAATGAAACAATTCATAGAAACCCAGGCATAAGGCAGCAAGGTAAACGCAGTTTTGTTCCTGAGTTATTTTATCATCTTTAAAGGTTCATAATTCAGGACATTGCTGGAATGAGTAACAATTGAGGTTCTAGAATGATTTAGCGAAACTCTGGTGAGCACTTTTTGCTACTTTAAACATTTTGCGTAATCTAGTTTGGCATAAGTGCCCTAACTATGTAAGACTGTTTATAGTTCTGTTTACTGCTTCCCATGACCTTATGGAATCAGCTTTATCTCCAGCAGAAAATGACAGAAGATTGATTTTGTAATGCAAAAAACTCAAGTGATTTCACTCACTAAATAAAGGAAGTATTGGTTGAATGGTATGTTTACTGTTCTTCTGCTTCAAACTTGCTTATATCTTAGCGGCCAACACTGGTAAAATTGCCAGGAATGGGAACTTTCCGAGGCATTTCCTATAACCCATAATGCCCAGCTTTTTTCCGCATCTTCTGACAAGTTAATGGTGGGTTTGCACTCGTGTGTGCTACTTGTCTAAGGTTCATAATTCTGGGCATTGCTAGAATGAGTAACAATTGAGGTTCTAGATTGAGTTGGGGAAGTGTTGTATGTATATTTTCCATAGGCTAAGGAGCCCAAGGTTTTGATAACAACCTATGAAACATCAAGTTATAAATACTAGTTCTTTCTGAGGAAGCATCTTGAAATAGAGGCCTGTAGTGCCCAGCCTCCTTGCTATGCGGGAAACTGAGGAGGCCGTGCAACACTGAGCTGGGGTACAGAAAGGAGATTATTATCGGAATTATCTGGTAAGCAGTATTTACTGCAGTCTTTTGAAAAGGAATTTCCGAGGACACCAATACCATCCAAAGGACCTTCAGCCTAGATTCTCTAGATTTTTTAACAGTGTGCACTATACTTGGGAACTCTCCCTTCCCCTAGGGTCTTATTATTTTGATGAACCTGCCACACTAAGACAGTTTCATTTTCATGATGTATCACCTTTTCAGTGGTAAGCGAATTAAACAAACGAAATATCCTGCTGTAACCAGTTACCTAATGGAAAGAATGCAGAACTTGATCGTAACTGAATCTTGCGATACTCAAGAAAGCTCTTTTCCCACAGAGCAGGTGTTTTTGCTTGCTCATTGAGCCAACTAGACCAAAAACCACAAGCCGTTCAGTACGTTCCAACAGATCTCTACCTAACATTCTATGTTCCAGAGCATAACGTTAACCCAACTATCCAGAGCAACAAGCCAATGTCTTTATTTATTGTTTGTGCAGAATGTAGCGATGACGTTCATCATATTAATCCAGCGAAACCATGTTGACAACCCTATTCATACAATTGACTTTTTTTCATCATTAGAAATTGATCGTTTTCGCCCGTAGCACTTGACATAACAGGAATTAAAATAGGAGGTGATTCTATTTCAAGAATTTGCAATAATTCCCTCTCTTTAACACATAAATGTGTTCAGTATTGGCCAGAGAACACGTTGCTACCAAAACCGTAACTTGATCTCTGAAACAGAAACGCCGTTGCCATGGAAAGATGAAGTAACGCTTACTGCAGCTGTGATGCATTAATGAATAGGATATTTTTTTTAAGATCATTTGTGTTTGGTGTGGCTCAGAGGGTCCCAACCAGATGGTTTCCATGAACAGGATCTGACCCTCAGCTTGAGGACTTTTTTTTTTCTTCGCTAGCAGATTACTTCACTTTCTTTCCCTTGGTGTGTCAGATCCTTACATTTATGCACAATTTACTGTTGCAGGTTTACATCCAACTGCATAAATCACTCCAGATTTCCCATTTAAAACAAGTTTTTGACAGGTAGTTTTGATTTGTTTAGAAAGTTGCTCGAAATAGTTTCTTTCTTTCGTCCTCTCGCTGCTTCTGTCCGTTCCCTTTTCTTGATGTGAGAATTTTGATTTTTCTTGTTGTGGTGAAAAGCACATTGTTAACAATTATCATAAATACCCACCAAAATGAGACAGATTAGCCACTTTTTATATAAAAAGAAAATACACACTTTTGGTGTTGCCTTAAATGTAATACTTACAGTTAGGATCGTGGGTGGTCTATTCCAAATTTGTCCGACACATATTAGAGTAAACATCTCAAACAACTGGAGAGAATGTAGTTCTATCACAAAAAAGGTGTTAGTGACAAATCTGTTTGTGTATCATGCTAATTGATACCACATTTTACAGGAGGAGTGTCCAAGCTGTGGTCTTCCAGCTGCTGTTCGACTACCATTCCCAACTCAGGCACCTAATGGTGAAATCACACCAAAGAGATTAATGGGGACAGTTGCAGTAGGGAAATATTCACATGAAGGCCATGCGATGTACATCCTATGTTTGTTTGAGGAAAGCATTCAAACCTATTTTGCTGTAGCACCAATTAAGCTTAAATGTCTTTCTAGCAACAACAACCCGATTATTGCATTCTCCTTAGTGTGTCACATGCCATTTTTTAGATTTTCCACATACTTCTTATTACAGGCATGGGATCGGTTATCTGAAAACCCGTTATCCAGAGAGCCTCTCACATAGACTTCATTTTAATCAAATAATTCAAAATTGTAAAAATTATTTCCTTTTTCACTGCAATGAGAAAACAATTCCTTATTCTGGATCCAAACTAAGATACAATTAAGCCATATTGGAGGCAAAATCCTATTGAGTTTAATTAATGTTTACATTTTTTTTTTAGCAGACTGAAGGTATGGAGATCCATATTACAGAAAGACCCTTATTCGGGAAACCCCAGGTCCAGAGCTTTCTGGATAATAGGTCCCATACCTGTATATGTGGCACTTCCCAGCACAACGTTCAAATCACTGCGTAGAGAGCAGACCCCAGAGCTACACGGGAACCCAGAGTAAAGCTCATTTATTATATTGTAATGTTTTTTCTTGGCGTTGTTTTTCTGGGCTATTCAAGTTATGTTGAAATCACGTTTTACATTTGTCTAAGTAGGGTTGGTAGGTTAATAAACCCCTGTACAGGCATGGGGTCGGTTATGCTTAAGACCAGGGGTTATCTATCATTCTCTCCATAATTTGGATAACCATGACGTAATTATACAAAAAAAAATTAATTGTATAGCCACCAACATTGGTTTATATAATTTAGTTACCATCAAGTACAAGGTACTGTCTCATTATTATAGACAAAAAGGTAATCATTGAAAAAAAATTGCTAGAAAATTGACCTTCCAGTATCATAACTATAACATTTTATTGTGCTAACTGAATGTTTCGCATTTTTACAGGGTCTAAAATGAATTTTAGGGGAAATTAATTAAATCTTATCAAATCATATGTATGTATGAAATAACAGTGTTTGAGCACATTTGTACTGGTCAGAATTACAAGGTGAATTACATGCTGAACATGAAGGATTTTGGCTTGTATTATTTGCAGGTTCATGTTTCATATACATGCATGGGATCAGTTGTCTAAAAACCCATTATCCGCAAAGCTCCGAATTACGGAAAGGCCATCTCCCATAGACAACATTTTATCAAAGCCAAGGACATTGTAGGAAACAACTTTTTGTAGGACTGACAATTATAAGAAATATATTATGCTTACACTAATATACTGCAAAATGTCTTTTTACTTGATCATGTCATAGTCAAATACCCATGCACTTTTTATTGACTCTGGTGAGCACTTTTTGCTACCTTAAACATTTTGTGTAATGTAGTTTGGCATAAGTGCCCTAACTCTGTAAGACTGTTCATAGTTCTTAGTTTACCACTTCCCGTGAACTTATGAAATCAGCTTTATCTCCGTCAGAAAATGACAGAAGATTTATTTTGTAGTGAAAAAACCTCAAGTGATTTTACTCGCCAAATAAAGGAAGTATTGGTTGAATGGTATGTTTACTGTTCTTCTGCTTGAAACTTGCTTATATCTTAGCGGCCAACACTGGTAAAATTGCCAGGAATGGGAACTTTCCGAGGCATTTCCTATAACCCATAATGCCACATCTTCTGACAAGTTAATGATGAGTTTGCACTCATGTGGGCTGCATGTCTAATAACAGCTTACTAATAATGTTCTATTTTGTCATCTTCTAATACTGTTCCCCTTGTGAAGGCCTCCTCACTGTACTTTAATTGATATATAGAGAGTGTTCACCTTAAAATGAACTTTTTAATATGATGTAGACAGTATTCTAACTTCAGTTAATTTCTTTCACTTCAAGGTAGACTCATTTCCCAGAATTAGCTTGGATTTACCTAATTATTTGTTAACATGTATTTATAGTGTTAGCATATTCAACAAAGCTGTACAATCAATGAGTGTATATATTGAACTTACAGACTGGATACAAAAAATATAACTGATACAAGAGGTAAAGAGGGCCTTGCTCAAATAATCTATAATTCTAGCAACCAGGCGGCATTTTGAAAGTCATTAAAGGAGTTGTTCACCTTTGAGTTAACTTTAAGTATGATGTAGAGCAGAGGTCCCCAAACTTTTTTACCCATGAGCCCCATTCCAATATAAAAAGAGTTGGGGAGCAAAACGAGTATGAAAAAAGTCACTGGGTGTCAAATAAGTGCAGTGATTGGTAGCCCCTATGGGTACTGGTAGCCAACAGGGGGTTCTGTTTGGCAGTACACCTGGTTCTTATGCACCCAAACCTAGCACCCAGGCCAGGAATTAAAAAACAAGCACCTGCTTTGAGGCCACTTAGTGCAACATCCAAGGGGTTGGGGAGCAACATGTTGCTCATGAGCCAGTGGTTGGGGATCACTGATGTAGAACGTGATATTCTGAAACGCTTTGTAATTGGTTTTCATTTTGTATTATTTGTGATTTTTCAACTAATTAGCTTTTTATTCCTTAGTTCCCCAGTTTGCCTGAATGGGAAGATGAGTAATAAAAAGTAGCAAAAACAATAAATTTGTTTTAGAAAATCAGAGCATAGCAAAAAGATATGCCACAGAGTAATCGTTACTGTTTTTCTCTGTGATAAAAATAAAATGCATTAAATGTTAAAAGTTCCTTTGAGGGAACAATGCACCCTTTTTCAGAAGTAGCGTTTATATCCAACTTAGTTATCTATAAATGTTTGCTAAAACATATTGACTATTCATTCATAATATTTATTGGTGCATTTGGGCTTATTTAGTTATGATTGCTATGATGAGTTAGTAGTGGATAGTAGTGCAGTGGCTCCCAAACTGCAGACCCCATGCGACCAGATGCAGTGAAAAGTGGGACCAAATCCAATCAGTGTGATTATTAATTGTTAAGGAAAATCTTATACCTATAGCTGTCCTAGCAGGATGTGCAGGGCCGACTGCCCGTCCAGAGTACCAGGCAATCTCTCAGGGGTTTTGTAAGAAAGGGCTGCCGAAAATTGTCCTTGGCTGGGCCAGCTGCATGCCATAGTCCCTCAATGTTGGGTTCTGTGGTGGGATGTAGAAGATCCAATCTGACACTGAGCGTGTATGAGAGAGTCTACTAGGCCACATTTGTGCTGGAGGATATTGTGCTCTCTTTAGGGGGCAGTTTATGCACATGCATTGCAGTTTCATAATTACTGACTATTGATAGTTTGGGCATAATAATGGGTGTAATGCTTCAACTGTGGAGCCGTACATACAAATACATGTAAAAGTCTTAAGAAAAAAAGTCTAGCTGTCTGCCAAAAAGCCTCAATTTTCATATATTCGAAAGTTTATATAGAGTCCAAAGTGTGAAATGCCATATGCGATTCCCACCGAACCTCATGAATTCCTTCTTAGTGATAATACACATTGATAACTGATTTTGCTCTGTGCGTCATGGATTGAAGAATAAATTCCATTGTTTAATAAATATTCCATTGCTCAAGGCTGATCATTTTCCCAGGTATCCATATCATGCACCCCCTCCATTCTTTGCTAATCTATCAGAAATGAATTATTTCATTGCACCTTTCCCCCCAAGCTGGTGACTATTACATAGTCAGCACTGTCTGTATAATACTACATTATAGATGCCTGCAGAGTTTTCCTTGCTTGTGATTGGGTGCATTAGCTTTCCCAATGAAGATGGAAAGAACAGTTGTACCAGTTGTTTGGAGCAGACTTGAATATAATGAATAAAGAAAACTTCGAGAGCCCTGCTCACAAGAGCTTGTCATGTTTTTCTGTCTATTGGAAGGGAAGAGTAATATAAAAAAAAATTATTCTTTTATACAGTTAATGATAATGTACAGTTTGGGAGATTCTGTAGCATTTTTTACTTTTAAAACTCAATAAGCCAGGGAGGCAGATTTATCAAAAACAGAATTACAGTTATTTCAAGTTTATTTCTGAAAACCCCAAAAAATAAAAAAAAAACTCGCCAAGCTTAAATGTGTGCTTGATAATTTAAAAAAACGTATTAGTGTAAAAGATTTGAAAAATACAAGTGAAATCACTTTGTACCCATTATTATCAATGATTATGCCAAATTTCTATGGATCTCAAAGTTTTCAACTAAAAAATAGATTTTCAGAAATGTTTACTAAAAAAATTGATTCTCAAAATTTTCAACTAAAAAGTTGACTTTTACATCTTCAACTTCTCCCATTGGTTTCTATATGAACTCGCCAGCTTTTAGATGCCGAATCTTCCCAGTAGGGATGCACCGAATCCACTATTTTGGATTTGACCGAACCCCCAAATCTTTTGCGAAAGATTCGGCATATGCAAATTAAGGGTGGGAAGGGGATAACATTTTGTACTTGTTTTGTGACAAAAAGCCACACAATGTTCCTCCCCACACCTAATTTGCATATGCAAATTTGGATTTGGTTCAGCCTGCCCTGGATTCGGTACATCCCTACTTCCCAGTTTTTGGGTTTTTTTTTTGCACTTAAAAAAATCATGAAAATCTTGACTGTCGAAAATTCAAATTTGCAATTTTTGTAAAAACTTGTAATCGCAGTTGAAAGTCAAATTCAGATTTTGTTTAACCTACCCTAAATTTAGCAGTACATTAATTTTTTCCCTTAAGGATCTTGAGCCCACGTGTTTTTAGGCTGTAATGAAGGCAATGGCTCTGAGACTGGACGGGCATAAGTTTTATATACAAAAGCTCTGACAGGGCACATAAGCAAAATACTGCAATGAAAAGGACTTTCGTCCCACCACACACAAAAAAATGTTTTTCACAAGTATCAGTTATCAAATAACTGCCCCTTAAAGCAAAAATAAATTGAGCATAACCTGTAATAATAAAAGGACATATTGTCCCTTTAATGAACCACAAATTGTTTGAAACTGAAGAATAACCAATCTTTTAAGAATGAATAAAGTGACTAATTCTTGGTGCATTTTGGGAATCTCAATGCGTTACATCTGGAACAATACGTAACTGCTTCTGGTCCAGGATAAATAAAAGACGCTCTGCAACCTTGGATCAATAAACTACTTATCAAAGGCGTAATTAACTTAAACGCATGACTCAAATAGCACTAACACCAGATACAAACAGAGACTTTTGTGAAACAATATATTTATTTTTCCAAAATTCCAGTATTTTCCTGCAATGAATTCCTGTCAGGTTGTCTAAGCAAAAATGCACAGAATTGTTTAATCGAGAATGCACATTTAGCCTGTGTTTGTCAGGTTTTCAAATTATTTATAATGAGGCATTCCATGGCGATGGCCCTTCCATAGGGGGCTTATTAGCCTCGCTGGATTGGTGCTCGTCTTTGTACAATTATCAGAAAGGGGTTTATTGAACAGTAGAGCATTTACTGTAAGCCAGTCTATGGGATCATTATAATGTTGTGTGGAATGGGGCTGATGTGGATTATTGGACAGAGATTCTTTAGTACATGACTCCTCTTAATAAGAAAATATCCATTTGTGAGTAATAAATATAAAACATCCATGCCATGTGTAATGTACTTTTACACTACAATGCAGAATTATTTTATGATGTATTTATGTACAAATCTTTCAAGGTGTTATTGTTAATCTCATTTATGGGAAGTAGCAGCAAACAACGGTCTTATCCCTTTGAGTCTTCATTGGTCCATGCATGTAATGATGGCAGAAGGTACAGGTATGGGATCTGTTCTCTAGAAACCCAATATCCAAATTAAAGAAAGACTGTCTTCCATAAACTCCATTTTATCCAAATAATCCAAATTTTTAAAAATGATCTCTGTAATAATTAAACAGTATCTTGTTCTTTATCCAAACTAAGATATAATTAATCCTTATTGGAGGCAAAACCAGCCTATTGGGTTAATTTAATGTTTACATGATTTTAGGTATGAAGATCCATATTACGGAAAGATCCATTATCTGAAAAAACCCAGGTCCCGAGCATTTTTTCATTATAGGTCCCATACCTCTACCAATATCCCTCTTGCCTAATTGTGTGTAGCTGGTGGGGATTTTTGGATTGGAAGAGGAGGAATATGGTAGAAGAGAACTGACAATAACCCAGGGAACTCTGGAATTGAAATGGCAACTGCTGATGTTGCTAGGGTGCCACCTGTCCGGTTTTGACCCGAACAGCCTGGTATTTTGAAGGGCTGCCCGGTTTTCCAAATAAGGAATAGCCCCACCCCCTGTCGTCATAACCACTCCAATCTACGTCACAGCCCCACCCCCTGATGTCACGGCCCTACCCCCTGATGTCACGGCCCTGGCCGGTCTCCACCATATGGAAAGGTGGCAACCCTAGATGTTGCTGACTACACAGGACAATGGTTCCCAGAGATGTGAATAGTCCTATTTAAGAGTGAGCACCATCTACAGAACATGTTCATTTTGGCTATTGCAGTAGTAGGCAAGATGCATGTCCCAATAGGGATGTTTCATAAGAACCACAACTAGATTCTATTAATTCATTGCAACATTTCTATTATAAATATTACAAAACTGTTTTAATTGTGGGCTAAAGATACCAAAATGCAACTGCTTGCTTTAGTTGAAGTCTTCTAAACTTGGTTGCGAATCCCTGGCACACTCTTGATTGAAATCTAGTCTTGTTTCTTCAACTTTTAGAGCAGCGGTTACTTATCTTCTGCTTGCTCCCAAGAGGACCCAGTGCAGACAATGCAGTGCCTCTATTTAAGCCCAAATTAAGATACGATTACGTCTTGGGTGTCCATTGAACAGTAGCAGAGTGACTGTTAATTTCATGTTTCTATATCTTTAATCCTATTATGGGATAGACCTAATCAAATGTTGGACCACAAAGCCTAAAATTGCTGCTGTAGCAAATTCGAGATATTGGTGCTTCAATCCACTTTTTCCAGAGAGCAGGATTCTTAACTCCAAGTGAGGTAACTGTGCTCAAATTAGCCTTCAATAAATGATCCCTAAAGCACCGAAAAACCAGGCAGGATTTACTGTAACATTGAGACAGTGATGTGAAAAACTCTTTCCCCTGGTGTTGCACATGAACATTTACATTCATTTTACTGTCTCCAGTATTAGATTATGTATGGAGACTGTGCCACATGAATGTCAGAATCAATAATTCACCCGAGCTTTAAGTGTTAATCGCCAGATATTTGCAGCGTGCTATCCTCTGCTAGGTGTGTGCCGCGGCTGGACAGCTGGGATTCCCTCAACATAAAGCTTAATGAACTGCAAAAAGTTTGATTTTCTCACCTGTTGTGCCAGCACGGATTCAGACGCAATCATATTTCCTTGGAATGAGATGTGGAAAGGTGAACAGATTGTCTCATTATATGCCGAGCATATGGCTGTTTCTTCTGGACCTGCTGTACTGTGCACAAATGTCAAATGCATTTCTTATGTTATTCAACACTTTTAAACATGAAATGGGGAAGTATTAACGGCATTATTTTATTTGCAGGCTTGGAGCCCTTTCCAAGAATCTGCTGCTTCTCAGAAGTGGGTAGTAGTAATATTGTGTCAATTTGGCCAGTCATATATTCTGTTAAATTATCACCATTCCTTTACTGCAGTGGCATACAGTAAACTCTTGTCATTGTCTCTTATTCACCCTTGGAAATGCAGCATTCCATTCGCAAGATATGATTCCAGTCTCTCTTGGGTTACAACAGTCAAGTAAGCGGAAACTTATTGACTCATAAGAATGCAGCAATACTGGAATCATTTACATGTATGTCATTGACTCCACCAATTCTGCTATTCACCAGTATATTTTCACCGTGACAAAATAAATTATGGAGAATTAGCTTGGAGGGGGTTATGTAGATAAAGAGAGTCAAAAGTAGTTGCTCTATCTTTAAAATGGTAGTTTGCCAGCCTGAACCTGGAGAAATTTCTGTTGGCAAAAATGTGTTCTCATGCTCTTAGCAAATTGGAGAAAATTCATTTGGAGAAGAGTTGTGAATTTACGCCAATGCAAATAGAATTTTTACTACTTATTGTATTCTCCTTTTAGTTAATTGGTGATGTTGAGGGGAATCTACATTTTTGATGAAATTACTCTGATTTTCACTTTCACCCTGCAGCGTAACTACAGAGGAAGCAGACCCTGCAACTGCAGGTGGGCCCAAGAGTTATAGGGGCCCCATGAGCCCCAAATAAAAAGCACTTTCAACATATGTTGGTAAAACATGGCAACCTCTGGGTATGTTGAACTACAGAGGAAGCAGACCCTGTGACTGCGGGGGGGGGCAGGTGTTATAGGGGCCCCAAATAAAAAGCACTGTCAACACGTTGGTAAAACACGGCAACCTTTGGGTATGTTGAACTACAGAGGAAGCAGACCCTGCAACTGCAGGTGGGCCCAAGAGTTATAGGGGGCCCCATGAGCCCCAAATAAAAAGCACTTTCAACATATGTTGGTAAAACATGGCAACCTTTGGATATATTGAACTACAGAGGAAGCAGACCCTGTGACTGCAGGGGGGCCCAGGAGTTATAGAGGGCCCAATGAGCCCCAAACATGTTTGTTACTGATTTCACCCTTTATGCCCCACAGTCAGCCATTAGCCCTTCATTGCTTTTGGATCATGTATTCTATGTGCAGTTGCTCAGAGTTAAAGAACGCTGAAGAACATAGACATTGATATTTTTGCCTATTTTATTCGGTGTATGTGGACGAAATTTTTATTCAGCAAAGAAAATCGATGCAACGTTGATGTGGCTGAAGCTCTCCAGGGATTAACAGTGCAGTATTTATTTATAGTTATTTACCTGGAATAACTATATGGGACTTTCACATTTTTTTTTTTTAAATATTTGAAGCAAAGGTAACCTAAATGTAAGTTGTCCATCCACGTGATAATTAATACTTTGTATTGTTGTGTCCCAAGTCTTATGCTTAATATGCTGTGCCTGGTTATATTGTATTTTTGTAGACTTTTTTTTCTTGAGGAAAATGCTTAGCAGTTTCACATTTTCTCTCTCAGGTGGAACTCCAGACATGCTGTGTGTTTTTCCCCAGTGATAGTCTCCCATCCCCAAGCACAATTGTCTCCGGCGATATCCCTGGGACAGTGAGAAGTTGGTATCATGGCCAGGCCTGTATGCCGGGAACGCTTGTCGTCTGCTTCCCACAAATCAAGATCATGAGCGCCGGACATAAATACATGGAGCCAATTCAAGAGATTCCGTTTGTTGTGCCAAGACCTATAGTGGAAGAAGGCAAGTTTCGTCTTCTATTTTTATTGCGATTTTTGCATTGTGAGAAAATAGCACATAACGTTATCCTGTGCATAGACAAAATAGAAAAGAGCCAACAATCCTATTGGGTTTATTTAATGTTTAAATTATTTTTCACTTTCTGTATGGAGATCCAAATTACAGAAAGATCCCTTATCCAGAAAACCACATTATTCTGGATAACAGGTCCTGTACCTCTATTAAAATAAATACAGGTTATTATTATTATTATTATTGTTATGGAAACATATGTATAAAGCACTAACATATTCTCCAGCACCGTACAATCAATGGGTGCATACATAAAACTTTACAAATATAGCAACCAATAGCTGAAACAGGAGGCCCTGCCCAAAAAGAGCTTACAATCTAAAAATACAGTAGAACCCCCATGTTACTGTCAGGGAGCCGGGAGCTCCCTCCAGGGAGGTAGTCTGGATCAAGGAGGAAGCCCTCTTGAGGGAGCAAGGTCGCAGTATCCGAAGGGTTAAGCAGAATCAGTAGTAGTGGTCACAGGCAGGAGTTAACGAGGGCAGGCAGATCAGAAACAAATATCAAGAGTTCAGGTAGGGGTCAGAACCAAGGCAGGAGCTAGAAACAGAATGGGAGCAGGAATCAGGAATCAGGAAACACAAACAGGAACCCAGGATTAATGGCAGCAAATCCTATTCTTGGGCGCCGTCACAGTGTTTTGGGCGCCCTTTTTTGACGAGATCCCAGCACCAGTGATGACATCATCATGCAGCGACGCTGCAGCCATCTTGGATCTTCACTGTGAACGCCGGGAATGTAAACAGTGCCGTCGGGTACTTCTGGGTCGGGTACTTCTGGCAGTCCTGACAGTTACATTTTTCAGGAGACCAGAAGAAAATGGTGCAAAATCCATAAAAATGTAAGCTCAGGAAAACATATAAAAGTAACTGGAGCTTCAAGTATTCAAAGAAAATAAGTTTTCTTTGTTATGGGAACCATTATCCGGAAACCGTTATCCAGAAATCTCCAAATTACAGAACGGCTGGCTCCTATAGACTCCAATTTATCCAAATAATCCTGGTGGATAGATACACAACTGCCATAACAGTGAAAGTCATGGGAAAAAATTATTTTTTTCAAAATGAATCAGTTAATAGTGCTGCTCCAGCAGAATTATGCACTGAAATCCATTTCTCAAAAGAGCAAACAGATTTTTTTTATATTCAATTTTGAAATCTGAGCTAGACATATTGTCAATTTCCCAGCTGCCCCAAGTCACGTGACTTGTGCTCTGATAAACTTCAGTCACTCTTTACTTCAGTCACTCTTTACTGCTGTACTGCAAGTTGGAGTGATATCACCCCCTCCCTTTCCACCCCCCAGCAGCCAAACAAAAGAACAATGGGAAGGTACACCAGATAGCAGCTCCCTAACACAAGATAACAGCTGCCTGGTAGATCTAAGCACAGCACTCAATAGTAAAAACCCATGTCCCATTGAGACACATTCAGTTACATTGAGAAGGAAAAACAGCAGCCTGCCAGAAAGCATTTCTCTCCTAAAGTGCAGACACAAGTCACATGACCAGGTGCAGCTGGGAAATTGACAAAATGTCTAGCCCCATGTCAGATTTCAAAATTGAATATAAAAAAATCTGTTTTCTCTTTTGAGAAATGGATTCAGTGCAGAATTCTGCTGGAGCAGCACTATTAACAGATTCATTTTGAAAATGTTTTTTTTCCCATGACAGTATCCCTTTAAAGTGATTTGTAGATACCATAGGAGTTGAAACTAAATGAGATTCAATATTTGCAGAAGAATCTATGGCAAAATATGTATGTGGTTAGTATTTTAATCCTTTCACTGCCAGCCAATATGTACTTTTATTGACAGACCATTTTTGAACATTTTGTGCTCTTTCACTTTAGGGGCCTTTCCTGGGGGGGGTCTTTTAGTTTACCCAGGAAAAGATATCGGTTTTTTTTTTCAGGACAACCTAAGCTTTCAAAATATGCTAGAATTTTTTAATTCCACTCCTGTAAAAAGAAATGGGCTTGTGTATAAAAAAAAAAAAAAAAAGACAGTTTTGCATGATACAAACGCAAATATCTGAAATATAATTTATTTTATGCACGAGAACACAGCAGATTTGGAAACTTCTTTGTCTCCTGAATGTGCCAATACCAAATATATATCGTTTTATGGAGATTTCTCACTTCTATAGATCACTAGAAACTAGAAGCATCAAACTACCAAATTTCCAAAGTACCGCTCCACAAAACTGCATACATCTGATTTCAAGGCCAAACATCCACTAACAGTAGGTTTACCCTACAAAACTACACATTATTGTAAAGAACAGATTCTAACGAGTTCAAAATGGGTAAATATATATTTGTACTTAAAACTACCAAGTTTCAATTCTTTCCTAAAATTAGCAGTTTTTATAAAAATGTGTTACATTTTTGAAAAATGACCTCAAAGTGTCCAGTCTACAGCATCGTATCTCCAACATATCATTATATACCGAGATAAAACCCCCTAAACATGAAAGCCTGGGGTCCGCTGAACAGTTTGATGCACAATATGCTTAGGTACACCTAAGTATGTGGCGTATAGGGGCTCCAGAATGAAGACAGTTCTGTAATTCTAAATACTGCAAAATCAGCACATTTACAGCATTTTGCAATGGGCAAAGGTAAAAATAATTATGTTTACCCTAGAAAACCATATATTTTTGGAAAGTACACATTCCCGCAAATCTAAAATGGGTAAGCACATCTTAAGTAACAAGCCACAAAGCTTTCCTAAATTTGGCAAATTTTTGACATTTCTGAAAATTACCTCAATACTCCAACTCTGAAGCATTGTATCTCCTACATATCTATACATACCAAGATAAAGCACCCTAAGACCAGGGTCCACTGACCAGTTTGATGTCCAATATGCATAGGTATACCTAAGTAGGTGGAGTATAGGGGCCCCAGAACGAAGACACCCCATACGAGTTATCAGTTCTGTAATTCCAGATACTGCAAAATCAGCACATTTACAGCATTTTTCAAGGGGCAAAAGTTCAAAACTGTATGTTCACCCCAGAAAACCAGATATTTTTGGAAAGTGCACATTCTGATGAAGGCAGAAGTTTTTATGACATTTCTGAAAATTGTCTAAAAATATGGCAATTGGCCGCATTTATCTCACCTAATTTTGTACATACAATTGTAAAAAACCCTAAATATTGATGCCAGGGGTCTACTGAACAGTTTGATGCTCAATATGCATAGATATACCAAAGCATCTGGCATCTGCGGACCCCAAATAAAAATAAGGCATATGAATTTTCTCCGCTGTTGATTCACCTTCTATGAAAATAGACCCTGGATTGAATATTATGTGCCCAAGACCCTCTAACAGCAGAATGACCCCCCCCCCAAAACCATATATTTTTGTAATGTACACATTCTGAGGAATACCAAATTGCTAAAAATGTGTTTGTACTCCAAATAATCAAAGTGCAAACGCCGCTAGGAAAAACAACAATGCAAACAACAATGCAAACAACAATGCAAGCATAAAATCATAAAAATCAAAAACAATTAGGCAAATCAATGAAATAAGAAAATAACTGATTCGACAGCTTGGTTACCGGTCAGAATGCTTGATCCAATAGTCATGCTGTGAAATCAACAGTTTTTAGCGGAATAACAAGAGGAAAACTGAAGAAAATGAAGGAAAAAAAATTATATGTGTGCTTGTGTATGCATGTGTGTACAGCTCTAAAAAGTGTGTTAATCTGTCTATATGTGTATGTAAGTGTGTAAATATGTGCAAAAGACAAAAAAAATACAGAAAAGCAAAAAGAAAATTAAAAAAAACACCTACCTTTAGTTACATGTATAGTGTGTGTGTACACAGAAATATGTGTAAATGTGTGTAAATCAGTTTAGAAATGGCACTTACCGTTTCTGTGGGTGGGGGAGTCCATGGCAGCCTTGGAGGGCTCAGGATCGCTCACAGGAAGTGAGTGGGCGGTGCTGGATCGGGTCCCACAAGGTCTGTGACGTTGCTGTGATATGTAAGTATTGAAGTCGGGTCCTGCAACGATCGCGTCGCAGGACCGAGGTGGGAGCCCCCTTGGCTCGTTGCCTAAGGGGTTGAGGAGACGTCAGACCCGCCTGCACGGCGGCAAAGGCCACCAGTGCAGCTAGGGAGCCCTTGACTGCGCAGCACGTAGGTACTACGTGCTTGGCAGTCAGAGCATTTTCCTGCAAGAACGTAGAACCTACGTGCTTGGCAGGGAAAGGGTTAAACCACTTAGTATCACTGAAAATAACACTGAGGATACACAAGCACTTTTAGTAGAACCAGGACATAATTCTGTTGTATAACAAGGGAAAACTACCATTAAAATGCAAAAAGGGTGTACAATTCTTTAAAATTAAAAATGCAGGAAAGTAAAATCAAGATTTGACTGAATATAACGATAAAAATATCAGTAATGTTGATATAAATCATAATCAAGACATCAGGGGCATAACAGTAAGGACATCAGGCCCACGTGCTGTTGCAAAGCCCACCAGTACATTGGCCCTGCGAGAGGCAAGTCTGCAAAACAGATTATTCTCCACCAGGTTTAAAGGGTCAAAGGCCTTAAAACAACTGTTAAGTAACATCTCGTTACGCTACAGATTCTAATAGACTGATATTTAAACTCCTGCATTGTTGAGAAGACAAGCACAAAAATTTGGCAGGTAAGTTTTGCAATGGGAAAAGAATACTGTGAAGAATGTTGTGATTGATGAACCTGTATGAGTAACTTAGGCCTTGGTGATAAGCAGAGCTGGAAAACTGATACCAAACAGCAGGGAAAAAAATACCTTCAGTACTGCTAGAAATTGTCAAGTATAGAAAGATATGTGAATTAGTGAGCTGCTGTGAAATTTGTTCTTGCTTTGTTACTTTTAGGGTCAGGGCACACTGGCAGATTCGGGGAGATTAGTCACCCTAAAGAAGAGGAATCTGAATGTGTGCCCTGACCCTTAGGGCAGAGATAGACAGGAAGATTCGGGGTGATTAGTCACCCGGTGACAAATAGCTTCTTCAGGCGACTAATCTCCCCGAACTGCCTCCCAGCCGGCTAGAATCTAAATCGCCGGCGGGATGGCACTTGGATCGCTTTGTTTTCCAAAGCTGTCCGAAGTTTCTTTACTCCGAGTGCCAACCCTGCTGGCAATTAAGATTCTAGCCGGCAGGGAGGCAGTTCGGGGTAATTAGTCGCCCGACGAAGAGGCGATTTGACACTGGGCCACTAAAGCTCCCTGAATCTTCTCGTCTGTCTCTGCCCTAAATGTACTCTCGCTTTACCATTGTCTTGCTGATCTGTGCAAAGTACACAGGACTACCACTGTAGTATAATGTCAGTAGACCAGTTATAATATCACCATTTTGAGAATATTTTGGTTTTTAGTTTGTTCCTGTATTTGGAAGACGGAATCATAACATCCTTAAAGTCATTATAATATACAGGCTTGACATCTGGGGTGTTTGACCTTGTAGCAACACAGGGGGCCTTGTGGTAGTAAGTTCTATCTGGACTGACACAAAATTAGTACAAAATGTGAATATTGAGCATACTGCTTATTTTATACTATATGGGTATTACCTCTGTCTTCTGAACCACAGTCTTAAATAAATGTATCTGAAATGCAATGACCTTACATCAGGATAAAATGGGAGGCAATTAGAACAAAAACACAGATGGTGCAGGCTGGATAATTACTTGAGCCCTCAGAGCCAAAGTGGCACTGAGATCTACGCTGTACAAGCCTTTCTACAATCTCCAGCTGTAAATAAAAGTGACCCGCTATAGCGTACACTCCAGGAGATTATCCAGACAATATAAAAAATACCTATTTTCTTTATTAAACTTGAGGACTATAATTTGTATATCTACTTTCTGTGTCAACTTGCGAGTACTTAATTTAAATAACCATAGTCTCAACCTAAAGACTTGCAAAGGGCCCAGTGGCACAACAACAGGGCCGCCATTAGAAATCATGGGGCCCGTACAGCAACATTTTCCCCACCCCAGCCTGGGCCCCAAGCCCCACCCCAGATCCCATCCACACTGCAGTAAAAAGCCCATACAGACATCAGCGGTGGTTAGGGCCCCCCATAAAAGTTTTTTGAAAAAAAAACATTGGCTGGCAAGGTCCCCCATAAAAGTTTTTAATAACAATAACAGCATTGGTGGCTAGGGGTTTAATAAAATTAGAAAAAAAATATTGGTGTTCAGTGGAATATACCTTAGGTTCTTCTTAAGCTTTTTCAGCTCCTTTCATGGCTTCGGGTCTTTTCATGGCTTCGGGTCCTCAGATTCTGGTCCTTTTGTGGCTTTGGTTTTTTTTCACAGCTTTGGGACTTTTCGCAACTTCAGTTCAACTTTTGGTCTTTTCACAGCTTCTGCTCAGCTCACAGCTTCCGGTCTTCTGTGCTCCTGGTCTTTGGCGCTTCCGGCCTTCAACGCTTCCAGTTTTTGGCGTGTCCAGTCTTCGCCTTTTTTGGGGACTTTGGCAGTTTGGAGGAGCCTTCCAAATTTAATTTTGCAGCACAGTCGGGCCCCCCTTCAGGCCCGGGCCTGGCACCATTTTACCTCCTGTGCCCCCCTTAAAGGCGGCCATGCACACCAATATTATAGTGATACTGACACTAAAAAACTACTTTTTAAAATATGAATGTACATTAAAAGTTACCTATAGGTCATGTTGATCATTTTTTGCTGAGAGGTTTGTAATTGTTAGTTGAAGTTTCTAAACCTGACTGTTTTGCCATCCCATCTCAGCCTGTCAGTTACATTTTCTAATGCTAACGGACTTTTGCTGCACAAATATGGCAGTCCCCTCATACAGGAACATGGGGCACCAGACAGGTAATGTTAAAGCATTGTGCAAATATTTTATGGCAAAATTATAATTTGCTTTTAAAGGCAATTTTATGGCAGATGTAAAAAAAGAGTTTAATTTCTGGTGTCAGTATCTCTTTAATATCCTAAACCTTTCAGATGAAACAGAGACCCCAAAGCTCTAAACAATTCTTAAAGAACCGGCTAAAGGAATAACTTGGCATTACTGCTTTACATAGGCCTTCTTAGAGCAGAGCCGTCCAACTTGAGGCTGGTGGCCTGGATGTGGCGCTCCAAAGGATTTTTATGGCCCCCAGTCTGCTCAAAGCCTTTGTAGAATTCACTGCATAACAGTATCTTTTTCATTTCCTTCATGGGGCACCATCTCTTCTGTCTCCTTAGCTACAGAAATAGAAATACAATTTTAATTAAGGGTAGATAGCACCCTAATTTTCAAGCTAGACTTCCAAGGTATCCATATATCCAGCTGAGGTCTAATGTCAGAGGTTTCAGTTTGTCTCAAGACTGTAAGCATCTCAGTGTCAGAAGCGCCCAATGACGATCCGCTCCTCTTCTTCGATGTGTCCAAGATGGAGGCACCCATAATCGCCACATGGATGGCGGCGCCAGCGTAGTGACGCAGATGCGTGACGGCATTACGTCGTGTCTGACACCAAAATTCAAAATAAAAGCACGATGAGGGCATGTGTTCAATGTCCGATTATAGGAATTGCTGAATCGTGTTCCTGTGTTTCCTAAATTCCTAAATTACGGTTTTCTGTATTCCTGACCCTCTGCTAGACCCTGATTCTGATTCTTGCTGCCTGCCTTTTTGAACTCTTGCCTGAACTTGACTATGCTTACGCCTGACACCTTTGGATACCGCAAACTTGGACTTCCTTCTTGGTCTGGACCCTCTGCTAGGAGCCGATAGACCCCTGACACTCAGGGATCAGGGTATTCAATGCGCCACCAATTCCTGCAAAACAACAGATCACAGTCAATCCACCCATTTTTTGGCCTCCAGAATTTCATGCTGAAGAATGAAATGGAGCAACTCAATCTGGTTTGAGAACTAGTAAAACTGAATTACAAAAATGTTACTTTGTGTGAGGGTTGACAAGTTTGTCAACACATCAATTCATGTTTTTCAGGCTGAATGAAAGCTCCCCTCACAAGAGAGAACACAAACTGTCACAGATTATTAGTTTTTAATGCTTTAAATTAATTGCTAATCGTTTCTGTGCTTAATAAACCATTAAACATAGTAACACTTGGGTTTGTATTTCCTCAAATCCAGTTTAGGATTTTCCTCTTATGAAATAAGTCTTTCATAAATTTAGAGACTGGCCATATCCATGCATTTAAACCACTCTACCATAAGACACCGCTGACATTAATCAAATGTTTGTGTATTCCTAAACAAACAGATAGCAATGCATCACAAACAAGTAGCTCCATTTTGTAAACGGACAAAATAGATTTTTTAAGACTTCCACATGTCATGGAAATGTACACTGTACCACAAAGTGAATGCTTTATACATACAAAGGACTGATTTCATTAAAAAAAGAAAAAAAATGGAATACTACTCAAAGTCAATAAATGAATCATTTAGGACTTAGATTCTTCGGGGTTTTTTATGCAAAAGTCAAGTATGTGGAACAACATATATTTTTCCAGCACAGGAAAAGCCTGCAATGCTTTAATTTAAGTAAATGTCATGCTACTGGATTCTGATCTGAATTAAAAGAAGTGAAAGAAGATGGAATCTTGAATAAATGGAATTAATAAAAATTTGGATGGGATGGGAAGTTTGGTTTCATCAAAGGCTGGAATGGAAATAAACTTTGTACAGTAAATTAAAGCCATGTACTTGCATTGTTCCGGAAGTTACATATGTTTTGTCATATAGAGCTGTCACTCGATTGGAAGAATGCATTTTGTAAGCCAAGAAGCAGGATGGTTACTAAGCCATGAAACAATGGAGATCACAGCTGAATTCCTATATGTTACTCCAAGGAATTTTATTTCGTTGGGCCTTCATTGTTTCATCCATGAGGTGCATCAAGTGGGCAGATGAATAGCTCGTCGGAGGGGATGCATGCCCTTATATAATAAAAAAACAGACAGTCTTATGTAGAAGATGCTTCCTCAGTCTGCCCTATAGTAATCTAAGGATGTATAAATGTTAATAAAGGTATACCAGTATGCTCCACAGCCTTGATCATTGCTGTATATACATAAATGCCCTCCCTTCAAAGTCTGCCCCGAGTCAGAATGTTCAACATGTGGTCTTCCAGATGTTTTTGAACTTTTAACTTCCATCACCTCACCTTTAAATTAAATAATGGGTATTTTAAATGAGCTGCAGCTGGAAAAGGGTCACAGGTACAGTTACTGGGAACTCAAGAGCTTATGACATATGTAAACAGCCAGTGCCTGAAAATGCATAGTTTCATGTTTTCCTGTTGATTGTGATGATGGGTCTTGCTAAAAACACCATAATTTTCATTATCCATTGTAGAACCAGTTTAATTCTATTCTATGGAATTTGCTGTCCAAAATGTGCTCTTCGGGAAATCATATGGACAAAGACGTTTGTACAATTGTTCATATTGGGCTAGACTTAAGAATCCCAGGTTTTGTGGGAACACTGGGGCCTCAGTCTGAGACATAAAAATGAATTTCCAACCTGTGACCTTCTAGACATTGTTGAAATACGGATCCCAGCCCTAGGTGGTACTAGCAGTTTAAAAATTACTTGAGGGCTCCTGGAGTGTTATAAAATAAATGTCTTCCCCGCCTTAAAACTACCCTACCATACCACAATCAAAGGATTTATAAATTGTGCATCTGCCAGTACATTTTCCTAAATATCCTCTCTGCCCTGTTACATTCATTGCTTGGTAGTGCATGTTGGCCTGGTCTTGCGACACTGATTTCTCCAACTCAGTAGCTCTGTTCAAGGAAATAGTGTATTACAGCAATTACAGACTCTTCTACCATTTAAATGCCCCCCTGAACCCCAATTTTCCCCAACCTCTTCCCTAAACCAGCTTCTCTGCCAATTATTTTTCTCTGTTTACTTCTCTCAGTTCCATGAGGTTGTTAGGCAACATGTACGCAAATGTTCTGACAGTAAACACTATTTATTATGCTAGCCTACTCAGCAATATAATGCAAGTTTCCTAATTTGAAATTAACGTTAATGCTGTAATTTCTGTATTAAATCATAATAATAATAAGAAATTAATATTAAGAGCATTATTACCTTAATATGATTATTGCCTTGGGTGCCCAAAGCTTTAAAAATATTCCCTTTGTAAGCAGAATACTGGATACAACACATACACAGAATCACTGAAGAGCATTGTGTCCCCTATCATCCTTAAGCGTTGAGACAATAAAAAACCTACTCCAAGTGTGCAAAACGATAGGAAACCACTTGGCTTTTGAAAAGTAGCTAGGGATGGTTAGAAAGGAAGAAAATGCATGGGATGATTTAAAGAAGCTTAAAATTTTCCAGATTCCAGATGTGATAAATTGAATTTGAAGGATTGTGCACAAGGAATTAAGTAATCCCAAAAAAGGTCAAGATCACAAACCAGTTTAACTGTGACATATGATTCTAGCGCAGATGACTTCAGAGAAGAGAGATATAATTCCGGATACAGTATATCATGATTACTCCTTAAAAGATCTAAAAAATGCAGTTTTAGGGATTGGATTAAATAACCTAAATTAACACCTCATTTTTCATCAGTTCTCATATTTCATTGTGAACTCCACTCAGGTTTCTGGTGTGGCCTACTCTGGAAGAACATATCTGGTTCTAGAAAACTTATTGATGAACGAGACACGACACAATATGCAAAATAGAGTCAGAGCTTGGTTAGATGTGATCCATAAAATAAAGAGAAATCTGTGAAATCTGTAGAGTCAGATATTTTTCACTATACATCAAATTCAAGGAAAGGAGGGTCATACACTTAAAGTAGAAGAAGGTTTGCTCATTCTCTAAATTACTGTAATAGCTCTAGGTGCTTACAAAAGGCATCCAGTAGGCATACAATTTTATGTATAAACATTTAAAGGTGGTCTAAAGCTCACTAAGAATAAGACTGAAAGTTATACTTTATGTTTTGCGTTTCTCTATCAGCCCTTAAGCAGTGAAGATCTGTGCCTCTGAAGATGCCCCCAGTAGTTTCACATGTTCATTCTGATGATACACAATCCTAGCTACTGTTTGTAACCTGAGTTTTGGAATGAAAAGTATACAGTACATACTGTAGTATATTCAATAAAGTAATGAGGCTTATTTGTCATATTACATGGCTGCATAGAACCTAGTTCATTTTTCATCAGAACTGACTAATAAATAGACCTGTAGCATTAGCTTCTATGGCGGATATAATCTTACTTTCTGCTGATATTTTAATTATTTCCCACAACCTCTAAGTTTAGCTTCACAACAGCACCCCTGAGCGCACTGATCAAGTACGGTGCCACTGGTACTCAAAACATCTCCCAATGAGATCAGAAGAAGAGCTGCTGTAAACAACTTTGAAGGCCTGAATGATTAGATTTATGGGGCTGCTGATTGTCTAGGCTGGTACAGTAAAGCTGGCCATAGATGCTGAGATTTTTGAAAGATCAGTTCCTGATCGTGAGACCACGATCTTCTCAGAACGATCGTACGAATGTACCATCAACTAAAAAGACCAATTTACCAGGAACACAAAGGGGAGCTGCCTGCTTGGCCCTGCAAACATAGATAGATTGCAATGGGGCCGACAAAGATTTTTTGACCTGGCCGATCAATTTCCTGACAGATGTCGGCCGAAAAATTGTAAAATCCCACTAACCGCACGAAAATTTCTAAGGATTGGTCGGGCTTCCCTAAAATCGGTCGTTTGGCAAAAAGAATCGTCGCGTCTATGGGGAGCTTTAGGTCAGGATCTGAAACACAGGCATTTTAAGCCATATTTTGAATTAGGCTACAATCTTAATAAACTTTGGATAATCACAAACACCAGTTTTGCCTGTATGCTCATTTCTAATTGACTGCAATGGTACATGATTTTAATAATTTAAGGCCTATTAGCTTAAATCATCATACACTGGAATTGGCTAGGTGGAGATTCATGGATTTGTAACGAATGCTTTTAAGTAGGCAAGGAATATAACTCCTCTCTTCCATAGCCCTTGAATTTAATAAAGTTTCTTTGTTTGCAATGAAGTTTGCATACAGTGCTGCGCAATATGTTGGCGCTATATAAATACATGTTAATAATAATAATAATATGTAGGCCACTTAAAGTGGGGGCAAGGAAAACTAAATCTGGCTGTACACATAAAGACCCTGTTTGTCCAGGTCACCTTCCATGTGGTATGTTGGATGGTCAGTTTTTAATCTTTTGTCCCTTAATTTTTTTATTTGTACAAGGATCATAGGGGCAGATTCCCTAAAGGGCGAAGTGACTAACGTTAGCGAAAATTTGCCGGTGTGACATCATTTCGTAACTAGGCAGATTCCTTAACGGGCGTAGGCGTCACTTCGCTAGCGAAGGAGATGGATGCTAGCATTGCTTGGCACTCTAACGGCAGGTGAATTTTCAATCTGGCGAACAGACGTAACTCAGCAAATTCACCAAGATACGGATTTTACTGAATGTTACCAGGCGAAGTGCAATGGACTGGATAGGACTTCAATTTTTTTGTTGAAAAAAAAGTTCCAAAAAAACGCTGGCGTCTTTTTACACTTCCTAACATATTGCACATAAACAATACACTGGGCTCATGTGTAGGGCATTATAACAACTTTTATTTTATTAAAGTTCCCTGGGCTTGTGTAATATAAAGTACTTGCTGCAACATACACTTCCATTCAACTTTCACTTCCCGCCGTATGCAAATTAGCCAACTAGTAACGCTACCGCAACTTCACCAGTGTTCATCGCCCTGGACGCAACATTACATTTTAGGGAATTAGCGTTGTCCTGGCGAATTTTCGCCTGCCGAAGTGTTGCGATGGCTGCGAAGCCGTTGCTGGCAAATTTTCGCCGCTTAGGGAATTTGCCCCATCGAGTCATCCAAGAAGCACATCTGGATGTGTATGTACTCTATCTTCTGTCTTGACATCCAAACATGCCTAAGCAGGAGAAAGGATCATTTTTGGTTCCATCCATGTTCCAATTCTGTTGAGAGAGGCCAATCGCCAGCATAAACAGGGATGAGAAATGCAAAATAAAATGTTTTGTACAATGCACGGGTCTGCCCATAATGCATAAACGCCTGCCTGTGGTACAGCTGGTTTAGGGGTCCCTGTATTTTTTATGACCACATAAATACTGTTTTAGCTTTCGCCAACATTCTAGGTTTTCCCCGGCACACATGTTTTAAAATGGGGGGAAATCTACGTTGCCTGTGACCATTCAACTTCCAGGTGACATTATTATGTTTCTAATTACCTATCATATCTTCACATCCTGTATAAAGTGCTCCGAATTCTTTGTGTCCCTTTATTCTTTTTACCAGAAACTTCAAAGCAACCTTAAGTATTAAAATCACATATGAGAAAATTTGTTTCTTTTCACACCCAGAAGTCAGGACTCGGGCCTGTTTCTCTTTGAAACATGATTGTAACAAGGCCGCACTGTCTTTCTAGTTAAGTCTTGAGGCACTGAAAGAGTTCCGCAAGATGAGTGGCCGATAGGAAAATAGTAGCTAATCATTTCATCTGATTCTCAATCAGTGAACTTGATCTTCTGTATAAAGGAAGAAACTTCCCCTTGTTACCATAGGATAAATCCTTTTATAAAAAGTTTATTTTTATAGCGGTTTATGCACTGGGAATAATGCCAACCAAATGTTCACATAATCCTGATATTTTCAATTCTTTAATGTAGCTGACGCCGTTCTCTCATGCCGGAACTCTCCCTTATTGAGACAATTATGGGACAAGTTTTAAATCATTCAAGGTGATTTTTATTCTTGCTATGCGTACATATGGATGTCTGTCATGAGGTTCATTTCATATATTTACAGTTTTCCTTTTACGTATACAAACTAGGGCTGTAGCATGAGTTTTACTCTACACATTGGGTAGCGCGATACAGTGAAACTTTTTTCATCCCCTAATTTCAAATTTTCCTGTAATTTCCAATTCTGTTTTGTGGTCCTATCAATATATAACACATATTACAATTTCCCAGGATTTTATACCATTTTTTCCAGGTCCCCTGAAATATGTATGTGGGTTCTTTTATAAAACTGTTCATAAAAAACGTACATGTGTTGGTCAGAATAAACTTAAATTATAGGTAAATCGAGAGAAAGAGGTCGGGGGGGCAGTTTTGCAAAACATTAGAGAGGTCCCAGCATCATAGGGTACCTTTGTAGATAATAAAGATATGGGATCCATTATCCCGAAAGCTCATAGAGTGCATTTTAAGCAAAAAAAAGTATTTATTTTTTTCGCTGTAATAATAAAACAGTACCTTGTAATTGATCCTAACTGTCCAGCATGGACCCATATTGGAGGCAAAGCAATCCTACTGTGTTTATTTCATCTAAATTATGGAAAGATCCCTTATCTGGGAAAACTCCAGGTCCCATGCATTCTGGATAATAGAGCCTACAGAGGTAGGATTTTTCTCTGTAATAAAACAATACCTTGTACTTGATCCACACTAAGATATAAGTAATCCTTATTTTATTCAAAACAATCCTAAGCTTATTTAATGTTTAAATTATTTTTTAAGCATACTTATGGAAAGACCCCTTTCTGTAAATACTCAGGGAAGCTGTCTGGATAATACAGTAGATCCTATACCTGCAGTACAAAGGGCATATTATATTGTCTAACATTTGTTAAATATATTGTAGATAAATCCTGAATGTCGAGCGGTATAGTTCAAAACAAATGGCGGACTGCAGTTTGAACATCATTGATTCATTTAATCCCCACCTGCACATGGAACCACAAATTTTTTGAGCTCCAGCTTTAATCGAAGTAAACACACACACACACAATATAAGAATTTCTTTCCACGTAACATTACGCCTATTATTCGGTGCAAGAGCAACCAGCATATTGGCTCACGTCGCAAGTTTAGATTATTGTAAGTATAGGAATGAGACCTGAGCCTGGCGTTTTCCGGATAAGGTATCTTTCCGTAATTTTGATTTTCATACCTTAAGTCTTCTAGAAAATAGTGTAAACATAAATTAACCCAAAAGGATAGTTTTGCTTCTAATAAGGATTAATTATTAGGGATGCATCCAGGATTCGGTTCAGGATTCGGCCAGGATCCGGCCTTTGTCAGCAGGATTCGGCCGAATCCTTCTGACTGGCCGAACCAAATCAGAATTTGCATATGCAAATTAGCAGTGGTGAGGGAAATTGCGTGACTTTTTGTCACAAAACAAGGAAGTAAAAACTGTTTTCCCCTTCCCACACCTAATTTGCATATGCGGATTCGGTTCGGTATTCGGCCGAATCTTTTGCAAAGGATTCGGGGGTTCGGTAGTGGATTTGGATCATCCCTATTAATTATATCTTAGTTGGGTCAAGTACAAGCTAGTGATTGGTTATTACAGAAAAAAGGAAATAATTTTTTGATTGAAAATTCGAGTTATTGGATTAAAATTGAGGCCATGGGAGATGGTCTTCCTGTGATTCAGAGCTTACTTGTTAACAGGTTTCTGGATAATGGATTACCTGTACTTTACTATATGGTGTTACATTCAAACAAGGAAGTGTATAGTTTTAATTAACGTTATTCTTTCATTGATTCTTTTATATATTGTTTTTTTATTCTCCCACTGTGTTTGTTTTAGAAAAATATTTAAAAGTGCATTTATAGTTTTAATTGCTTTTTATGGTTTTCTTCCTCTCCCGGTTTCTCTAAATTTGTTACAGCCTCAGTTTCCAGTTTTGGCAGCCATTGTTTCAAGACAACGGGCCTTCTCCCAGAACCTTCCTTTTTAATTATAATCCACAAAGCAGTCAAAAGGGAGCGTGCTCCTAAATACAACCTTTTATAGCCATGATAACTCACTTTGCATGTCCAGAAAGAAGACATCGCTTAGTTGCATTCACATAATTATGCGGGGAATTTTTAGGCATGTCCTTTCTCTAAATCTTTTTATTTATAGAGACTTTAGTTGGAGTTACCATATTGTTTGCCTCAGGTTAGGCATATTTCATGTGTGCCGGTAGAACTGGACTGTTTTTGAATCGGCAGTGTGTAATAAGGTCTGACTCAATACAATAAAGTAACAATACTTATAAATAGTATATTATCACTTGGAGGAAATCTGCTTTTCTACAGTAAGAAACCATATTTAGCAGTGGCGTCACGCCTTTAGTTACTGTTGTGAGTTAGTAGGCAGATGCATATTTGTTCACCGCAGCATATGCTAATACGAAAAACCCCATCTTACATTGTTTTGCTCCATGCATGACAGTGATTGCAAGCAATTTACATTCCACTCCCTACAAGCATTTTGCTTCTCTTTCTCTGCAAATCAAAAGCACATTTATGATGGGATATGCTCCTTTTTATATTAGGGGGGGTGAAAGCTATTCTTCTTTCTTAAAACCCTTCAATATGTTTTGCTTTTCCAAAAATATGTTGTCTCCATTGGTTAATAAGCCAGTTTACCAATGCCTATAATCTTAGTCCAAAGAGACCGCTGCTGCAGTAATGAATTTAGTGAATTTTTATCAGATGTAGATATACCACAATTCATTTTTTCCATCTTCTGCTTTTTTTTTTTTCGTTAACCCTTTGATTACTAGATTTATAACTTACCCAACCGGGTCAGTAGGGAAATAATTTCTCATTGGTTTCAGCGATATCAGTGTAAAGGTGGCCATACACGGGCCGATAAAAGCTGCAGACAGACCGAGTCGGCAGCTTATTGGCCCGTGTATGGGGGCCCCCGACGGGCTTCCCCGATCGAGATCCGGCCAGTCGGGCAGATCTCGATCGGATGGGACTAAAAATCCCGTCGGATCGCGGCTGCATCTGTTCATTGATGCGGTCCCTCATTGATGCGGTCCTGCAATCGACCAACTGTTCCCGTTTGTTGGGCCCTAGGGCCCACGATCGGATCAGCCCGATATTGCCAACCTCAAGGTGGGCATATCGGAGAGAGATCCGCTCGTTTAGCGACATCGCAAATGAGCGTATCTCTCTGTGTATGACCACCTTAAGCTGTGCCTCCATGTGACTGGCAAATCTTTAGTTATTACCTTGGAGTAATAATCATTTACTAGCTAACGATGGGTAACAATGGCACTGCATAAAGTCGGAACATTATTTACTCACTATAGCTATGGCCTCTATGTACTGTGAGTGAAGTGGGTAAACGCCAACCTACTTCTGCCTTCTAACTATATGATGTAGTAGAGAGTGATATTCTGAAACAATTTGCTTTTGGTTTACATTTTTTTATTTGAAGTTTTCCAGCTTATTTAGTTTTTTATTCAGCAGCGCTACAGTTGCAATTTCAGCATTGGGGTTGCCAGGGTCCAAATTACCCAAGCAACCAAGCACTGATTTAAATAGGAGACTGGAATATGAATAGAAGATAACCTGAACATAAATATGAGTAATAAAAAGTAGCAATAACAGTAAATTTGTAGCCTTATAGAGCATTTGTGTTTTAGATGGGGTCAGTGACCCCCATTTGAAAGCTGAAAAGAATCAGAAGGCAAATAATTAGTGATGGGTGAATTTGGGGTGTTTCACTTTGCTGAAAAAATCGGGAATTTCCTGCAAAATTTGTGAAACGGCGAAAAATTCATTGGTGAAAATGCGCTGGTATCCAAAAAAAACGGACGCCAGCGTCCATTTTTTTTTGTAACTGGCAAATTTTTGCTGCAGTTTCACTAAATTTATTCGCCACAAATTTGCGCCTGCTGAATAAATTCGCCCATCACTACAAATAATTCAAACACTATAAAAAAAAAGAAAGAAAATGAATGCTAATTGAAAAGGTGAACCTCCTCGTTAATACTTCAAGTGCAGTATTTCGGGATATGACCCAAGCATGCAAGGCAAGTTTAATATATTAAAGGGGTAATATACTAAACTTTGGTCTGGCTTTTTGGATCAAAAACGTAAATTTTTTTGTGATTTATTAAAACCTGATGCAGCAAATCTGCCATCTCAGACCTGCCAAGGTTGTGTATCAGTCATTGGTAGTGGTCCCTATCCTATTTGGAAGTTTCTGTGGTCTGTGCTGGAATTATCCTGAAAATGTGGGCTTTTCAGTAAAAAGCCCGAAAAAATTGAGCGACTCGTGGAAAAAACCCTGAAAAATTAGTAAGATTTCGGTTTTCACTCAATTTTATTGAGTTTTTTTTTTGATAATAAATAATGTAAAATTGGGTATGGAGGTTTGGTCGTGGTTTTTTATTCAAATAATGAGATAAATTCGGATTTAAGTAAATAACCCTCCAAGTGCAATATTTCAGGATATGCTCCAAGCATGCAAGGCTTCTACTCTGATACCACTTTCCCTGTGTTCTGTACTGGTTTTGTGGAAATTCTGTTCACTGGGCCATAGATAATGTTGCATTTATTGTACTTTTTCAGCGCTAAAGCTATTTGTGTGCAAATATTCTATAAACAGGAAAATGAGACACTTGATTATATTCTAAAGAAGAAAACTAGTCAATGCCCCGCTAGCAGGAAGGTCAGTGGGAAATACTACTACTCCTACTGAAGCATAGTAAGGCCAACGTGTGCTAAGAACAATTGTAGAAGGAAAATAAAAACAGACTGGCAGAGGCTTGGCAAGCTTATTTTCATTAGATACAATGCCCATTTAGAAAGGAAAAATTTGCCATGTTTTTAATGCAGGTTTAAAGCACCACTCATGAAGACAAAATACCCTAGAAGGATTATACAAATACAACATATGGTAGAAATATATTGTATGTCAGAATATCTAACAACAGGCCACACGTGCTAGGTTAACTTTGTGCAAAAAAGTCATCTATAAATACACAGGGCCCTGACTTCTTACCTTCCCCGTGCCTCGCATGCTCCAGCATCCATGCGTAAGGCCAATAAAATTAACCCAGAGTACGTTAAATCCTCCGATGACTTGGGCTTAGTTACGCGATCCTGTGAATCCCTTTTATGTTTGATAATGATTTATGTATTTTAGCTTTGCCTTGATGTCATATTTAGTAGTTCCATCAAAACCATTTTTTGTTTGTACAGACACCCGCCATATGTATCTGTTTATCTAAGCTAATGCTCAGACTAAAGACAATAATCATTCTATATGCAATTCGTTAATCAGTTGCTTGGGAAGTATGCACGCTTACATGTGAAATTCTCTGGAGTTTCAATTCGGAGCATTATACTGAGCAAAAGTGGCTTTCAAGGGGGTTCGGGACTTGATCTGGTTCACTGCCTGCTAGCTGCTGTTAGCTCTCACAATCCTGTCTGTCAGTCAATCCCAAAAATGCAGTGCACAAATGTAGTTCCATTCTTAAAGGGATACTGTTATGGGAAAAAAACATTTTTCAAAATGAATCAGTCAATAGTACTGCTCCAGCAGAATTCTGCACTGAAATCCATTTCTCAAAAGAGCAAACAGATTTTTTATATTCAATTTTGAAATCTGACATGGGGCTAGACATATTGTCAATTTCCCAGCTGCCCCAAGTCATGTGACTTGTGCTCTGATAAACTTCAATCACTCTTTACTGCTGTACTGCAAGTTGGAGTGATATCACCCCCCTCCCTTTCCCCCCAGCAGCCAAACAAAAGAACAATGGGAAGGTAACCAGATAACAGCTCCCTAACACAAGATAACAGCTGCCTGGTAGATCTAAGAACAACACTCAATAGTAAAAACCCATATCTCACTGAGACTCCTTCAGTTACATTGAGAAGGAAAAACAGCAGCCTGCCAGAAAGCATTTCTCTCCTAAAGTGCAGGCACAAGTCACATGACCAGGGGCAGCTGGGAAATTGACAAAATGTCCTGCCCCATGTCAGATTTCAAAATTGAATATAAAAAAATCTGTTTGCTCTATTGAGAAATTGATTTCAGTGCAGAATGTTTTCCGATGACAGGATCCCTTTAACAAATTTGGATTATGGAGTCTATGGGGCAAATTCACTAAGCGCCGAAGCTCCTAACGCTATCGTCAATTCGCTAGCGTTTGGCATTTTCGTTACTTCGCAAATTCACTAATGGACGCTAGCGTAACTTCACTAGCGTAACTTCGCACCCTTACGCCTGACAAATTTGCGCAACGGACGTAACTACGCAAATTCACTAAGGCCCGCATTGTTCTGAACGCTACCTTTTACACTAGACTTCCTTCGCCACCTCAGACCAGGCGAATCGCAATAGAGTAGATAGGGATTTCTTCAAAAAAAGTTACAATTTTTTTCTAAGTCCCAAAAAACGCTGGCGTTTTTTCTATATTATGGGTGATAGGCTGAAAAAGATCGAAAAAATTTTTTGGGGCTCCCCTTTTTCCCCCTACATTTCCTAACTCATGGCAACTTAACTATATAGTGGGCACATGTGTAGGGCAAAATAAAAATGTTATTTGATGTTTTGAAGGTTTCCCAGGCATTTGTAGTGCTGCTACATATTCCTCCATTGAAATTTGAATTTGGCGCCGTATGCAAATTAACCATCGCTAGCGTAACTTCGATTCGCTTAGTGAATCAACTCTAGTGCAACTTCGCAACCTTACGCTACCCCTGAGCGCAACTTCAGATTTTAGTGAATTTGCGGAGTACTGGCGAAACTACGCCTGGCGCAACTACAAATCTTAGTGAATTTGCCCCTATAAGAGATGGTCTTTCCATAATTCTGAACTTTCTGGATAGTGGGTTTCCAGATAACGGATCCCATACCTGTTCTGTATATATTATAATAGAAACAATTGTCCAAATAGCTCTTATCTGTGCTCATATTTACAAGCATTAGTAAGAACATTTGCAGCTTGCAAGACATCTTCCAAAAGAAAATATGCTTTCCAATAAACAGATGCAGTTGCATTCTAATTTGAAGCTCCTTATATTCACAAACATTTGTTTTGTTTTTCCCCCCCAAAGTCTGGGAAATTGGATTAGTAGTGACATGGCCGGTGTTTGATGTTGCAGACATTGAAGTTTAGTGGTTAGAGCTCCTGTGGATTAGAAACATACACAAAGCCAACATTTGATATGCAAATTTCTAATACGGCATGTCAGGATTGATCATTGCGCTTTGACAAGATTCTGTGAACTTTGGGCTTGGTTTAGTTAGGTACGCTAATTTCTGTGCAGCACCATCATGATTTAATTAGACCTTTAATGCATCTAATGCTTTGCTTGCCCTTTCGTTCAGCGCATTGTAAATATACTTTCCTGTTCCGAGTCTGACTTTGTTTGTAAAGATAGAGTCAGAATTAGTTACAATAACAGTCTTCTATTGACAATATATGATATTTAGCATTTTATTAGGTATCTGCTCTTCGGTGTGTTTGTTTTTTTACTAAGGGGCAGATTTATCCAGATTTGAAAAAAAAAAAATGTAATTATCTCAAAAATGTCTGGTGTTTCTTCAATTGCACTTCGGTTTTCTTGATAAAAAAATGCTTGAGAAAATTATTTGAGATTTTGAGGTTTTCTGTTAGCATGAAAGGGGTGGTTCACCTTTAAATTAGGGATGCACTCAATCCACTATTTTGGATTTGGCCAAACCCCAGAATCCTTCACGAAAGATTCGGACGAAAACTGAATCCTAATTTGCATATGCAAATTAAGGGTGGGAAGGGGAAAACATTTTTTATTTCCTTGTTTTGTCACAAAAAGTTGCGAGATTTCCCTCCCTGCCCCTAACTTGCATATGCTAATCCAGTTCGGCCAGGCAGAAGGATTCGGCCGAAGCCGAATCCTGCTGGAAAAGGCCGAATCCCAAACCGAATCCTGGTTTCAGTGCATCTCTACATTAAGGGGCAGATTAACTAAGGTTCGATTGAATTTTCGAAGTACAAAAAGTTTGAATTTCAAAGTAATTTTTTGAATACTTTGACCATCGAATAGGATACTACGACTTCGAATTTACTTCGACTTCAATTCCAAGTAAAAATCGTTTGACTATTCGACCATTCGATAATCGAAGTACTGTCTCTTTAGAAAAACTTTGACTTCAATGCTTCGCCAACCTGCCGAAGTGCTATGTTTGCCTATGGGGACCTTCCAGAGCAATTTTCGCAGTTTTTTTCATATGCGAAGGAAAATCAGACGATAAAATCGTTCGAATCGTATGATTCAAAGTAGGATCGGAATACGAAAGTCGGAGGATTCTATTAGATGGTCAAATTTCAAGTGGAAAATATTTTCCACTTCGAAATTTGACCCTTGATAAATCTGCCCCTAAATTAACTTTTAGTATGTAGTAGAATGGCTCATTCTAAGAAACTTTTCAACTGGCCTTCATTTTTTTCTGTTTTATAGTTTTTGAATAATTTGCCTTCTTCTGACTCTTTCCAGCTTTCAAATGGGGATCAAAGACCCCATCAAACATATGTAAGGCTACATATTTCTGTTATTGCTACTTTTTATTACTCATCTTTCTATTCAGGTCCTTCCCTTCCAGTGTCTTAATAAAATCAGTGCATGACTGCTAGGGTAATTGGGACCCTAGCAACCAGATTGTGGAAATTGCAAACTGGAGAGCTGCTGAATAAAAAGCTAAATAACTCAAAAGCCACAAATGATAAAACATGAAAACCAAATGCAAATTGTCTCAGAATGTCACTCGCTACATCATACTACAAGTTAATTTGAAGGTGAACAACCCCTGTAATATATGAAAAAATATTGAAGGGAAATACACACTTGGTCTGAAAGTACCTCAACATTTCTTTCCACAATTGTACTGTCTTTAATTACATTTTTTACAGATAACACAAATGACTCCTGCTTCAACATTCATTTGGAATTTCTTTTGCAACTGTTTTTTTCACTATATTTTCCATAAAATTTCCTGATTTGTAGATGCTGCCGATTTATATTCTAGCCAGCTGGAAGACAGGGGAGGCAGTTCAGGGAGATTAAGAAAACGAGATTTGTCGGACGACTAATCTCCTCGAATCCGCCTGTGTGCTCTGACCCTAAATGGGGCCTATGCCACTAAGGGGGGGGGGCTGACAAACCTATTTTCTGGGATTTGCAGTTTAAAGCTGACCATAGACGCAGAGATCAGATCGTACGAATCAATGTACAATCGGACTTCCCCATCTCCCGACCTGCCACTAACCATAAAGATCAAAGTCTTACCATTCAGATCAAATATAAAGTTGTAAGAACAGATCAGCCGATGCCCCTGACAGCAATCGTACAATAGTTAAAGCTGGTGACAGTCTCCCTCGTACGATCAGCAATACACGCAGAGATATTACCCGCAGCCAACATAAATTTTCTAACCTGTCCGATCGACCAAACGACCGATCTCCACCGGACAAAAAATGTCAGGACTCTCCACACACGGTCCGAATATCATATGAATCCTCGATTCGTACAATCGGTCTCTGCGTCTATGGCCATCTTAACATCTGCAGAGCTGCCAGTTGTCCATCCCTTCACTCAGCAGCTATTCATAGATGATCCTTAATCTGTTAAAACGTAGTTTTTTTTGTGTTTTTTTAACCAACATTTTTTTTCCCTACCCCAATTAGGTGTCGCTTTCCCATGGACCATCAACCTGCACAATTTCAGTGTATATACCCTCCTGGAACATCAGCTGATACTTAACCTAGTGGAGCCCATGGGCTGTACCTCCACTCTTGCCGTCACGTCTCACAGTTTGGCTGGCTCGGGAGCCGACGCAGGTCATTCATTTGTGGTCTGCCTTCACGTCGACCTGGAACCATTAGAAATAAAATGCTCAAATCCCCAGGTCAGTCCATTCATTTGTACAAACTGCACTGAAATAATTGGCTTTTATTTCATTTACAGATGTGCTACCTGGCATGAAGTGCAGTACATTTTACAGTTCCCCATGTGTATTTCAGACTGATTGTGTAACTATGTTTGATTGAATCTAACCAGTAGATACAGCTGTATATGTTAACCCTTTTGTTCAGCACAGAAGTAGACCAGGGCCAGGGGGCCTGTGTGTTTGAGTCAGATGAGATTTGATGTCTTTCCTTAGGTTTTGTAACCTGAACGGGCTTCAGAATCCTTTGGTAACAGCAAAAGGTGCATCTTTTATTTGATGGGGTGAAATAAGTAGCAGATGTGCACGGTTAGAATCTTACTCATGGCTGTGCTATCTTGCGGATGCGTGTGTTATATGACAATAAAAATTCCAGTCGGGTTCTCACCCTCATGTTCTTTCCCTCATGTTCTTTCACGCAACATGAAGTTCTGATTGGAAGACACTATTATGTTTGTCTGGAGTACATCAGAGCATGAACATAGGAAAGGCACTCTGGTCTTTGTCTCCTTTGTATTTATTTCACTTGTTCTTGGTAAGATAGCTGCAGCAGCAACACCATACCATAAATAGATAATATTGTAGCATTTATGCAGCGGTGACACTCAATAGTCACTGGGAAAAACTCATTTCAGGATGTACAGCGCCAGCATATGGGTGCCGCAATTTTGCCAAATTACCTGAACTTCCCATTAATGTCATGAATAATGTCAAAAGTGTCTTGACTTCCTTGCCTGCCCCTAGTACAAACATGCAGACAAGCACTCACGTAGATTGCTTCTAAATAGGGTAGACCGCATCATGCTTGGAGAACTTTGTCACCCCATGCAGCTGAACCTTGTAACATAGTAAGTTAGGTTGAAAAAATGACACACATCCATCCTCAGTTCGACCTTTTAAGTGTATGCCTTAAAAGGTCTGACTGCTAATTAATCCAGAAGGTAAAAAAACATTTGAAGCCTCTTTTGCAGAGGGGAAAAATTCCTGCCAGACCAAAATGGCAATCGGACTAGTACCTGGATCAACTATGAGCTATCTTCCATAACCCTGTATTCCCTCACTTGCCAAACACAATCCAACAACGTCTTAAAGCTATCTAATGTATCAGCCTGAATCACATCTTCATAGCTCTCACTGTAAAAAACCCTTCCGAATATTTAGTCGGAACCTCTTTTCTTCTAATCGGAATGGGTTACCTCGTGTCAGCTGGAAAGACCTACTGGTAAATAAACATTAGAGAGATTATTATATGATCCCCTTATATATTTATACATAGTTATCATATCACCCTTTAAGCACCTCTTCTCCAGCGTGAACATCCCCAATTTGGCCAGTCTTTCCTCATAGCTAAGATTTCCATACCTTTTACCAGCTTAGTTGCCCTTCTCTGTACCCTCTCTAATACAATAATGTCCTGTTTGAGTGATGGAGACCAAAACTATACGGTATATTCTAGATGGGGCCTTACCAGTGCTCTATACAGTGTAAGAATAACCCCCTCCTCCCGTGAATCATTGCCCTTTTAAATACAGCTCAAGACCTTATTTGCTTGTGATGCCGCTGACTGGCTTTGATTTCTACAGCTGCTAAAAAAATTATAATGGTAGAAACATTTTTTTCTAAAGTTTTTTGAGGGTCCCACCTTAGCAACTCTTCAGCTCTGTCAGTTCGACTTTGTGGGAACTACCACTGAAAGAGGATTCCAGAGAGAAATCAGTATGGAGAAATATGAGTAAGATCAGAAAATAAATCTTACTGGTCTTTCCGCCAATAATGTATGTATTTTAAATGATGCACTTAGTAATGAACTTTCTAAATCATCGAGCAGAGAATTTGAGAAACAATATCCCTGTGTACAATCTGTTCATAAAGTTTTTATTGGAAACAGAAGAGGAAATTATATTAATGTATCTACATAAAGTAAGATTAATCCTAGTAGTAGTTGTAAAGCTACCTATGCTTAGTAACACATAGCCACCAATCCGATGCTTGTTTTCATTATTCTACATGCACTAGACTGATAAAAGCTAAGAGCTGATTGGTTGCTATGGGATACTGAACCAGACCTAGACTCTGCCCGTGTTAATGCATAACCCAGTAGGTTCTATGTTTCTCTGGCAGCACAAAGGTTAAAGCCTCATTTGTAAACACCAAAGTTCAGATGGTTAGTGTATATGGATATGTGGTTGGTTCTAATGTGTATTTGGCCTGCTTTCAAATCCTCTGCAGCTGGAAAGGCCCTGTGACTCTGTACAATCTATTTTATATCTCATTTGGAGGAAAGATGTGCTCTTGAATAGCCCCAGTGGGATATAAAACAACTTAACATTTCGGGAAATAAAATGTGCACAAATATGAAGTGTTTTTTTCTTAAAAGCAGAGATCAGTTTTTTTTTTTTAACCAGATGGTTACGTCTCAAATATGGAAAATTCATTTATATAAACGGTATCTGATAGTTGTAAATTCACAGAGGGATGTAACTTGACCTTTTTAAATAGATGACTGTTTTATCTCTGACAGCTGAAGGATGAACAGTCTTTTCTCATTGTGAAGGACATCCTAGTATGTGTGATGTACATGGCTGCTGTTGGCCTCTTGCTACTTGGGCAGGTTCTGTTCTGGAAGGGCATTTGCCCCAAACAGAGTGTGGCCTTGGCCTAAAATATCACTGGTTAAAGTACAAACCATCTAGTATTACACTGTGTAATGCTTGTTTGATGTTATTAGCATTCAGGCCAGGAGTGACCACCGGTAAAGCAATAGAGAGAACCCCAACAGTGTAAAACTATAATAAAATATATTTATCACATCTACTTTCACATTATAGATGTCACAAAGGCTCATTAAAATACAGATTTCATGGGCTTCTATGGTAATGAAAATGCATATAAAACATTTGCATGGTATATAAGAATCATCTCCCATACTGAGTTTTCATTTGATAAGCCATGTCAAACATTTAACTCATTGTATTGTATCTGGCCCTACATACAAGTTCATAGCGTCCCATTCAGCTTCCCACATGAGTGTGATGACCTGGTGGTTTATAGTATTGACTATCTGCTACTCTGTTTTTGCTTTTTCCCCACTCTGGAGATGTTAGTGTTGACCCTTTGGAAGATAAGAAATCTGAGATTTTGTTTTGAAATGCACAACCAGAAGAAAAGACTAATGAAGTGAAGCTGGCTGTACATGGAACAAGATACCCACCAGTTTTCATCCAGATTAGCCAGCAGTTGTCTGTACATGAGCTAATCATTCTGAACATCTGTTATCTAATCAGGTCAGAGGGGGTCACTAAAGGTGGCTGTACATGGGCAGATCCACTCAGTGTCGGACTGGGGTGCCAGGGGCCAACCAGAAAACCTTAGGCTGAGGGTCCTCTTTCAAAACTATTATACCTATTCAATCAACTTATTTGTTCTTCTCGTCTCTTTTCTCGACATACTACTCTATTCTTCCATTATTAAACCTCTTTGTTCCAGTAAAGAAATAGGGACTGACCATGAAATAGACCAAATGGTAAGAGGCCCACTGATGCCTGAGCCCACCGGGCTGAATCCGCTTCTTTGGAGAGGTTGTCAAATGAGAGGATCTTGCACTAATATGCCCACCTTGACTGGGCAATAGGCTGATCCAATCGAGGGCCCTAGGGAACAAGGCCAAGAATGGAGGTGGTGGGATCGAGGACTGCATCAATGAAACAATGCGGGCCTCGATCCAACTGGAATTTTATGCCTGCCTGAACGATGTCTGGCCGATTATTAGCCAGATATCAATCACAGAAGTCCGTTAGAGGGCCCCATATATTAGACAATAAGCTTCATTAAAAATACTTTATACTTTCTTAAAAATCCCTTGACATTTGTCCATCATGAAAGTATTTGTAACAGCTAGGTAGAGGTGGCACCTTCATCATGCAATTTCCCGTGTACCTTGGTAATTCTGCCTCTAGGCGATCCTAAAGGATTAGTGCATTGCAGCCAACTGCATCAGCACCCAATCATACATATACAACGGGGTCTATTTACTAACATTCTAGTATATATTTTTTTCACTAATTAAATTTTTTTCTCATACAAAATTTCGGCAAGTAAAAGCAGTTGAGGTCATGTAAAAATCAATGGGAGCTGTTCTGATCCTGTTGGACCTTTTTTTAGTCATTCAGACTGAGGTTTTTCATTTTTTTTTTTTTGTGTCCAAAAATCTTTTAATAAATTACAAGGCAAATGTAATTTTAGCAAAAAAACCACTAAAACCACTAAAAAGAGTATTGATAAATAGGATTCATACTGTTGCTTTAATGTAGTATTTTTTTTTTTACCATATCTTTTGAATGTCTTGGGATTTAATTATTGACTTCCTGGCTTAAACCCCTGGCAATATCGTTTCTTTCTTGTTATGTATTGTACAGGTTAAGAATATTTAGGAAAACGTGATTTGCCCACCTGGAAAAGAATGGCTCTCTTTATTCATTTCTCTTTTTTTTCTTCATGTTTTTGTTCTTTTGCAAATGAAGACCAAGTAATAATACACTTCCATGACTTTGTTGGACCTAACATTCTGTTCTGCCCATCACTGAAAAGATCAGGTTCTCTAGGAAAGTTACTGCAACTAATACTGTGCCACTTTGCTGTGTCAGAAGCGTTGCCAAAGCAAAGAACAAGCAAGACCTCACACTAATTTGAGAATGACTATAATTGCACAGCTATTTTTAGGAATTTATGCGGCAATCCTCAAACAGTCCATTTCCACAGAATCCTGCCATTAGCTTTCTCCAAGACTTCTCAGGGTAATGGACAGCAGTCACTGTAAAGAAAAATAAATCTGCTCCTCCATCAGCAGTAGGCACGGCTGCTATAAGGCCTTTATTTTCAGCTCAAGCTGTGAATTGTTAGGTTTATTGAAGGGTAATTAGCAATTCTAGATGCCTGTGTCAAGGCAATTGTGCCATAAATTGAAACCTTTTGTGTGTGCTTTTAACGTGTCTAAGAAATATCTGCAACTCAAACGGCTCAGCTCCTCTTCATCAGTAAATGGTTTGATTGTTTGGGCTGAAATTTCATCCATTCATCGCTGTCGTGGTGTAATTGTATTGGGGCACAATTTGAATTATGATTGTTACCTTGTGTTCGCTGCCAGTTTACAGTGTGGCTTTGTTCCATTTCTGAAGTTTGTCATTTTAAAATGACAGTATCGTTCTTACTTGCACTTGTCTCCTCAGTCCTTTAAATGTTTGCAGTTTTCTTGGTGTATAATAAGTATCAAAGCCTTGTATGTATTGAAACTTGCCTACAGTGCTTACGTTTCAATGTGTTACACTGCCGTTCAGTAGTTCTCTTTTGTAGCACCTGAAACAAGGTGAATGCTAGCAGTTTTGTAGTATCAGAAACAATTTAATGTTTTAATTAAAATACATTACAAGAGTTTCCCCAAACTTTGATTTTTGTTATTTTTTAATTATGGCATCAAAATAAATGTATGTCACAGATTCAGCTCATAAATACACAGTCTATTGACTGATGTTAGTAAGAAATGATTAAATGAAATTGCCTGAAATTTTAAGGGGGTTATCTATTAAAGCGTGAATTTTAGAGTTTATGTGAATTTTTATTATAAACTCGAATGTACTCACAACTCAAATGGTAGCTTATTTATGAATAAACTTGTCTAAAATTCTAACTAATGTTACAGACCCAAAAACTCTAATCAAATTTGTATTTGAAAGAAATTCGAATACAGTTTTCCTCCAAAAAAGACAGTTTCACACAATGTATAACTACTATCTAAATTATTTCTAAACATTGTCAAAGCTAAAACCAGAAAAATACTGCAGGTAATTGGCTCCTATTTATTTGTTTTCCAAAATGCTCGGGACCTGGGCTTTTTAGGATAATTTGTAATTTGGTTCTCAATACTTTGTCTACTAAAAATCATTTGAACATATATATATATCAAATAAACCCAATAGGATTGTTTTGCCTTCAATACGGATCAAGTATGAGGGGGAAAGAGAACTGCGTGCTGTGCATGTGGGGACATTTTTTTTGGCTTCCTTGTTTGTGTGATGAAAAGTGATGGGATTTTTTTAGATTCGGATTCGGTTCGGCTTGGACTCTGCCGAATCCTGATGAAAAAGGCTGAATCGTGGCCGAATCCCAAACCAAATCCTGGATTTGGTGCATTCCTAGTATCTAAGGATTCTGCAATGCATCTAAGAAAGGAAAACACTGTGAGATTTTATCGGCCAAATGCTAATATTTTTGTTCTATTCACAATGTGTTTCTGTGCTTTTATTGAAGATATATATTTTTTTTTTTTTTAAAAAAAAAGTATGTCCTAAAACGTATGGAAAATAAATCCTGAACTATTTCTAACTAAAAACACAAATTGTTACTGCAGCATTTCCGAATGAGCTACATAACATAACAGATTATCGATGGCTACTTCTTCTGCGGATACTGTTATAGATTCCTAATGGGCGTGCAACTTGCTGTACATATATATACGCAGCTTATCATACAACCAAAAGACCTTCTTGCTGGATGCTCAATGAGGACTGAGTACTCAGACCTTTCATCACACACAAATCAAGTGCTGTTTTACATCAATTGCAGATCGGGCACAGCGTTTTTCTCTGCCCACATAAGAAGTCCGCTTTACAGTCTTCATAAGTCTCCAGGCACTGACTTCTTATAAATATCGGTAAAAGCCCTGGAATATGGTATCCAGCTGTGCTCTGCTTATAGATTGTGTTTGCATTTTTGTACCCAGCCATGTTTGATACAGTGAATGGCAATGTGTTGTCACACAAATTCCATGATTAATGCTTATTTACGAAAGCTTGTGTAAATATCTTAGAAATGAGTCAAACACTGTGCAAGTTAAACATTATGTTCTGCGAATATTGAAATGTCAACTCCCTGTGGGCCACTAAACCAAGCGGTCCATGGCTTTTGACTTAATCTAAAGGCGCTGCCTGATTCCAGGCACTCAAATTTAATTGCTCTATTTATTTTGTCCCATCAGCCCATCTTCAGAAGCAACCAGTGATCATTAGCCGTGGTCTTAAATTAATGTACTTAGTTAACAGATTTCTTTAAACAACGCTCCACTGTCATCGGGTCCTTGAAATTCAATTAGCCTTAAAGAATCCTTTCACTGTTCTATTTATTATGTGAAAGTATTATTGAAAGCCAGTAGAGCAATAAACTTGTTCCGCCCCCAGGCCATTACGTAACTCTCCTTTCTCAAGCTTATGAGTAAAAATGTAATTTCTTTGGCACCATCAATTTTCTAGTGTTAAACAGTCACAAGGATATCAATGACTTACTGCTTCACTGTATTTCTCTTTGCTTTTTCATTGTATTAATAGCAGCAACATAATTCCCTTCACTGAACATGGGGAGGCACGTTTATCAAGGGTTGAATTTTGAATTCATGTGAGTTTATTTTAAACTCCCTTTAATTCGAACAAATTCAAAATTCGACTTGCCGAAATGTATTAATAAAATCGAATTATTAAAATGCAAACTCATTTAAACGACCCAAAAACTCAAATCGAATTCGATTTCAATTCGACCAAACTCGAGTCGAGTTTTTACTCCTGCAAACATCTCCAAATTGATCCCTGGACCTCTCTCTTTGACTTAAACAGTAATTCAGCAAGTTTTAGGTGGTGAATAGTATAATTCGAATTCTAAAAGGGCCAGGGTATGATAAATCTCGAAAATAAAATTCAAAATTTAAAAAAAAAAAAAAAAATCTCGAATGGAGTTTGGATAATTCCCTTGTCAAATTTGACAGTTTTGACCATAAAAAAATCAAGAATTTTAATTAGAATTTTCAATTCGACCCTTAATAAATCTGCCGCTATATGTAAATTTAGATATTCGTCTTCTGTACTGACATTGCTGCTTATTTTCCACCATTGTAATGGCAGATTTCCTTCTTAGCTTCTAGCAGTGTTATCTTCGTTTGAATATTTACCTTCTAGCTATTTGCATGGTTCCTTTCCTCCCAGTCACCCAAATCTATTATGATGGAAACTCCTCTGAGCATCAGTTGAAGGTAGGAAGAGTTGTGCCTTGTAGGTATATTTGGACAAAATGACAACAGTCGGACAAGATGTCAACCCACAGCTCGGCAGTTTATTTCTTCCTCCCTGCACTTTTGGACAGCCTGTTGCTCTGAAACCTCCCGACACTAAATATTGTCCTGCAACACCCCATTTTTATTTCAAAGGGGCCCTGAATCCTGTGGCTGAAGTGTAGTGAAGGATCTTACTAGAAAGAGACAGTTTTATGTCAAGGTCATGTCCCATTTTCCATCCATGCTACTGTTTTAAGAAGAGATTTCATTAGCTCTTCCATCGAGCAAAAAAAAGGGGCTGCATTTTAACTAATTTCTGGTTGCTAATGCCAGGCTTACGGCCAGGTGTAGTTCTACACTAATATCAAGTCCATGTTCTGCCTCCCTTTCTAAGCATTGAAAGTGTGATCTCTTTAACTTATAAAGTTGTCTTGGGATAGCAAGTACTTGTAATGTCAGCAGACAGTTGACTCAATCAGAATGGCACCTTGAAGATCTTGAGAAGTTTATTTCAAAACTGTGAGGATCTTGTCAACAGTGAACATCCGGATAGGTCAAAAGATTATAAAAAAGATATAATATGAACCACTCCAGCAATATACATGCAGTTCAAAATGGAGCCTAGCATATACTAGAGTAGTAAACTACTGTCTGCTAAGGAATATTGCTCAGACCCTCCCCTTGTTCTGCTCGTGCACTTTTCCATCCAACCTGTGACAACTTCTTCGTCCTGCCCATATTATCCACTTCAGCATGTAGAATAATGCAGCTTCTTACATTGTGTTGCATTAGTAACCCTATTTAAGTCATTATCCCTTCTTCTAATTCCAGCTTTATGTCATTGTAAAATTCATTCTTTCTTACAAGTTGGATAATTTTGTCCTGTTTCACTGTGTTCCCCCTTGTGCTCTCAATAGTGTTTTCCACCCTGTCCTGTCTCTTTTTCCATTTAGAGAGAGACAGTTTTACAGCCAGAAAAAAAACATGCCCTGTTCCACTCCACCATATTTTAGGTATATGGCTTATTGTTCAGTATAGAAAGACAATCCTCTTTTCATTTATATAGCCCCAACAAGGTATGCAGCTTATTCCAAGAGGTAACCAGAACAAGAAGAATAAGTATCTAGAAGGTTTATTGCATGTATAACAGACCTATAATCGAAATACTATTTTCTCTTAACAGGTAGAGTTATTGTACCAGTTAACGGACATCATGAGCAAAGTGTGGGAGAAAATACAAAGGAGAGGCATCCTGCATCAGTCTTCAATGTACTGTGACTCTTCAGCCGGTCCAACTCCCAGTTCCCCCATTAGAAGCAGCATAGGTACAGCCCCTCCAGATACCAGCACATGTAGCCCATCTGCTGACATTGGGACCACTACTGAGGTAAGTGTTTCTGAAAAATCACTGCATTATCAGCACATAAAACATGAGCATTAAATTCGCCAGTACATGTAAATGATCCATCAGTAAGAGCTTGTGCCACCATCCGAAATACATTAAATGTACATTAACTCCTCATTATGTAAAGAGCCAGAGTGATCTTAGATATGATGGTAAACAAGGGTATAGATAACGGGCCAACAATTGGTTAAAAAATCATATGTAACATGTGACTCAAGCGCAGGAAAGCACAGGAGGAGAACATTACAGAAAAGCGTGGTAGGTTGATGGTAGAGTATCCCAGGAGACATGGGATAGGCTAAATTCCAAAACCACTGTGTATCTCTATCAGAGACAGATGTTCTCCCACACTCAGTGATAAGAGCTCATTAATAAAACATTCAGTCCTTAGATTCTGCATGTGAATCCCATTAGTAGTTTTGTATTGTATGCTTCTTTTAAATAACAGTACAGTATGGGTGGGATATCTTTATGGAACTGAGGGATTAATGCATTTTGATATCTATAGATGGATATCCTGAAGGCAAAAGGTAACTTAAAGATTGCTTAGTGTTACAATATTCTAAAGATAAAAGGATAATGTATCTAAAATATATATATATATATATATATCAATAAAACCAAAGTCTTAGTGCTTTTATATAACAATATTAGTGATGTGAGGTCCAGCCTGTATCCCATGGGTTATGCCTAAAAAATGGGCCTTCACTTTGGGTCAGGGTCAAGTGTGAGCTGTCAATGACCACCCACAGCACACATACGTTTTAATTTGTAAGCTGGGCTCCAGAAAGCTAGCCTCATAGTCTGTAGCATAGGGGTAAATTTGTCAAAGAGTGAAGTTCCGCCACTAGAGTGAAATTCCGCAGCTCTCCATTCATTTCTATGTGATTTTGAAAGGCGTATTTATCAACGTGTGAAAGTGAAATTTCACCCTTTGATAAATACGCCTTTAAAAACCCCATAGAAATGAATGGGAAGTGGCGGAATTTCATTCTAGTGGCAGAACTTCACTATTAACTTCACTCTTTAATAAATATACCCCATAGTGTTTCTGCAACCCGTCCCCTTCTAACATCATCAGCTAAAGGGGCAGGTGTGTGTTGGGTTGGGCTCCGGTCTTCATGTCCCTTCTCAACCATGTACCATGTTCAGAAGGGGAGGTTAGAGTTCTAATTTGTATAATGTACAAGTGATATTGAGTCATGTGACACAATTGACATCAACAAGCACAGATTATGACTTATGACATCACTGAGCACAACACATTGATGTCATTTAGCAACCCGGTTTTAGAACAAAATTGAGATACCGTGTAAAATGTAAATAAAAAGAGAATGGGATGATTTCCAAATCATTTAAAGGGGGCCTGTCACCAAATGAATTTATCCCAAATTCTTTGTTCTTTTGTTTGCCAAGCAAATTCAACTTTCATTAAATTTCATATAAATGATACTGAGAAATGTTATTGTTTTCTGAAAAATATCTAATGTTTTGCTAATATTTCAAAAAAGGTTGGATTAGGGGCATGTTTCTCACTATGTAGCATCCCTTCTTCTTTAAATAATGTTCTGTAACTGTTTTAGGAACTGTGGAAACCAATTGCTGTAGTTTTAAAAGTGAAATGTTGTCTCGTTCTCGCCTGATGTAGGATTTCAGATGCTTAATAGCTCAGGGTCTCCTTCTTTTTATAATGCGCCAAATGTCTTCAGTGGGTGACAGGTTGAACTGCAGACAGGCCAGTTTAGCACCCGGCCCTTTTACTATGGAGTCGTGCTATTGTTATATGTGCAGAATGTGATTGGGCATTGTCTTACTGATATAAACAAGGTCTTCACTGAAAAAGAAGTCTTCTGGATGGCACTATATGTTGCTCTAAAACCTGCATCATCAGCATTAATGGTGCCTTCCCAGATGTGCCAGCTCCTTATGCCATGTGCATTAAGCACCCCAATAACAGATGCTGCCTTTTGACCTGATAACAAGTCTCCTCCTGAAGATTATACCCATCTGATTATGGTTTCCAGCTTTGTCCTTTGTGTATAGAGGTTACTCAGGATTCTCTGAATCTTTCAATGATATAATATAGTTGACCTAACTTCCATCCACGAATTTAACAAATATATGTAATAATCAGCTCGAAAAAGTCGATGCAGGAAAAAACTCAAAAATTGAATCATGCAACTTTTTCGGATTTGAACTTTATTAAGTTATCGCCCGAAAAACCAAAATTTTTCGGATTATTGTACGAAACCAGTGCAGATCAATCTATCTTCAAATTGTAAAAGGGACATCTTTAGAAGCTTTGGGTTATAATAAATCTATAAAAATTGGATTTTTCCCCGTTAGAAACTCAACCAGATCTTCCCGTTGTGCTGATTCACTGTCTATGAATTGCAGGTTTGCAACATATATGATGTAACCATAAAGGAATATATATTGTCTTGGGCTAATGGCCAAAATTATGGTGTAAGATTTGTCTCTGACTTAGTGATGGGTGAATCTGACCTGTTTCGCAAAATGGCAGAAAATCGTCGAAATGCATTGGTCTATGAGCAACAATTTTTTTTGATGCACAACAATTTTTTTCACCCCTTAGCGTCTATGGGCATCATTTTCACGAAACTTGGCGAAAGATTTTGCTCGCTTATCATCATGTAATATCCATTTCAAAAGTATTCTAGTTAGACTCAAGCTTATACTAACTGACCTCCCATTTGGTGCCACTGATGATCTCCTGTGTGGTTCAGACCACCTTTCTTGGTAATGCTGCCTTGGGGACATAGCTGTGCATTTCTTGGCACGAATGCAGTGGAGTAACTATATGTAGGGGCACTCCACCAATCAGGCGAGTTGAGGCACTCGTCTCAGGTGGCAGCACCCCCTGGTTGCCAGGGGCAGCAAAAATGGTAACTAAGAACCGAATTTCAGCTTTTCAACCTGGAAATTCGGCTCTTCTAATGCAGAGAGTGCAATTACACTTTCTGCACTAGCAACGTGGACTGCCCCTGACCCCTCCAGCATGACGTGGACTTCACCCGACCCCCTCCGCTGCTGAAGAGGTGAGTGCCGTGGGGAGGGGTGGGGGTGGCAAAATGACCAGGATCGCCCCTGACTATATGTCACTGGGCCCCACAGCAAATTCAATTTAGGGCCCCAAAATATCGACAAGTTGACCCTTTTCTACCAAAATAAGTTAATATTGCTAATTATTTAGGTCCTCACTGGCCCCCCTACAATCCTGGGCCATGCAATTTTGGGCACAAGTGTATGGTAAAAAGTCAAACACAACCTACTTCTGCGAATGTTAAAAGGAACAAGATGGACATAAATGGAAAGCAGTGCACCCAGCCCTTTCCTTGTTTTTTAGAGAGCTTGCAATATACGTGAACTTCAGTCTGTGTAATCTTATACTTGGGATCAAACTGAAAGCGTAGAGTTTATTTGTATGGTTTGCAGCAATCCTCATGCACTGATCACATTCAGCAGTTACATTAAGGAAAAGCTGAACTCACCGTAATAGTCTCATTTATTTTAATTATTTCCTCCCAGTGGGCCCCCGTGCATTAGGCAACTTGGGAAATAAAGCAATCTAATTTGCAAGTGGAGCAAATCCAGTCAGGTGCAGCATGTTAGTCCAGGTACGGTGCTATCACATTTCCTGCGTGGGCCCCTACACCCATGTATAGCTTTCATTAGCTTCCATCACATGGGAGAGGCATTCCCTGCCCAGGGCTACTTTATTTGGCTGCTGCACTCTAACAACCTGGCAGAGGAGCGCGGTTTGGGTGGGGCAGTGTGTTTGGGAAATTGCTTTTGGCAATTGAAAAACGAGCTGGTGCAATTTAATCCAACACCATGATAGTAGAAAGCAAATGTAAAAACAATCATTTTTGTAAGCGAGGTGAACACATTTCTACCAGATTGTCAATAAGAAAGCCACATGTTTGTTCCCAGGCAGTGGAAAATTGATGTTGCATACTAGATTAAAAACATTTTCTTTCATTTTTTTTTCTTTTTTGATTACCCTGAACGTGAGCAAGAACTGTATATGGAACCGTTGGAATTTCTAATTGGTCAGTCCTTCCAAATTGTGCAAGCTGCTCCTGCATTTTCCCTTCTTAATGAACGTGCAATGGGATTGTCAACGTCGGGGTCGATACCATCACAATGGCAGCTGTATTGGAACATATAGGGGGAAATTCACTTAAGGTGCAAAGTGGTGAACGCTGGCGAAAATTTACTAATTTACCCATTTACTAATGGGCGCTGGCGAAAATACGCTAGCGAAGGAGATAGACTCTAGTGCAACTTCGCACTCTAACGCCAGGCGTATTTTCGCCAGGGCTAAAGATCGTTACTATGCAAATTCACTAAGAAGTTGATTTCACTGAACGTTACCTCTTACGCCAGACTTGCCTTCGCCAGCTTAGACATATGAAGTGCAATAGAGTAGATAGGACTTCAGAAAAAAAAAAGTCAAATTTTTTCTAAGTCCCCAAAAACGCTGGCGTCTTTTCCATTTTCATGGGTGATAGGCTGCAAAAGGACGATTTTTTTGGGTACCCTGCTTCCCCCCTATTTTTCATAACATCTGGCACATAAACTATACTCTGGGCACATGTGTAGAGCAATAAAACATCTCTATTTGCATTTATTAAGGTTCCCTGGGCTTGTGTAGTTTTATGTATTTGCTGTAACATATACGTCCATTCAAACTTTAAGTTCCCGCCATATGCAAATTCCCCTTCGCTAGCGCAACTTCGCTTTGCCTGGCGAATTTTCAATAGTGCAACTTTGCTACCTTTTGCTTTGCTGAGTGCAACTTCGCATTTTTGGGAATTTGCGGATTGCTGGCAAAAAAAACGCCAGGCGAAGTGCGGCATAGCCATCGCTGGCATAACTCTGCAGGTTAGTGAATTTGCCCCATAGTTCCAAAGGTTGTACAGCATTACAAATAAACAATGGATGCTTTTCATTGTCACTATGAAATAGGGATGCACCAAATCCACTATTTTGGATTCGGCCGAACCCCCGAACCGAATCCTAATTTGCATATGCAAATTAGTGGTGGGAAGGGGAAAACATTTTTTACTTCCTTGTTTTGTGACAGAAAGTCACGCGATTTCTCTCTCTGCCCCTAATTTGCATATGCAAATTAAGATTCGGATTTGGTTCTGCTGGACAGAAGGATTCGGCCGAATTCGAATCCTGCTGAAAAAGGCCGAATCCCGAACCGAATCCTGGATTCGGTGCATCCTTACTATGAAATTCTGCATTCCTTTATAGAATCTTCTAGCAGCAGCACAAATTGGATTTTAAATGAGAACTGTAGCTTAACATTAGAACAGTTTAGAAATGCCACATATGTTTTGGACTTCCATAGCAGCCATAGGCAATGGATTCAATGCACGTGCTCTGGGCTACTGTCACTTACCAAACTTAGGGGCTCATTCACATATTTACAAAGATCAGCTGGTATTCTCATTGGAGGAATTTTTGCATCTTAACGTAGCCGCTGGCTGTGGAGATTTGGGGGAACGTTTAAAAGGATTTATGGTTTACTTTTTTGTTTCTAAATTACACTGTCGACATTGTAAAAAATTCACTCTATCATTTAGAATTTTAAATATCATTTTAAAGGTATTTTTTATCTGTAGTGTTGAGGCAGCCATCTCATTGTGGTTGATTCTGAGCCTTGAGAAGGAGCCAGCCCTTCAGAATGGAACTGTTTTGAAAAAGCTATTGTTTCTCTCCTTCCCATTGTATTTACCATGACCCTAGGTTGTCTTTATAGTGCTAAACACTGCCCCACCTACTGGTAGATGTGAGAATAGCACCCAAGCTTGAAAAAAGCAGAGTTGTTCTCATATCTTTTAGCAATGCAAACAAATCCTTCAGCAGAGGTGTCGGGTAGCTGCTATCTGCCCATTGTTCTGTTGATAGACTACTAATATGTCTAGCCCCTCCCTGGGGCGACTGATCTCCCTTACCTTTAAAAAAAAAACTGATTTCAGTGCAGAATTCTGCTGGAGCAGCACTATTAACTGATGCATTTTGAAAAAAAAAATGGTTTTCGTGCGAAAGTATCCCTTTGAGAAGTTATATTGTGCAACATTGTTTAAAAGAAAACTATAGCCCCAAAATGAATATTTAAGCAACAGATATAAAATTAAGTGACATATTAAAGAATCTTACCAAACTATTTATTTATATATATATATATATATATAAGTAAATCTTGCCCTTTTACGTCTCTTGCCTTGAACCACCATTTCGTGATGGTCTCTGTGCTGCCTCAGAGATCTCCTGACCAGAAATACTGCAGCTCTAACTGTAACAGGAAGAAGTGTGGAAGCAAAAGAAAGAACTCTGTCTTTTAATTGGCTCTAGGGTTGCCACCCGGCCAGTATTTTACCGGCCTAGCCGGTAAAACACCTGCCGCGGCCGGTATTACAAATTTCCCGGTAATGTAGCTGAAGTCACGACCCGCCCCTTTGTTTCCGGCCCCTACACCTTTTATTAAAAGGCGGCAACCCTAATTGGCTTATGTGACCTAACAAGAAAAGTTTGTTTGGTTTGTATGTGTGCACAGTGAATCGTACGATCCCAGGGGGCGGCCCTTATTTTTTAAAATGGCAATTTTCTATTTATGATTACCCAATGGCACATACTACTAGAAAAGTATATTATTATGAAAATGGTTTATTTACATGAATCAGGGTTTTACATATGAGCTGTTTTATGCTTTGTTTGGGGGGTATAGTTTCCTTTAAGAAAGCAACCCTGATCTTGCATGACTGCAACTCCCAGCATGCCTTAACCGTCATAAAATCTTATATTATTCTGGGATTTGCAGTCCAGCAACAGCTGAGTAAATGTTGGTAGTGCAGTGCAACAGTGTTTAGTAAGCCGCTAAACCAGTTAGATTTGCCACCTTTTTGCTAATTCCATACCAGCCAGTTGAGGGTGTGTGTTTCTGAGCAGGCAGGTAGGGAATTTTCCCACGGGCAGTAATCCATAGCAACCAGTCAGTGACTGGCTTCTTTTCAGCCAGCTGCAGGTAGAACAATGAAAGCAGACATTTGATTGGTTGCCCAGGTGCAAAAGGAGATTGTATCATATAGCCCCATTTATCTGCTCTATGTAGCTTTCTGAAAGACCTGATTCCAATATGCTCAAATGAGCCTGTGCTCTCTGCTTCTGATCGTTCCTTTCCGTATATAGGGAACCATGATGTGGGAAATGCACTGTATTCAGCAAAGGGCCTGTATACCGAGGGAGCAGGATTTCCTTTGAATCCGATGTCTCTGTTTCTTGCTTGTTCTGCATATGTTTGGAATCATTCTTTGGCCCTTACAGCGCTTGTCAAATGTTTGGATCATTTCTATCCAGCGATGCCCACATCAGGACTTTGCTTATATTACGTTAATAAGGGGAGAATGGAATGTGGCATGGCCTTGCCGCTCTCTGAACATTCAGAACGGTTACCACATAAATAATTAGCAATTTCTACTGAAAACCTGCATTGCATTAGGATGGGGCTATTTAAAAAGTGAAAATGCCAAGACAATCCGTTATCTGCTTCCTTATGTGGCCCACGTGATTCCCCGCAGAATGGAGAGAAACCGGACAGCATCACAGGGGAGGTATTTCAATGTCACATGTAGGCTACATGTAAAGAATTACTATTACCCATTTCTGTGGCAGCATAATTAATGGCATGCTAAACAGACATTTGTATGTTCCTTTTAAAGCAGGGAATTTACCCCCTGCCCATTAGCTGCTGTGAAGGACAACTCCCTGCATACAGAAACTGCAGCCAAAACCAGCTAGAGCGCAGTAGGTTCACTTTTAAAGGAGAACTAAAGCCTAAAAATTAGTGGCTAAAAACGCCATATTTTATATAATGACCTTATTGCACCAGCCTAAACTTTCAGCTTGTCAATAGCAGCAATGATCCAGGACTTTGTCACAGGGGGGTCACCATCTTGGAAAGTGTCTGTGACACTCACATGCTCAGTGGGCTCTGAGCAGCTGTTGAGAAGCTAAGCTTAGGGGTCGTCACTAATTATCCAGCAGAAAATGAGGTTGGTCTGTAATATAAGCTGATGCTACAGGGCTTATTATTCAATTCGGATGCTAATTGCTCTGGTTTCTGTGCTGCCGTGTAGTAATTATCTGTATTAATTACGAAACAGCCTTATATTGTGACATTTCTATTCTATGTGTACTGTATATTGTGAGTGGGTAAAGTGACAGCAGCATAGAACATGTGTGGTGAATCAGCAGAAAAGAAGATGGGGAACTACTGGGGCATCTTTGGAGACATAGATCTTTACTGCTAAAGGACTGTGGTTTCCTTGGGCTGGTACAGAAGCACAAAACATAATATATTATGTTTTGTGCTTCTGTACATGTACATTTCTACCTTTTTCTTTAGTTAAGCTTAAGTTCTCCTTTAAGGTGAACTACCCCTGTAGCCATCCCTCTATCGAGTTAATGGTAAAAGCAACTTTGCTGTATTTCCCCCCCCCCCAAAGCCTGTGACCCACTGTGACTATAAGCATATTCTATTGCACGGTGCTGGAGGAGCCAGGAAATATTGCTTTTTTGGATTCCTTCTCCTACAGCTCCAGCCAGACAATCTCCCCTTTATCTTGCCAAACTCTCTCTAAAAAAAAAAAAACCTTTTATCAGCAGTTATTTTATGGCAGTAAAAAACACTCTGCCCTCTCTGTACAAGCATGGAAAATTCCTTTTGTTTATTAGAGAGAAGATAAAAGCTGTTTATGAGTTGTGAATGTAGAACTGTGGCAAGACTTCTGAATGTTGCACTCAGATCCTGTTAGACGTTGATGTATTCCTTGCATTGTCTCATTTATACACTCTTTGCCGTATACAGCCCATCTCATTGTCTGCATTGATATTAATGGCAGTGTATATGTAGCTGATTACATTGAAGGGCACCGTTGTTATGTGCAAAAGTCCACTGGATGGCAGGCATGTCATTAGGGAACCTATGCCAATGGTGAGCACAAAGCCTGTAATCTATGGAATAAAGTAATTACAGGATTTACTTGGCACAAATAAAGCAGATAAGGGTCAGGCAGTATGTGTAGGTTGATCCTTCACCTTTCCAAATCACTCCCAGTCTTGCCTAGCATTGTGGGTGATGCACAATTACAGCACATTACACAGACTCTGCATTATCACTGCTATTGAACGTTCCAAATGTTGTACTAATAGTATTGTGCTAAAAGTATCTCAGTTTGCATTATGTCTAGGATCACGTACTAACCAACTGGATATTTGCTCCTGACCTGTTCTTTGTTTGATACTGGTTACTAGACTTTGTGCAATCTTTTAAATGACTGATAAAGTATGATGGCACAGGATTGCACACACCTGACATTCCTTATCTCCTTATTTATACCCAAGAATGACAGAGTTACTTTAAAGGGATATTGTCATGGGAATGGATTTCAGTGCAGAATTCTGCTGGAGTAGCACTATTAACTGATGCGTTTTGAAAAAAACATGTTTTCCGATGACAGGATCCCTTTAAGGGCTTTTACACACGGGCGGTTTTACCTGCACTCCCCTTCGTTGCGCTTTCTTCCGTTCAGCCGCAGGGGAGTGCAGGAGTAGACGCACGCAATTATTGTGAAGGGGGCTGTGCTCGCACAAACACATGTAAAGGTGGCCATACATGGAGAGATCCGCTCGTTTGGCGATGTCGCCAAACAAGCGTCTCTCTCTCTCCGATATGCCCACCTTGAGGTGGGCAATATCGGGCTGATCCGATCGTGAGCCCTAGGGCCCAACGATCAGATCCTAATGAATGGGGGTCGGATCTTGGGACCGCATCAACGAACAGATGTGGCCTGAGGCAACTTTGGGCGACTATTGAAAACGCATCGCCGCATGTGCATTAGCGCAGGCAATTTTGCGCTGTAGCCTATGGGGAAAAAACGCTGAGGCAGTTCGGGGAGATAGTCGCGCAAAAGACGTGGCGATTAGTCACCAGGCGACAAAACCTCCCCGAATCTCCTCGTCTGGCCTTACCCTTAAGGCTGCCTCTTCTCCATAGATACCAGTGCAACTGCTCTTTTGGTCATGAACAGAGTGTACTGTTCAGTCGCATACCTCGCCACATTTCAGGTTTCAAATCTACCAAGAACACACCCAAGTACACCCAGCCACTCTCTCCTATTTATCTCAACTCTGCCCATTTTTCACTAATCACCACTTTTTAGCAGGTCTGGGATTCAGGTAGACTTTGGCCCCCATTTGGAAGAGGTGCAAAATATATAACATGTCCGCATCATTTATTTATATAGCGCCAACAAGATACGCAGTTCAACCTATAGCCATCCAACTGTTTTTAGAAAAGAAGAAGAATCCCCCTTCTTTTTCTCTGTTTTTAGTTAATTTGGCCAGATCAGTAGCACTTCCATTGTACTCAAATATATTTTTACTTAGCCTTGGAGTGCTCCCACAACCCTCCTTTCTTGCATTTAGAACAACAAAACCCAGATTCCCCCTGCAGCTTTTAGCAGTAGATGGGCCACAACATGATGATGATTGGAAGTTTCCCATACTTCATTAGAACACTATAGGGCTTAGTTATGTTTTAAACCTTAGTTTGCTGCTAAAATGTTGGAAAGATGGGTACTCTTTATATATATATATATATATATATATATATATATATATATATATATATATATATATATATTTCATAAAGGGACAGGTTTTAACCTTATTTTTCCAACCTTAAGTCAATGGATAAGATTTGAAATTTAAACCAGCATCGATTTCCAAATTTCTAGTTCTGCCTAGTTACTGTTTGTTGAGGAGAAGGTAGTAAAACAAACACCAGTCCCCGGGTATTCCCTCTGTATAATGACCTGCTTCTTATCTCAATGCCTAACCAAGGCTGCAGTTAAGGGAATGGTGGGGTTTCTTTATTCAGTGCTCGTGTCATCAAATTACACGTCAGGCAGGAGGAGGGAATACATTATGTGTATTGCCTCTTTAATATGAAGTATTTCTCATTTAAAGGAATTGTACAGTGTAAAATTAAAAACTGGGTAAATAGATAGGCTGTGCAAAATAAAAAATGTTTCTAATATAGTTAGTTAGCCAAAAATGTAATGTATAAAGGCTGGCGTGATTTGACTTATAACATGTCAGTCTGAACACTACTTCCTCCTTTTCAGCTCTCTTGGTTTACACTGACTGGTTACCCTGGTTACCAGGCAGTAACCAATCAGAGACTTGAGAGGGGGCCACATGGGTCATTTCTGTTGCTTTTGAATCTGAGCTGAATGCTGAGGATCAATTGCAAACTCACTGAACAGAAATGTACCATGTGGCCCCCCTTCAAGTCGCTGACTAACTCAGAGTTATAGAGCTGAAAAGCAGGAAGTTGGATTCTGGCTGTTTTATTAGACATCTGTTCACACCAGCCTTTATATATTACATTTTTGGCTAACTAACTATATTAGAAACATTTTTTATTTTGCACAGCCTATCTATTTACACAGTTTTTATTTTCACACTGAACTGTTCCTTTAAGTGCTGATAATGATGCAGATAATCTTCCTATAACACTGTTGTCATTGGTATTTATTTGTCTGTAGAAAATGCTTCAAAACAAAAGTAAGAACAGGCAAGGCAAATTATCAGTAGCCATAAATCATGTATAAATATCTGTTAGTATCTTTTTATGCAGGATTGTTTGCCTTGAGCACACGCCTCCTCCATTAGCATGAGCGCTTCCATTAGATCACATGACGAGATCACATGGCAAGATCATATGGGCGCAGGCTACGCATGACACGCACTTAATGACCCTGCTGATTAGCTTAGGAGAGTGGGGCAGTAATTGACTGGAAAGAAGTGATTTCATAAAAATTGTTTATTTGTATTGTGTGTTGTGATTTATTTCTCTTCTCAGCAGAAACACTGAAAGCTCAGCACTGTCCATAGAAAATCCCATACTTCTCTATAGACCTTTCCATGCATTTGCCATAATTTCTCGATTTCCTCACAACAGAACTTTTAGAAACGTTCATTATTTCCTGCCTGCGAGTCCCCAGCGAGTGCATTAAAATCAAGCTTATTGTGTACCCCCCTTTTTCAACATGTTTACCGAATATGTGTTCGCTAGACACTTTTTTTTTTTTTTTTAAACAGTTTTTGCATTTTGTTTTAATTAGGAAACATCGATGGTTTTTATTATCTTTTGCACTAAACAGTGCAAAATCTGAAAGTTTAAGTAAAGTCGCGGTTTACTTCTGGTTCTTCCGAGTACGATCAAAACAAATCGCCAATGAGAAGGCACAGTTTAATGAGCTCTGACTTATCTCAGAAACTAACAGGCTTTAGAACATTGCAACAGCCATGTGTAGGGCCTATTTGCTAACACAACCAGCCAGCAAGCAAGGAGGGTTTCTAGCTGCTCTAGATGCAGGACCTATACAGCCTCATACAACATAGCACAACTTTGTTCTTTTATCTGATCTTGGAATGCACCAAATCCATCATTTTTGGATTCCGATAAATGTCAAATGCTCTACCAAACAATTTTTTGCATACCAAATCCTAATTTGCGTATTCCGATTTCAGAAAGAAAAAAAACCTCAAAACATTTTTCACATTCAATTGTCCAATAATTCAAAGTCACAGGGTTTCTATTTAGTTTGGCTGAATGCTTAGAATTAGGCACATTCCTAATCTTCTGCACCAGCATCCAGGATGCAATTAGCCACAGTTACCATTCAGGGTTCAGGTCCCGCCTCTGTGCTGTTCATGCTTGTGTGTACATTACAGGAACAGTAACACCAAAAAATGTGTTGTAAAGTAATTATCATGTAGTGTTGCCCTGCACTGGTAAAACTGATGTGTTTGCTTCAGAAACACTACTATAGTTCATATAAACAAGCTGCTGTTTAGCGATGGCGGAAATTGAAAAAAGGCTATATGGCACAGGTTAAATAGTTTTTCTGAGTCACCCGAAGTTGCCTCACGAGAAGATTTTGGGCGACTTCGGAAAACGAAGAGCTCCGAGTGCCATCCCGCCGACGATTTACATTCTAGCCAATGGGAAGGCCTTTCGGGGAGATTAGTCGCCCGAAGAAGAGGAGATTTGTCCCTGGGCGATTAATCTCCCCCGAAATCTTGCATGTGTCACCACCCTTATGTTCTACAGAGCTTATCTGCTGTGTAACCTGAGCCTTTTCTCCTTTAAATGGCTGCCCCCATTGCTACACACCCACTCATTTATATGAACTATAGTAGTCAAACACATCAGTGAATCAAACACATCAGTTTTACCAGTGCAGGGCAAACCTACATTATATATTTATTACTTTAAAACACTTCAATTTTTTGATCTGTTCCCTTAAAGAGCAAAGTGATGGATAATAAATTTTAGCAGGGCAAAGAAAAAAAGATGGTAAAGGGGCTTATATTAATGATTTAAATACATACAAAATGATGGAGTATTTAGGAGGTACACATTTCAAATGTGTCGTCAAACATAATCATCATATATAATTTTTCCTGGAGAAACGTGAAAGGCGTCCGTTCTGCTTTAAAGAGTTTTGTGTACAAGTAGCTCTGTATAAATACAAATATACAGATTCTTACTTTTTTCTCGGCACTTATAGCGTTAATTACATTGTCTAGATTTGTGTGTGTGTTCTCTTTTCAGATTTGCCTTATGGAGACATTGAAATTCACCATGGAGCAACCTCTCATTTAGCTGTTTGTATGTTCAGCGAGCCTTGGGCTACGTTTAACTTTGCTCTTTCCCCCCCCCCCCGAGTATTGTTTATGCGTTTTTCCCATTTGCTTTTAAAACCTTGATCACTGTCAAACAAAAATAGTTTCCCCTTGCCCTTATTTATGAATTTATTGAACTCTGCACATTCTGCATAGAAAGCCGAGTCTGTTCTGGGGAGGAGGAGGAGGCCGCCTGCTTATTTTTCAAAGTCTTCTTTCAAGTGTAGTGAACTTTAGATGATTTTTTCGATGGAGAGAGGCGGAGAAGATATCTGACCACTTGTTTACATTGAATTGGAGGGGGAAAAAAGGCATTTGCTTACAATATCCCTAGATGATTTATATTTTAAGCTGCAAGTAATTCTTTTCACGCTGACAAGTTTATGGTGAGCACTGAACTCCTGTTTGTGCCTCAGTGAACAGTCAGGACCCCATTACTTCCTGCACTCCATTCTGGGTGGTGCACGTGTGTGTGTGTGTGTGGCCTACAAAGCGTTAAACACCCCCCCATCCAAATTTCAAATTAGGGCAGCTAAAGCAAAGGCAAGACGCACCACTTGTTACTGTTTACACAGGCACAAAACAGTGGTCAAAGTGTTTAGTCCTCGGGGAAAGCCAGTGATTGAACAAGAAGCTGGAGTTATTTTGATAAGCCATAGCACCAGTGTGGCCGACAACTGTGATCATCTGGGGGCCTTGAGCAGGGCCAAGGATGAAGACCTCATGTGTGTTTTTTTTTCCTTCCTGATGAACAAAGATAAATTCTGCTAGGAAAATAAACCAACGTATTTGGGCCAATTTGCAGAGCATTGGCGAAGGATTTAAACTGCTTAGCGTGCGAAGGTGTGGGAAAATTGTACTGTGCCTAGAGGCTGGAACCTAAGCATGGGATGATGGGATAGGAGCATGATAATCTGCAGGACAATCAATATGTAAAAATAGATCAAGCACGAGAGATTCTCAGGACTGCTACTAAGTAAACCTCACATTAAAATTCTAGATTCAACTACACTGCATAAAAAAACATTTTTAGTATTATATCAAGGGAGCCAGCCTGCAGCCCTCTTATTAAACTTCTACTCTCAGCATCCCAGATTTATTAAGGGTGGAATTGAAAATTGGAATTAGAATTTTCAAATGTTTTTTTTTTTTTTTATGGTCAAAACTCTCAAATTCGCATTGTGAATTATACAAATTTCGAGATTTTTCATACTCTGGGGCATGTTTACCAACATTGGAGATAAATATCTGGAGAGATTTATGGAGATATTGCCCATGGCAACCAATTAGCAATTAGATTGAAACAGCCACCTATAAGTTAGAAAACAAAAGCAAAGGTCTGATTGGTTGCTATGAACAACAATTCCAGAAATCTCTCCAAATATTTATCTCCAATGTTCGTAAACATGCCCCTCTGGTCCTTTAAGAACTCTAATTCGACTATTCGCCACCTAAAACCTGTCGAGTTCATGTATAAGTCAATGGGAGAAGTCCAGGGGCCAATTTGGACATGCTAATAGCCTTCCTGACATTCAAGTTTATTTCGGAGAAAAAACTTGAATCGAGATAAGTCAAATTTGATTAGATCGGTAAAATTAGTGCGAGCTTTAGATATTCAATTTTTTTTTTTATAAATAACCCCGCAGTAGAATTTCGAGTATATTTGAATTTTGTAGAGTTTAAAAAAACACATGAATTCGGTATTCAACCTTGATAAATGTGCCTCTCCATGTGTTACAGTTAAATACCTGATCAAGGGTGAAATTGCTGTTTTTGCAGGTGCACTGGGGTCCAGGAACTTTGAAACATATTTAGTTTGAAATAGTGTTCCCCAGGGAGTAACCCAACCTACCTTTTCTTCATATAATGTATGGGGAGAAAGGAGAAACCAGGGAGGTGTTTCACTGGGCAGAATCGAGCGATACCTCATATGTTTGATTTAGCCCAAGTGCAGCTGTAGGGAGTGTCAGGGTCTCAGGGCAGAGGTATAAGATTCTGTGCATTGTTCTATACAGGCAGCAAGATTCCTTACCTTAGTGAATTAGAATGAAGGCTTTATTTAAAGGGGAACTATCGCGAAAATTAACATTTAACATAAGCTTCAGCATACTGAAATAAGAAGTTTTCTAAATAAAATCAATTAAAAATGCTGCAAGTTTATGTTCACTATTCCTCTCTCAGCATTTGTTTCTCTTCATTCTGTCTTCATGTAGGAGTTGGGTGTCAGATATTCATTGACAGATAGATCCAATATATCTTATAGGGGGCTCATTTTGCCTAGAAGATGTATTATTCCTCTTTACCCAGACGGACCAGATGGGGCCCTTCAAGCCATATTTTTTGCCCCCCCCCCGCCTGCCTGTGGCTTCCATAAACAACTTGTTTATACCATAACTAGGGATGCACCAAATCCAGGATTCGGTTCGGGATTGTGGCCAGGATTCGCCCTTTTTCAGCAGGATTAAGATTCGGCCAAATCCTTCTGCGCGGCCGAACTGAATCGGAATCCTAATTTGCATATGCAAATTACCGGCGGGGAGGGAAATCGCGCGACTTTTTGCCACAAAACAGGAAAGTAAAAACGTTTCCCTCTTCCCACCCCTAATTTGCAATTGCAAATTAGGATCCGGTTCAGTATTCAGCCCAATCTTTTGGAAAGGATTCGTGGGGTTCGACCGAATCCAAAATAGTGCATTTGGTGCATCCCTAACATAACAATTTTAATGTAATATAGCCAATGTATAAAATCATTGGCCCAAAAAGTTGGACACCTCTGTTCAAGGCAAACAAAACGCCAAAAAAATATCAATTGCTGAGCCCGACTGAATCGATAAGATATAGGTTTTTATTTGTATTTGCTTCTTTTACAAAACATCTTCCATGCAACAATGATCTTATCTCACCCACTGACTAGGGGCTCGTTTCATATTCTGGCCTGAAAGCTCATTTATTCCTCGGTAGGTTCCCGGGTGCAGTAGAAGGGATAATTAATGTGCCTGTACAAAGGGATTATGGATTATATCACATATCTGTGTTTACAGGCAGAGTAAACACAAGACACATGAGCCCACTCTTCTAGTATACAGTTGCTTATGAAGTTTGGCTTTACAGGATGTGCACTGCTTTGTGCCTGACATGGGGGCTTACACAAAGAATACACACACTTTCATTTGCTGACCTTTCCAGCAGCGGTGGGGTTAATGCCCCTCACGTTTTCATCTTGGCAGTGAACTTTTTCCAACAGGGAGCTTAAGTATGTTTATTCTAATTTTTAACATTGTAATTGCTGTTGAAGTATACAACACTTACCAACCTGATGCGTAGTTGGAGCGGGACCACCCACGGAGCCCATGTGAATAATAGAGTGGAAAGTGGAATGGCTACAAATAGTCATACATCACAAACTGGCTAATGATGCTGAACGGTAAATAGCGAGTGGTATTCTTTACACCCCAAGTGTCTGCACAATATAGACAGTTTAGACCGTGATAATTAAGATGAAAGAGTGGTAAATATCGAGCGATATTTTTATACCCCAGGTGTCTGCTCAGGGCACTTGTTTTAAGTGGAATTGTATGTGCTCCATAAACTCTTGTGGCCAGGGATAAGTAAATACCTCTATACGGCTACATGGCTCCTAATATTTCCACTTGAATTATGTGTAATTACAAAGAATGCCCTTTATGGTATGTTGTTAACCCTGTTGTATATATAACCCTGTGATTCCCAACTAATGGGCCTTTTAACAACTACACAGAAAACATATCTGGTTTGTCAGAATTTTGCACTGACATCCCTGAGAAGTATGGGTCATCTGTTGGTCAATATATATATATATATCTGTATATATATATATATCTGTATATATATATATATCTGTATATATATATATATATATATATATACGTAGTAATGGACAGCACTCGCTTGTAATGCTCAAAAATTTTTTTGTATTAAATTGTAAAAAAATTTACATCACCATATGTGTACATATAAAAAGCGACATTTCGAGCCTGCATAGGCTCTTTATCAAGGCTTGATAAAGAGCCTATGCAGGCTCAAAACTTTTATGATTTAATACAAAAAATTTTTTGAGCATTACAAGCGAGTGCTGTCCATTACTACGTTTCTATATTGAGGAGGACTTGCCAGAATCCCCAAGGGACATGCACCGCTGAACTTGGATTAAAGCGTGAGTGCTGTTGCTAGTTCTTTATGTATATGTATATGTATGTATATATATATATATATATGTATATGTATGTATATGTATATATATATATATATATATATATATATATATATATATATATATATATACTGGTTCCAACTTTTGAAACTGATAGCCCCATATAAAAAAGACAAGACAGTAAAGGACTCCTTTCAACTGTAATGTTTCATATTTAATACATATATATTGAATGGTTGCTTAGTATTATATTTTCTATCATTAAGCAACTTTTTATTTTTGGGTTTACATCCCATTGGATGTTTGAGTTTTCTAGTAGTAAACGTTTCTGCATGCCTCTATTAAACCAAGTTGGAGTGCTACCTGCATATATATAGTTCACCTCCTTGACCTGGGCTTATCCATCTCCTCATTTAAGGTGGTTATTTTGCAAATAATACCATCTGTGTCTTACTTCTCCTTCTGCCAAGTTCACTGTTACATCACCATCAAATAATAGATTTTCATTGTGACATCAGGGTTGTGTCTCGATTCAAAAGCCGGGTACTAAAGGCAGCCCTAAAAACAGTGGAACCTGCCTTGTACAAGATGAAATAATAGACTTTTTTCCACTTGTGAGAAACAAGTCAAGTGTTTTCTAGTTTGTTTAATTTAATTTATTTATCTGGGAAGAGGGGTAGTACACCAAATCTTAAATCCAATAAAAAATCATTTAAACGTTAATTAAATTCAATAGAAATATTTTTCCTCCAATGATAATTTATTATATCTGAGTTGGGATCAGGTACAAGGTACTGTTTTATTATTAGAGAGGAAAAGGAAACATTATTTGGGTATTTTGAATTATGATTAAAACTTAGTCTATGGGAGAAGGCCTTTCTGTAATTCAGAGCTTTATACGCCTGTGAATGGAAAGTACTACCTCACAGAGCAGTGCAGCATTAATACTCAAATTCTATATCTCATTGGAGTAAAAAACTGTACTACACTACTGAGCCCCAATAGGGACGAACCGATCAGCAATTAAACCATGTGGCTGAGCTTCAGTCGTGCCAAAGTGGCAATTATAGAAGCAATATTGGGCCTTTTCTCCTGAACCAAAATCTGTTCTCATGGATTTTTTGAGATCACCTCTTCCTGAATATCACTCCTCCCAATCACACCCCCTGGTGGCCTTTACTTTTTGCTTCATTAACTTTATTTTAAAGCAGAATCAGAAAGTCAACATTTCCTATCATGTGTTGATTGTCATTCCATTTCCTCAGTCAGAATTTCCTGTTTTTATGAAGTAAAATCTCAGTAATTTTATTCCCATTTTGCAATTGATTCTAAATTTTGTGGCATAAATTTTTTTGCTTTTTTAAAGGAGAAGGAAAGTCGTTTGGCACTTGAGGTGCCAAATGTTGGGCACCTCCAAGTGAATGTTTTTACTTATATAAAACCCCGGGCCGGTGCTCCTATCAGCAGAAAACTGCACCGGCCCGGGGCACCATGGAGCGCTCTTCTTCCGACTTCTTCTTTCTTCTCGCAGCTGCGCATGCGCATTCGAGTGAAAAGCCAAGCGCATGCATCTGCCCCAGGAGATTTGAAGAGCGAAGAAGACAGAAGAGGATCGCTCCGTGGTACTTGTTGGAAAACCCAGGGCCTGTGCAGTTTTCTGCTGATACGAGCACTGCCCGGGGTTTCAGGCAAGTAAATACATTAACTTGAGGGTGCCTAATAGGGACAGGGTCGGACTGGCCAGACGGGAAACCGGAAAAAAACCCGGTGGGCCCAACCCGTCATGGGCCCCCGCCGGGCGAGACCCCCAATCGTGGTGTTTAAAAAAAAAAAGCTGGAGCGCCGTCTGCACATGCGCGCCAGCACCCCACCGCCTGCCCATGCAAGGGGGGCGGGGGATGCACTGAATCCACTATTTTGGATTTGACTGAATCCATCGGAAAGATTTGGCTGAATACCGAACCGAATCCTAATTTACATATACAAAGGGGTAGAAAGGAGAAAACATTTTTACTTTCTTGTTTTGTAACAAAAAGTTATGCGATTTCCCTCCTCGCCCCTAATTTGCATATGCAAATTAGGATTCGGATTCGGTTCGGCTGGGCAGAAGGATTTGGCCGAATCCTGCTGAAAAAGGCCGAATCCTGGCCGAATCCCGAACCAAGTCCTGTATTCGGTGCATCCCTAGTGCCTAACATTTGGTGCTAAACGACTTTCCTTTTCCTTTAATAACAACAAAAAAAAGCTTCAAAAGAGATCCAAATTACAGAAACACCCCTTATCTGTAAAAACCCAGGTCTCATGCATTCTGAATAATAGGTTCCATACCTGTATTACATGTTTGCAGCCCATGAGCTTGGTTGGCAAAGATGGCAAAAAGTTCTAGAGATGGCTTACATCCTACCCTATAATGAAATATCATGCACGCTGAATGCTGCTATATCATGTCATGCTAATACAGTAAACAGTTATGACTCAGTACAGTAGAGGTTACCGATGTCACATAAACCTCAGTCTACTCCCTTGATGTGTGTTTGATTTAGGTTCAACCACCCAAATTTGGATTTCTCTCAAGCTTTTTAACATACCTAAGAGACTTGATGAAAGCATAATTGGTTCTGCCTGCAATCTATTGTCACGGATTCTGTTTGTTTCCACAGCAGAGCTGATGAAAACTGTGTCCAGTTATTGCTTGCGTGTCCATCCCTGTCTGTTACGTCTCCCCACAGCTCCCACTAACACTAATTAGATCTCCTTTTTAGTTATTAGTCAGTAAATCACCAATGTTAGTAGGAAAACCATGTCTCCGGTTATTTATTTAATTTACAGTTGTAACACGCTGTATGTATCTACTATGTATACAGTATATATCCTCATGTAGTTTTACTTTCATCTTCATTTTTTATTGACTACAATGACATCTGCCCATGAGCTCACACGTGAGGAAGATTTGTGCCTGGAAATTTAAGAGGCCAAAATGTGCCTGTTGTTGGTACTGAAACAAGAGGGATTCACCTCGCACACCCTGGCCTTCAGGAACTCTGCTCTGTTGTTGGTACTGACAGGTGGACATCAGCCAAACTGAACCTCCTGTAGGCGGCAAGTCCACCTAGGGGCTACCAAATAGTCAATCACAGCCCTTTTTTCGTGCTTGCTTTGCTCCCCAACTATTTTTACATTTAAATGTGGCTCATGGGTAAAAAAAAGTTTGGGAACCCCTGTATAAAGGTGTAAGTGGCTCAGTTTTCAGTTTTAGCCCTACCTTAAAAGCCATTGTCTCTGACCAGCTAAAAGACCTAGAAATGACACACGAATTGCATTCTGTTGCTTTTTGTGACCGGTCTTCTGTATTTTCTTTATCCAGGGAGATTCCCTACAGGCTGCTGAGGATTCACCTTTCTCCGACTCTGTGACCCTGGAGCAAACAACCAGCAATATTGGAGTATCCAGTGGCCGGGTCAGTCTATGGATGCAATGGATGCTGCCCAAAATTACCATGAAGCTGTTTGCCTTGGATCCTGGAATTAAAGGCGGAAGTATGCATCTTTCTCTTTAATCCAAATTATTGCTGATTATAGAAGCTTTTAGAGGAGCAGATCTAAGCTTTTAGTTGGCCATATACAGTATGACCAGATCTTTTTGGGCAGTTTGGCTGGTTTGAACACACTGCCCAATTTTCTAGGTCAGGTGGGGCAGCTTTTGCAAAATATCCTGTGCTCATGTTGACTGATAGAGGATCTACAGTGGTAAATGAAGAATTTACTATACTTACTATACAATGTAGGTCTCTATAAAAATTATATAGCATAAAAACAGCTCCTATGTTAAACCCTGCTTTATCGAAATAAACCATTTTCATACAAATATACTATTTTAATAGTATGTACCATTGGCTAATCCTAAATAGAAAATTGCCATTTTAAGTACCGCCAGCTGGGATCATACAAGTCAAGGTGCACACAAACAAACCAAGGGTACATGTTGGGTCACATGATCCAATTACAGGATAAAGTTCTGTCTTTATCTCCCATATTTCTTACTGTTATAATTAAGGGCAGAGGCACTCAGGGAGATTTGGTCGCCTGGCGACAAATCGCCTCTTCTTCGGGCAACTAATCTCCCCGCACTGCCTTCCCGATGGCTAGAATCTAAATCGCTGGCGGGATGGCACTCGGATCACTTCATTTTCTGAAGTTGCCCGCAGTTTCCTCATGAAGCGACTTCTGGCGACTTCAGAAAACAAAGCGCTCTGAGGGCCTTCCCACCGATGATTTGGATTCTAGCCAGCGGGAAGGCAGTTCGGGAAAATTAGTTGCCCGAAGAAGAGGCGATTTGTTGCCGGGCGACATGAAACACCTCATGTTTGTATCTGTTCATTCGTATGGCTTTTTGTCTTTTTTTTCTTTTGGGGAAATGTAATTAAAGTCGCAAAGAGAAAAACAATTTGCACCAATAAGAATAATAATGCACAACTTGCAATGTAATATTGTTCCTTAAACTGTTATTGCATTGCGAATTTTAATTGCGCACTCTTAAGAAATGCTTGAAGGTGTCGTAATCTTTTGGAACGAACATGACGACTTTTTCAGTAAGAAGTTTTATTACATTCACTGCGCATTGGTGCAAACTATAAAATTCGCAAATGGTCTTCCACTGTTGGAAGTGGTCGTTAAACAGTTTCCGTGTTCGCAAAAGCTATATTAAATTTGCGAAAAGGCATAACTTTTCGCATTTGGAATAGTTTTTCCGTTACCGACTTTTATGACATTCCCCCGTAAGACTCATTCTTGCTTATCTAACCTTGCAGAGATCTGTGTGGTCAGTGAACTTGAAGACCTTAATGCGTCTGTGGATGTCCAGGATGTGTACACAAAAGTGAAGTGCAAAATTGAGAGCTTTAACATTGATCACTACAGAAGCAGGTAATTTGTTTGGAGAGAATCACTGCCAACCTCATAGATTCCTTTGTACGGTATATAGGAAAAATCTTGTCAATGTAATACCATTGACTTGTGCTTTATACATTTTGCCCAATGTTCGCGTTAAAGGTCTCCACTATGGTCAAGAATTACCCCCTGATCAGTATAAATTAGTGCAGAACTCCCAGAGCCTCAATTCTTCCAAGGAGACAAATGTAAATGTTTGATGCTTAGAATTTAAAGAACCTGCGCATTTTTTTTGTACCACTTTAATGATATATAAATATCTATATATAGATATATATATCTAGGGGTCAGCAGAATTCCTGTACCCCCACAGTCTGTATCAGATGTCTGCTTATGCATATGCAACCTATGAAAGAGTAATATTCTGAGACAATTTGAAATTGGTTTGCATATTTTATTACTTGTGGTTTTGTACTTAATTAGCTTTTTATTCAGCAGCTTGCTAGTTTGCAATTTGCAATTTACCCTAGCAACCATTAATATATTTAAATAAGAGACTGGAATATGATTAGGAAAGGGCCTGACTAAAAGGATGGGTAATAAATAAAAAAAATAAAATAAAAAAGCAGCAATAACAATACATTTGTAGCCTTGCAAAGCATTAGTTTTTTAGATGGGGTCACTGATCCCCATTTGAAAACTGGAAAGAATGAGAAGGAAAATAATTCATAGACTATAAAAAAATAATAATGAAGACAGATTGAAAAGTAGGGATGAACCAAACCCCCGAATCCTTCGCGAAAGATTAGACCGAACCGAATCCTAATTTGCATATGTAAATTAGGGGTAGGAAGAGGAAGAAAAATTGACTTCCTTGTTTTGTGACCAAAAAGTAATTCAATTTCCCTCCCTGCCCCTAATTTGCATATGCGAATTCGGTTTTGCCAGGCAGAAGGATTCGACCGAATCCTGATGAAAAAATCCTGAACCGAATCCCGAACCAAATCCTGGATTCGGTGCATCCCTATTGAAAAATTCTTTAGAAGTGGCTATTCTATGAGTTAACTTAAAAGTGAACCACAGGGGTTTTTCACCTTTAAGTTAACTTTAAGTATGTTATATAATGGCTAATTCTAAGCAACTTATCAATTGGCCTTCATTTTTTCTTTTTCATCATTTTTTAACTATATGCCTTCTTCAGACTCTTTCTAGTTTTCAAACGGGGGTCACTGACCCTATGTAAAAAAACAAATGCTCTGTAAGGCTACACATGTATTATTGTTGCTACATTTGATGACTCCTTTTTTCTATTCAGGCCTCTCCTATTCATATTCCAGTATATGATGTATATCAGTGCATAGTTGCTGGGGTCATTTGGACCCTAGCAACCTGATTGTTGAAATTGCAACCTGGAGAGCTGCTGAATAACTCAAAAAGCATCAATTATGAAAAATTAAAACCAAATTGAAAATTGTCTCAGAATATCACTCTCTACATCATACTAAGCGTAAGGGCACACCTGGAGATTCGGGGAGATTTAGTCGCCCAGCGACTAATCGCCTTTTCTTTGGGGCGACTAATCTCCCCTCGAACTGCTTTCACGTGTTTTCCGTCTGCTTCGTTTTCCGAAGTCGCCCGAACTTTCCTAACAAGGAAATCGAAGTGCTGCGAGTGCATTGGCGCAGGCGTTTTTTCATTGAAGCAGACAGAAGACACGGGGAAGCAGTTTGGGGAGATTCGTCTCCCCAAAGAAGAGGTTATTAGTCGCTGTGCGACTAAATCTCCCCGAATCTCCAGGTGTGCCCTAACCCTAAAAATTAATTTAAAGGTGAACAACCCCATTAACACCATGGGTAGTGCCTCTTTGTATTTTCATGTAATTGTTCCATATATACAGCAGTTGTTCCATAGTCTTGCTATAACCAGGTTGTACTTGTTAGATCACAGCTAGTGAATGATATGGAATAGTGGGATATGGATTGGATATGGCGCAGGCACTTTTTTCTTTATAAATTACAGTCTAGGTTCCTGATAACATCATCGCAAAACTATATTCATTGTTGAACATCAGCTTCAGTCCAATAATAAAACTTGCCATTTCTGTGGCCATATGTGTGATTTACAGAAGACTTAAAATATGAAACGTGCAAGTATCACTTTTCTGTGAAAGCATGAAATAATTGCTGGAATGCTCTCCTGCATTCTGTCTCCATCTGGGGCTTTCAGACATACACTCTTATGTAGCATCAGCTTATTTGGCTTTATCATTGTGGCCCAGCCAAGTTATGACCCGGACTGTCATGATACAGTTATTATAACATAGTACTTTTTAGAGAATACTCGCCTGAATAAATCAGCATTTGCCAGTATGCTCATTTCGGGTTTTAAAGGGCAAGTAATATACACAATTGTCAAGAAAGTATCCCTATGTTCAATGAAAGAGTGATTAGAAATTAAATGTATCTTGAAATCAACATTAAAACTAAGCCTTCTGATATTGTGCATTTCCACATGATAATAGGGCATTATAAACAGATAATTATAACTATATGTTCTAGAAATTACGCCTAGTGTGTGTAATGGATTTTTTTAAATTCCTTTAAAGGAACAGTAACACCAAAAAATTAAAGTCTTTTAAAGTAAATAACATATAATGTACTATTATCCTGCAATGATCTGTTTGCTTCAGAAACACTACTATAGTTCATATGCCCCCATTGCTACACAGCACCTTATTTATATAAACAATAGTAGTGTTTCTGAAGCAAACACAGCAGTTTTACCAGTGCAGGGCAACACTGCATTATATTTGTATTACTTAAAAACATACATTTTTTTATATTACTGTTCCTTTAAAGGACAAGGAACGTTAAACTAAAGAAGTAGCTAGAAATGCTGTACATTATGTTTTGGGTTTCTGTACCAGCCCAGGCAATCAAAGCTTTTTAGCAGGGAAGATCTGTGTCTCCAAAGATGCCCCAGTAGCTCCCCGTCTTCTTTTCTGCTGATTCACTGCACATGCTCTGTGCTGCTGTCACTTACTGAGCTTAGGGACCCACTCACAATATACAGTACACATAGAATAGAAATGTCACAATATAAGGCTGATTAGTAATTAATACAGATAATTGCTACATGGCAGCACACAAATCAGTGCAACTAGAATCAGAATTTAATAACCAGCCCTGTAGCATCAGCTTATATTACAGACCAACCTCATTTTCTGCTTAATAATTAGTGACAAGCCCTAAGCTTAGCTTCTCAACAGCTGCTCAGAGCCCACTGAGCATGTGAGTGTCACAGACACTTTCCAAGATGGTGACCCCCTGTGACAAGTTTGAAGTCCTGGATCATTGCTGCTATTGACAAGATAAAACTTTAGGCTGGTGCAAGAAGTTCAGCGTATAAAATATGGCATTTTTAGCCCTATTCATTTTTAGGGTTTAGTTCTCCTTTAAGAATGAACAACAGTCTCTTTAATGATCGAGGATGGGGTTCAATTCTGGGGTTCTAGATACTGAACTAGACCACTGTGTTTGAATATCACCAATTTGCTTTGTGCCCAGCAGAAAGATTAACCACTTGCTAATTAAACGATTGTATTGTCTCTGTTTCCTATTATGTGGATGTTCAATATGTAAGTAATTTAGTAAACAATGTATGTTCATCCTTCCTGTTAATGTGTTCCTAATTCCCTGTGGGTTGTTGGGTCTGCAGTATGTATTCAATCAGCAGAGACGATTAAATCTTGTATTCTTCAGCAGAGAACATGTGATACTGCTGGAAAACATACAATGGAGAGTATGCCCTTTATTTCTAGAGTGGTATCTAGATAGTCTCAATTCCTATGTGCTGTACACGTCAGATAAGGGTAACACTGTTTTTTTCCAGGCCAGGTGATGGCTGGCACTCAGGCGATTTTCAAGGGATATTGCTACAGTGCAAGGAGAAAAATGTGGTGAGGCCATTGCAACCGATTGAATCAAAGCCCTCTTCTGCAATCTGACCTAAGTGATCCCTTATCCTTCATAACTAATGATGGTCACACCAAAATGATGTCAGCAGAGCCGATACTTGAATTTATTATATGGTCTTGCAGCCTACAGCTTATGTACACAGTTTACATGTACACATTGGTCCCAAGTTGACATGCATTTTCCTGTCATCATTTTAATCTTGACTTCATGCTAAATCTATAGAATCATCTCTTCCTGTGATTCCAACTTTTCTGAATGGTGTTAGCCACTTGCTGGATTGCTAAATAAATATTATCATTCATTTCATCCCTGGGGTTCTCTTGGTTGGAAGAAACATTTATGTTCTTTAAACTAATGGCAGCAGAGTAGCCTATTCAAAAACTCCATTGGTTGAACTAATTCTATTCAACATGGTCAGACAGGATTCCAGAGTTCCATAGGACCTCCTGGTGGGCCAAGGACAATTCCAAAATCAGCCATCAACCCTTTCTTATTTCCACCATAGGTCTGTATGACACCTATAGCCCTGTTTACATCTTATTATAGTGATAGAGGGTTCTCAATATGAAGTTCTCTGATGGAACCTTGGACGTTGTCCACTAGTAATATAACATTCTTCTGGTTTATTACCTGAGCTAGTTTTAGCATTATGTTAGTAATGATTAAAGATGGGAACATTCTACTTATACAAGGGATGCTGAAGGCAATGCTTTAAGAGGTATGAAGGTTTTTCTCATTTAGGGTAAGGGCACACCTGCAGATTCGGGGAGATTTAGTCGCTTCCTCTTGTCTTCGGCCGGCTTTAATGAAAAACACTTCCGCCAATGCACTTGCGGCGCTTCGATTTTCGACTTTACTCACGAGTAAACTTCGGGCATCGTTTTTTCATTAAAGCCGGCAGAAGACAAAGGGAAGCAGTTTGGGGAGATGTGTTGCCCCAAAGAATAGGCGATTAAATCTCCCCCAATCTCCAGGTGTGCCCTTACCTTTACATCATTCCCACAACCCCTCTAATTAGTCCATCATGTTGCATTCGTTTGTTTCAGCACCGAGATTACAGAGTACTGCAGCCCAGCAAGTGTCGGCTAATCATCAGTGTTTATTGTGCAATTACTGCAATGTTTATTTTTCTCTATCTCTTTATTCTATCAAACGCTTAAAGCTTTTCTGAAGACTGTTGGTGTCTTGGGCAATATGGAGGTGTCTTCCTATCATGTACTGACAAGCTGAACAGACGCACCACATTGGTTCGACCCGTCAGCAAGCAGGACCCCTTCAGTAATTTCTCTGGATTCTTTCCTTCTGTAAGAAATCATTTCGTAACTTTGATTATGGAGTCTCTGTAAGCATGTTAGATCCTTCAGCTATGGCGTAAAGGTCCTTCTATTCTGTAAAAACTTTATGGTGCAACATTGGTGACTTTATCACAGGCTTCTGTCTAGTGGTAAAAGCACAACACTGCTATTGGAAAGATACCAGACCCCCTCACCTTGTTTAATAATGGGGATTTGCCCCGTTTCCACACTAAATAATAAATATTTCTATTGATACTGCACTTGCACATCTCTTGGTTTGAACTCTCCTCTGACCTCCATTATAACATTGCAATCATGTGTGATCGCTATGTTTTATAAATCAACAGCTTTTTCTGGGTCAGAGTGTTAGGCCCCTATTGTTAACTGACTAATCAGACGGCACGTAATCATTTAAGGTTGCCGACACTCTAACTTCTGCACTAAAAAAACGGGCATTAGCAGTCTTAAAACTGCTAAAGTTTCAGAAACAACTAAAACAGAATATGAATGTAAATTTCAAAAGAGCTCCAAGAAAGTTAACATCAATTCATTATTTGGGTTTAGGTCCCCTTTAACAGGAAAAGAAACATCTATTATCTGGAAACCCGTTATTTATAAATCTCCAAAATATGGGAAGGCTGTCTCCCATAGACTCCATTTTATCCAAATAATTAATTTTAAAAAAATGATTTCCTTTTTCTCTGTAATAATAAAACAGCACTTGCTCCCAACTTAGATATAATTATTCCTTATTATAAGCAAAACCAGCCTATTGGGTTTATTTAATATTTAAATGATTTTTGAGTAGACTTAAAGAACCAGTAACATCAAAAAATGTTTAAAAAAAATTTGTTAATATACGACGTAAAAAAACCCACCAAGACTAATTAAACTTTAAAATCGCACAGCCTTTATTAAGACATAACTCACCGAAACTCTGATTGCTTCAGCAAAGGCGACACACCGATGATCCATTGTGCGGCCACGGTTTCTCCTCCCTGGCTATCTCCAATAGGAAAGGCAGGGAGGAGAAATCGAGCGCCGTACAATGGATTGCCGGATCGCAAGCAGAGTTTCGGTAAGTTATTTCTTAATAAAGGCTGAGCGATTTTAAAGTTTAATTTGTCTTGGTGTTTTTTGTTTATGGTATACTAACACATTTTTTTAAATTTATTTTTGATGTTACTTGTCTTTTAAGGTAATAAGATCCTAATTAAGGAAAGATCCCTTATCTGGAAAACACTGATTCCCAAGAATTCTGGATAACAGGTCCCATACGTGTACTATGAAATATAGTGTATTTGATGTTTAATCAGTGGATGAAGGATCTTGTCATGTTTCTAGAGACTCCTGTGTGATTTGCTCTGTGCACAGTATAAATAAAATCCCAATCACAGATCATTATTGTTTCCCATATTTTCTAACCATGAGGATAAGTGCTTAGTTATGGCCGACGCCAGCTCCTAGATCATGTTCTCTGGTGGAATTGGCTCTTTCAGCATCTTTCTATTATTGTCTTTGCTCTATTTATTAATTTTACTTGTATGTATGTTTAATGCAATTCAAAGAAACGAATACGCCCCTGTGAGTATAAGCGATATTGTTAAAAGAAGTTATTTCAGGCATGAATGAAATCAAATAATATACATTCACCAGTATGGTGCCATTCCCTCGTACATGAATGTTTTATCTGAATAACGTTCATTTCAATGCAATGTATACACTAGTGCTGTAAAGAGGGAATATTCAGATGGGACCCATTTAACTAAAACCTTTGAATGGTTGATGCATGAAATGTGTCCAATGACCTTGCCAGACTGGAATCAAGTTCTGTACTGAAGCACGTCAGCCGAAATATTGGGGAGGATGAAGGCTCATACTCGGGTCTGTGGTAACTGTATTGTTCTGTTTAATGTAGTGCTGGGAACAGAACCATGAAAGCAATGATCCCTCCTCCTGTGTTAGTAACTGCCAAAAATAGGGATTCTCCTTTTTCAAAAGGACAATAACACAAAAAACATGTTACTTCTACTTTCTGTGATAGTATAGGTATGGGATTCTTTATCCGGAACCCATTATCCAGAAAACTTCGAATTATGGAAAGGCCGTCTCCCGTTGACCCCGCATTAAGCAAATAATTTAACATTTTTAAAAATCATTTGCTTTTCGTCTGTAATAATAAAACAGTAGCTTGTACTTGATCCCAACTAAGATATAATTAATCCTTATTGGAAGTAAAACCAGCCTATTGGGTTTATATAATGTTTAAATACATTTTTAGTAGACTTAAAGTATGGTGATCCAGATGATGGAAAGATCCCTTATCCAGAAAACCCTATGTCCTTGAGCATTCTGTATAATGATATGTTGTATTGTTACCATGAAACCCACAAAAACGTTCCTTGTAGGCTAAACTGTCATTATTATTCTCCTTTATATATTGTCTGTATGTAGTTCAGTGCTTTACAGAGATGATTCTTCATTCCCTGCCCCAGTGGAGCACTATGGACAGACAGACACACCACCGCCACCCGTTTTATCATCACAACTTTATTTTTTCATGCCATCCACTTGCAACCTCTCAGTTCAGCATTTCAGCTTTGCCTGTTTTAGTTAATTGTGGTTAATATGAATGTTCCTGCTTAGCAGCACATTATAGATGATATATGCATTTATAGATTTTTAATTACTGGGTAATGTAAAGTGAGATGCAACAGTTAGATTTTGGGAAGCTTCTGCATTTTATAAATTCCAACCCTCGAATAAGCGTCAACCTCCCTATTTACTGATATTAGCTAAGGATATATAACTAATAATATCTTGATGCTGGCATGTTAAAAAATGAAGCCCCATTCCCAGTGACATGTGGCCTGCCCAATGACACATATATCAACACAGCCACTATTTCACTTATTACATAGGCAAAATCAATAAATGATATATATATATTTACAAGTAGTTTGAAGATATGGCATTTCATGACACTGTGCACCCAGTTTCTTATAATGAAACCAGCATTTCACGACCAATGCCCGAAGCTAGTAGCATAACTAGATGTAAATAGGCCCCACAGCAAATTCATTTTAGGGCCCCCAACATATCCAGAGGTTGTGCTGTTTTACCAATATATGTTGAAATTGCTCAACAGCCGCAGGGTCTGCTTCTGTTGGGTCTGTTGTTTTGCCCCTGCCCCAAGCATTTCAACATACAATTATACCAGCATGTAAGCCAATCTGCAGGGAATACTAAGTACATTACACATTGCATTACTGTGAAGATATCCAGAATTGTAAACTAAGTTCTGTGAGAAGCAGAATGTCACAGATAAAAAGAAGTGTTAGGAAGGTACCATTTACCATACATTCCAACATTCTGAACTGAAAAGGACTTTTTAATCTGCTCATTTGTCCACCTATGTCATGTCCCCATGCCTTTCCTTTTTCAGTTCAATGACGATGCTTCCTATTGCATGCACTGTAAAATTATGCTGTAGCCCAGATGCTTACAGTTACTTTTCTTTGGGTGTTTCTGTAGTTTACACTCTCACAAGGCTTAGAGGAACTGTAAATGTCAACATACCTTTTTTTATTAGTATTTTACTATTATTATTATTATTAGTAGTAGTAGTAGTATTACTGCTACTAGATGGTATCCCATCTCACCCCTTCATTTAAAGCATATACCACACCTAGTAAATTGTAAATATGAGTGTATAAGTCACTGGGGCTCATTTATAAACACTGGGCAAATTTGCCCATGGGCAGTATCCTATGGCAACCAATCAGATTGCTGCATTCATTGTTCTACTTACAGCTGGCTTTAAAAAGCTAATCACTGTTTGCTTGCTATAGGTAACTGCCCATGGGCCAATTTGCCCAGTGTTGATAAATGAGCCCCACTGACTGTTCCTCACTCCTGCACTGTTATCCCCAACCCTGCTGGATATTTTCTGCAACAGAAGTTGCATGAATCAAACAAACCCTGAGGAGTCCCTTGAACTGAGATCAGAAATGACTATGGCAACCTCTACCCTAACTTAAAGATATATCAAGAAGGACTGGGCCCTTAGAAACTATATAAAAACACATTTTGATGGTATATAAGTGTATAAGTAATTGGTGCAGAAGCATCCCAAAATGTGTCTTTTGCATTTCATGGCAATTTACTTTAGAACCTTTAGAATTACTTAACCTAATTTAGATTTTTATCTTGTAGACTTAAGGCTAAATTGTCGTTTGCTTTCGATACAGACAACAGCCAAGCTGTTAGAGAGCTCTCACCAGCAGCATGGATTTCTGTCTCTCACTTACACCAAAGCTGTCACCAGAAATGTCCGCCACAAGTTGACCTCCAGGAGTGAACGGAGTCCTCGGAGCTTTCAGAAATTTTCTGAAGGCCCAGCAGATGCATCTCCTCACTTCCTTCACGAGATCCTTGTTTCATCACAGGCCTTTGACATTGTCGTCTTCTTCCCATTGCTCAATGCAATATCCAGTATTTTTGAGGTTAGATGTCCTCCCAAACAGAAGGAAAAGCGGAAGACACCTGGGCAACCTATGCGATCTCATGCCCTGACCTCTCGGAACTTGCCGTTAATCTACATCAATACAGGTGTCATCAGAGTCTTCTTTCCTAAAGCTGAGGAAAGACAACTCATTTCCGGAGGTATGTCTAAGATTTTTTGGTAGTTTCATAACTTTTTTGTGGAAAAATTATAAGTAATAGGATCAACCCTCTTGAACCTAGGGAAAGATCATTAATTTTGCACAAACATATTGAATCAGTCACCACTAAGCCCTCCAATCAACCAGCTGATGATCCCTCTATGCTCTTGCATTAATAAATACGATTTAGCAGGCACATTTTTTAATCCCAGCTGATGTATAGATAGCTGTTCATATATGACCTCCCTTTGAATGCTTTCCTCGGTAAGAGTCCCCTTGGGAAACAGCAACAGAATGATGGTCTGATGCAGTCTAATGTGCTTTTTTAGCTAGGCTAGAGGTGGAATATCAAGAATTATTCCAGCATATCCTATATTGTAAGACAAAGCCTACAATATAGGAAGTAACTTTTTTGCCATAAATAAGCAGATCTTTACATTTATTATAATGGGACATTGTTTTATGTTATGAATTTTTTTTAACAAACCCCCCTGAAATATTCTATTTGCATATCATGCTGTTATATTTTTTAGTGCAAGCTTTTGCAGCAATATCAGCTGTAATAGGGTAATGTTATAAAAGGAGGCATTTGCCTAGGTCCGGTAACCCATAGCAACCAACCAGATTTTTGGTTTTAAGCAGCTAACCAGAAAATGTTACCTGCTGATTGTTTTCTTTTGGCTACTAGACTGGAAGCATATCTTGCACTTTTTATTACATTCATTGTAATTGTCATTGTTCAGGAGTCATTTTGGGCCCATATTCCAGGCAAATGAACTCCAGCTTGTTCAGGTTAATCACATGATACTTATTCGCCTTACTTAGTTCAATAAATTCTAATTAGACTGAAATAGGGGCTTTCACTGGGCCATTGTAGGACATTCATAATTTTTTTCACTATAGAAGGGTGCGATTAATTCCTTCGAATCGAACGATTCGAAGGATTTTAATCCATCAATCTAACCTTTCTAAGCTTCGACCAAAAAAAAGCTTAGAAAGCCTATGGGGACCTTCCCCATAGACTAACATTGAGGTTCGGTAGGTTTTAGGTGGCGAAGTAGGGGGTCGACGTTTTTTTATAAAGAGACAGTACTTCGAGTTTCGAATGGTCGAATAGTCGAACGATTTTTAGTTTGAATCGTTCGAAGTCGAAGTAGCCAAAAAAAACATTAGAAATTCGAAGTTTTTTTTATTCTATTCCTTCACTCGAGCTAAGTAAATGTGCCCCTAAGAGTCCTGCATGGAAATCTATATTGTAGCACTATTTTATGCTAAGACCTGTAGTACTGCTATAGCTACAGTGAAAATATACTGCAGGCTACTGTTCATCTCAAAGTATCTGTTAGCAATTCTTTTCAACCTTGAGGATATTCAAATAGATCCACTAAATTGCCCCAGTCGGAAATATTTCACAATGATTCATCGCTGTCTGCAAATACTTTAAATGCAAGCAAAAAACATTCCCTTACTTATCCCTGTAAGACAAAAGCTTATGTTTGAAGAGAACAGCATCAATGATTTCTGACAACTCTTTTTCCCTACGTTATATCCTGCAGAACAAAGTGACAGCTGTGCTTAACCGTATCCATTTCACTTATTATTATTATTTTTTTTAATTGACAAGTAGAGGGTTAATTATCAGGGGGGTTAACTTTATTGGTCACCCCCAGTTATTATAATTGCTGACCTCAAACCCCTTTTACTTTGATCATATGTTTTCCTCAGCTATTCTCTTTATACCTTAAAACAAATGACACTGTTTGCCCAAAATTATCTTTATGCGATATAGTTGGCAGGTCTAGTAAACCTTAGCAACCAAAAGGCGATCTTTACTGGTTGCTGTTTAAATTAAGCTTTCTCTCATTTCTCTGGTTACTAGACATTGGCAAGTGTTATGGCTTTTATTACATGACCCCGTTTGTGGCCTAAAGTATCTGGACACCGTTTTAAAAATAGCATACCGGTACCCTGATTGTAACACTAACCACTAGTTCCAAATTATCACTCGAACAAAGCTGGCACAAGAACTATTCATCTGGCACAAAGGCTGAACATTTACCTGCGGAGTTCTGTAAATGTAGTCACAGTTAGACTCTGCCAATATAAATGCTTCCCAATTTGACAGCTTCATGGAGTCTGGATTTGGCAAGTGGCAGAAGAATGCCACCTGCCTAAACTTTGCTGGAGGGCTAAATAAAGTAGAGGCTGAGACTCAGAACAACCAACTTCATATTAATACCCTTGGTTTTAGAATAAGATGGCAGACAGAGAGCTTTGTTTACAAGTAGCGGTGAGACATAAAGGTGCATGTGTCCGAGTTGCATATACCAATTCATCCAATATATTGTTTCTTTGATTGAAGGAGAATATTTGTACTTCAGATGGACACCAAATCTAATAATATAGTATACTTTACTTTTCTTCCCAAATATTTGTTTCTAATTTCCTTTCGTATTCTTTCAGGAAACCAGATCATAAATGAAGATACCTTGGTTGTGAAGATTGGCTCTGTCTCAATGGCGCCGCAGGCTGACAACCCTCTAAGCAGAAGTGTCCTAAGAAAAGATATTTATCAGTAAGCTAACATGTTCCATCTTTCTTTTAATATTCTTTCTTGTAGCCTCATTGTTAAAATCACGGGGGTCCAAACACAGCCCTCAAACTATTAAATGACTCCCATAATCCTGAGCCATCTGGCGTAGCATACCTGTTGACTTTCAAACCATGAGATTTTCAAGCTGTTAACTCCTGAAGTTAGGTGTTCCCTTCAAAAGAATTCTCCTAATCTGCTGCTTATTTCTTTCGTTATGGGACGAATTAAATAACATTATTAAAAATATCATCTGGTGTGACCACCAGTGAAGCATGTAGGTTCTGTTTCTATGCCAAACCTTTATTAAATGCCAATATCTTAGAAATCCCACACTTGTAAATCAGTAGGGAACTTGGAGAATATTACTCTGAATAGTGTCACCCTGAGAAGGTTGGTTAAGACCCCAGGTCAAAAGCTTATATGCTGGTATGTGCCAAAGGATTATGGGAGTTAAAGGTCTGCTTCACTATTTGGACATTCGTAAAATTAAATATGGTGTTGTTGGGACTTCAAGCCCCACCACAGTTTGCTCAGTCTATTTGAACAAAGCCACAGAACTCATCTCTCAAACAAATGCAAGATAGCATTTACGGTATTTGCAGTTTTTTTACTGTACAGCATTTTGGGGGTAAAAAACATAATTCATGCTAATATTTATATAGTAAGTTCCATATGAGTTGAAATTCTAGTTGAAGAACTCCGTTTGGACCTCATGGTTTCCCCCCTGTGTTGTTTCTAAACTTCATATATTTATTTTCTAAATCCTTTAACTTCTTTGGGTAAGGATGAGACAATTGGGTGGTTGCGTTGGCCAAATCCACAAATGGAAGAGATTTGCTTAGATAACTGACGTTTAATATTTCCATCTCTGTGCAAGAAAGTGAGGGGACAGATTGTGTTACTTCCTATCGATTCATACTTCAAACGAGCTGGTGGACAAGGACACCTTGTTATGGTTATTGTGTATTTCTTTGGCTTTATTGTATGAAAAATGAAAAGTGCCTAGTTCTACTTAAATCTAAGCATCTGAAACACAGCTCTGTTGACGCTACTTGGATCAAAGCTGTGAAAAAAAAATCAAAGCTCCTAGGGAAAAAAAATCAGTTTACTGATTTTCTGTGAAATTTCGGGGTCTGGTTTATGTCACTTTGTGATTAAAACCACATTGATCATAAGGGCAGTGAGGCTGGTAAATAGAAGTAATCAAGATCACAATAAAAGAGTACATGACATTAAATGGAATTGGCGCTGTTGCCAGACTTGAAAGCACACGCACACAAATGGTACTGAGTGAGAGAAGTGACGGGAACCTCGGCCTGGTAACTGTGTAAGCAATTGTTCCTGAGGAGCAGACCTTGTCTGTTTCTCAGATGTGGAACCGTCTTGTTGCAGAGCCTTTCCTACTGAACTTCAACAGATGTTATAAAATGTAATACTTCTTTAGCAGTAAATCATTGCCAGTCTCCTCTATGACAATCGTATCACTTCCTGTATCATGTGTCGGTATAAAATAATTTGATGGCTATTTTACTGGAAGTTTCTGCTGCCGGTGAGACCTGCAATGCCGTGCTAAGCCAACTCGGTTACAGTACGTTACAAGGTTCAAAGACCAAGCTGATGAGATATTGATCAAAAGGTAACATTTTAATGGTTTTATCCTGACTTCAAATAGAAAGACTGGTTAGGGCTCTCCAGCCATTGGTTTTACAGTGACAAAGTCCAGGCCAGGGAGATGTACCAGATTTGTCTCTTGGCTTGAGACCATGATAATGTCTATCACTTCTTTACCATCAAGCTAATATCTAAATGTTGTATCAGTTTGTAACCTCTAGTTGGAATAGCATTAGTATGTGTGTGCAGGATTGTCCATAATGAAGTACACATATGGGACCCATTATTCGGAAACCCGTTCTCCAGACAGTTGCGAATGATAGAAAAGCCATCTCCCATAGACTCCATTTTATCCAAATTTTTAAAAATGATTTCCCTTTTCTCTATAATAATAAAACAGTAGCTTGTATTTGATTGCAAATAAGATATAATTAATCCTTATTGGAAGCAAAACCAGCCTATTGGGTTATATGTAATGATACATGATTTTCTAGTAGACTTAAAGGGGAAGGAAACCTAGTCGGCGCAAACCCCCCACTCCCCCTCCCGTTTGTTGCCTAGTTGACTAGTATTTATTAGTGTTATATTGTGTGAACTTTAATATCAAAGAAAGTATTTGATTTCTTATATTGACACCACTCTTACTTGACATTGTTTTGTTAGTATGCTGCTTAGTAGCTGAAGGTGGTTACGCCAACCTTAAAACGTTGACATTTTGTATTGATTACCAAATTATCATGGAATCACTTTAAATTGCCTAACACAGGTAGCCTAAGTTGGCTCAGTTAATGGAACGTAAATGAAAACAAACTCAACCCAGATGGCAGGAAGAGCCCTCCTCCTTAAGGACCATAAATGTGTTGGATGACCTGCAAGCCAAAGTTGATGGCAGCTAAACATCTCATTTAAGAAACAATTAGGCTTTGGTCTTTAGGGACCACACCGGGGAAGAAAACTGAATAACAACAAATAAGCCAACATATCTAGCTGATCTCCTATTGAGCAGGTATTTAGATAAAGCAATGTAAAGTAAATATCAGCACCGTGCATGAGATGGGCTGAATATGCAGTGATTAATATTATTAAGTCATAGATGAAAATTGCTTATGTATGCAAACATTTAATTAGGACCTGGACGCTGCAGCAGTGCCTTTGGCAAGAACAGAATCTATTGCATAAACACAGAGAATCTTTGTTGAACGACTAATAGAAAATGGAGTCCATTTTTTTCCTCAAATGCCCCGCGGTTCTTGTGCTTTCCTTGCATGTTTTTCTCCCAGCACAGAGATTTCCGGGCTGTCTGGCATTCAGGAAAATAAGATTAATGCCTGCTGCCACCTTACTGCTTTCTCTTCTAACAAATACCATGAGTCTTTGCACCTGCAGGTGGCACATAGAGGTTCAATTTAATCTCATCTTGTTTTAATATTTTATTTAGATGGAATAGGTCCTATATAAAGTATCCAGGTCACATAATGTGACTCAGATGCTTAAAGGAAAACTATACCCCCCAAACAATGTAGATTGATCCCTCCAATCTTGACAACCTCCGACCTATTTCTCTGCTACCTTTCATCTCTAAACTACTTGAGCGCCTAGTCTACAACCGACTTACCTCATTCCTCTCTGACAATAACCTGCTAGACCCCCTACAATCTGGTTTTAAGCCACGGAAACTGCCCTGACTCGACTAACTAATGACCTTTTAACCGCAAAAGCCAACAATCATTTCTCACTACTAATACTGCTTGATCTCTCAGCCGCATTTGACACTGTAGATCATCCTCTCCTCCTCCAGTCCCTCCAGTCGCTTGGCCTTCGTGACACAGCCCTGTCCTGGTTCTCTTCTTACATCACCAATCGTTCCTTCAGTGTCTCCTACAATGGAGTGTCATCTTCTCCCCTACCTCTTTCTGTTGGAGTTCCTCAAGGCTCTGTCCTGGGACCATTACTATTCTCCCTCTATACTTCCTCCCTTGGCAAATTAATAAATTCGTACGGTTTCCACTACCACCTCTATGCTGACGATACTCAGATCTATCCCTCATCTCCTGATCTCAACCCAGAACTCCTAACTCGCGTCTCCTCCTGCCTGTCCGCTATCTCTACCTGGATGTCGCAACGCTACCTTAAATTTAACCTCTCTAAAACTGAAATGGTTCTCTTTCCTCCAAATAACACCAGTAGCATCCCCAAAGCATCCATCATAGTTAACAATTCCACTATCACCCCCTCTCCCCAGGCCCGGTGCCTTGGGGTTATCCTAGATTCTGCCCTGTCATTCACTCCTCATATCCAGTCACTTATCAAATCATGTCACTTCCACCTAAGGAACATATCCAAAATACGATCATTTATCACCCAAGACGCTGCCAAAATTCTTATTCACTCTCTCATCATATCGCGTCTAGACTACTGTAACTCGCTTTTAATTGGCCTCCCCCTCCAGAGACTGTCACCTCTCCAGTCCATAATGAACACTGCTGCGAGGCTCATACACCTCAGCAACCGCTCCTCCTCTGCCTCGCCATTCTGTCAATCCCTGCACTGGCTTCCGTTACCTTTCAGAATCAAATTCAAATTAATGACACTGACTTTCAAAGCACTTCACAACTCTGCTCCACCCTACATCTCTGAACTCATCTCTATATACTCACCCACTCGCTTACTACGCTCCTCTACTGACCTGCTACTCAACTCTTCTCTCATTACCTCCTCACATGCTAGCATTCAAGACTTTGCAAGGGCTGCACCCCTCCTCTGGAACGCTCTCCCACGGTCTGTCCGACTTTCTCCCAACCTTTCTACTTTCAAAAAATCTCTGAAAACGCACTTCTTTCAAGAAGCCTACCCTCACTCTGCTTAACTACCAAACGCAACACTACATACAGTACCACATTTCTCACCACCCACTTACTTCGATCTTGCCCACTCCCACACCTTGTGTTTTACTCCCTTCCCTTTAGACTGTATGCCTATGCATAGGGCCTTCCTCACCTTTTTGTACCTGTATTGATTGTGACGTTTGTTACTCCATATATTCTATATATGTAATTCGTGTGATGTAGTTGTATAATCACATTTACTTTACAGTGCTACGCAATATGTTGGCGCTATATAAATACATGTTAATTATAATAATAATAATAATAATATCTATAGAAAGATATTGCATAAAACAGCTCATAGTGTAAAATCCTGCTTCATGTAAATAAACCATTTTCATAATAATATACTTTTCTAGTAGTATGTGCCATTGGGTAATCATAAATAGAAAATTGCCATTTTAAAAAATAAGGGCCGCCCCCTGGGATCATAGGATTCACTGTACTCACAAATATACTAACAAACCATACATGTAAGGTCACATGAGCCAATTAACAGACAGAGTTGTGTCTTTTGCTTCCACACTTCTTTCTGTTACAGTTAGAGTTGTAGTATTTCTGGTCAGGTGATCTCTGAGGCAGCACAGATAGAGTCACGAAATGGTGGTTCAAGGCAAGAGATGTAAAAGGGCAATATTTATGTAAATATATATTCCCGTTTGGTAAGATTCTTTAATATGCCACTTAATATGATATGAACTATCTGTTGCTTAAGTGTTCATTTTGGGGATATAGTTTTCCTTTAAATATACACAAGTAATTACACACTGAAATTCAAGCATGTACTGGGCACTTTTATGCTATACTATTCTTTTTCCCCCTTCCTTATGATCCTGGGGTCAGGAATATAATTTTTGCCCTACATTAAATGAGGCATTTGTTTCACTTACAATGGCCACCTGTCATGAGACGTATAAGTTGGATCCTCCAATATATACCACTATCCTCTGGCATGGTCCTCTTTCTTAAACAATTCAGATATCTTGCAGAAAAAGGCTCACATTAGTTTTAGGAACATGTAACTCAGTACTGTTAGCATTACCAAGCTTTAAAAAAAATAGCCCTGTGCATTAAAAGTATTCAAATAAGACATCAGTTCCTGGATGAAGAATTAGGTTCCATGAGAGAGATGATTCTACACCCAATAAATATATACAAGAATGGGGTTGGTTGGGAAACAGAACACTTTGTATCACTATATAAACTCACAACTGACATTAGTATTGATCTTTTTTTCAACCTCAAAATATAAGCTGAAAGTTTAAATTTTGTAGCCAACTTTCAAAAGATGGGATGGGTTGTTGAACGTCATCCAACACACTATTTTATACATGTCACTATTTACACTGATTCTTTTGCTAGTTCTTGTCTAGTTTGCGGCCTAGGCTAAGACTGGTCACCTGCTGTGCAAATGGGTGACTGTTTGAATTTATGGTGGAATATTATGAACAAGTATTTATAAAGCACCAACATATTCTGCAGCACTGTACAATAGAAGGGGGTAAATATTACAATACAAATTACTGGTTGATATAGGAGGAAAGCCCTGCTCATTGGCGCTTTCCATCCAAAAAAAAGTCATTGCTTGTTACCCAACTCTGCCATTATAGTGCTTTGCAAGCAGTATGAGCATATGTTAGGAGAAGAAGTAGTCATTGAGACAATGGTGGAGATAATATTACTTATATATTTCCAGGGTTGTATTGGGCCAGCAGAAAACACTGGGAAAAAAATCCAGTGGGCCCTGGCTCAGACCTCCCTGATAGCCGCCCCCTAAAGAAAAGAAGATGTGACTCTGTGCCCACATGTGCACTGCGAAGTGGGCTGAGTTTGGAAGTCAGTAGGGGGGACCCAGTGACTGCCAGGAGGGCAGTGTCGCAGCTTTGATGGGCCCCCAAAGCTACAGTCCGACCCTGTACATTGCAATATATTTGGTTGGCTGTAAATGCTGGAAGGTTTTGTTCAGAATGGAAGGAGGAGAATCAGATAAGACACTATTGTCTTAGATCCTTAAATATGAATCATACCCAAGCCATCTCCTGCATACAGAACACTACCACAAGGCATTTCTGTCTATAGCTTTTATTCATCCTTCATATTACTTGGCCTCCTTGACTTCTGTTTTTGATTTTCCTCTTTCTCACGTTCCTTTCTATTGCCTCCTAACCCTATTCCCAGCCATAAATCACTAGAAGGAGATTCTGATTGTTCCAAAAATTAGGAATTATTGCGGCACACCTGCCTGGTAAGAAATAAGCACTACAGGCAAAAACAACCTTCATTCTTTGTAAAACAGTAAAACGAGTTGCCAGTTTTGTAATTATTAGCAGAAAGATATCCGTGCCTGTATGTCTGTGATGCCTAGTGCAGAAATGCTGAGAAAACAGTTTGCATTAAATGGATTCCGTATGGGCCGGGAAGCAATGAAAAAGGAAAAAATAAAATGGATAGCAGATAAAATCTAATACCCGCTCGTTGGATGAATTTATTGTCATTAATTTCTTAATCCATTTTAGATGGGAGCGAAGGTAATGTAGTGTTTTTAACCCTGTTGCTGAAAAATAACTGTGCATTTATTTCCAATTGTGATGCTTGTAGCTGATAAATACTGCTCCTTGTATAGAACACATCCAGAAGGCTCCAAATTATGGAAAGGTCATCTCCGATAGACCCCACTTTAATCAAATGATTCTGTTTTTTAAGAGTGATTTCCCTTTTCTCTGTAATAATGAAATAGTTGCTTGTGCTTGATCCAAACTAAGACATAATCAATCCCTACTGGAAGCAAACAAATCCTATTGTGTCTATTTAATGTTGAAATGATTTTTTTTATAACAGTCAACGTTTGGTGATCCAAATTATGGAAAGACCCCTTATCCAGAAAACCCCAGGTCCAGAGCATTCTTGATAACTGGTCCAATACCTGTATAATGTGTGAAACAGACTGTACTATGTGTTTTTATCAGAGGGGTTGTTGGAAGTATATACAGTAACACAAACAAGAAGAGCTTAAGGTCTGAGACACACGTGGAGATTGGGGGAGATTCAGCCCGCTCTGCGACAAATCTCCTCTTCTTCAGGTGACTAATCTCCCTGAATTGCCTTCCCGATGGCTAGAATCAAAATCGCCAGCGGGACGGCACTCAGAGCACTTCGTATTCCAAAGCTGCTCCAAGTTTCCTCATGAGCGACTACTCTCCCTGAATCTCCACATGTCTCTCTGCCCTAAGGGGCATATATCTTACTCTGTAATTTAAAGATAAACCACACTAAAAGGATTATACAATCAGGGTTGGACTGGGGGCCCCCTCCAGTGCCCCGGCCCCTGGGTTCTCCCGTTGAGCCGCCACCCCCTCGCTGCACGTGCGTGCACACGCTGCTTGTATTTGCCGTGACGTGTGCCAAGAAGATAAGCACAGGGAACAGGACTGGACCTGGTGGATACAATAAAAGTAAAAAAAATTGCTACTGATTTAGCAAACCATAATAACCAATCAGTAAGTAGCATTCACTGGTTAGTTGTTTGTAGCTTGTCAGTAGCTCGTTACTATGGGTAGCTAGACCTGAGTATACTTTGGCTTTTTTTTACTACATTACTATGTTTAACTATTCAGTAGCTTAACTAGGGTTACTAGAGTGAGTAACTAGAGTGTCCCGGGCCCCCCTACAAAAATTTCTTTAGAGGGGCCCGGCACACTCTGATCCCCATACCCTCGCACTCTTCCCTCCCGCGTCGCCCCACCCATTCCCCACCCTGAATCAGCCCAATCCCGTCCAACTTGAGCCCCCTTCCTCACCGCAACTAAGAGAGTGGCTGGGGAGGAGTGTTTTTTATAAAAGCTATGGAGGAAGCAAACCCCACAGTCCAGGCCCCCTTGGGACTGCTGCCTCTATAGTTACTCCACCGTGAAGATTCCTTCACCAGGAGAAAGAAACGGCAAGTTTCATCTGGTGTAAAGGCCATGGATTCCCATCTTTATTGTTCCACGAGATGCCCTGGTCTACTATCTGAAATGCCTATTTTTTTGTTGAACATGCGAAACTCATATTGCTTTGGGTATAGCATTGTATACAATAGTATATCTGAGAATATGTGAGTGTCAGTATAATATGCAACCTATGGGAGACTGGGATTGTTCTGTGTTGAATCACCTCCTTATATATATAGATATCCAGAAACTGTGTGTTCCCCTTTCTATTGATAAAGAAGGATATTTGGTCCTTTCTGAACTAGGCTTGATCATTCTGCTTTGTATTACCAATTATGGGTAAATAGATGTAACGCCTATTTGATAGGGGCATGTTTTAGCTCTGGTATATGGGCAGTTGAAGGGTTGAAACTTGGTGTCGCTGCCAACCTTTGGAAAATGTACAGCACATGCTCCATTTGGGCACTGGATAAAAGATTTTTTGGCAAATTAATTGGTAGTCTGGAATACACAAATGTGTGGGGGTGAGCCTCTGAGAACATGCCATGCTTATATCGTTCTTATATGTGATAAGAGTGTTTAAGCTTTCAAACAAGTCCAGCCCATCATGTCCCCTCACTCTGCATCTATATTCAGTATAGCCGTTATGGGAGAATATGTATAAAACTTAGGCATAGGCAGCCAATAACAATACTGTAGAGCCAGATGTAGCAATAAAATGGCAATAGCAGTTGTTCAGTGAAGCAAGTAAGGAATTTTGCTTAAGAGAATTATGAGGCAAGCATTAGCAAAGAAGTAATAGTAAAGAAGTATTTCCTTATGTTAAACTCAGGTTTCCTCCCTCCAACTTCATGTCGTGTCCCCTAGTTCTAGCCATGTTTTTCTGACAGCAAATTCTTCCCTTGATACATCCGAATGTTTCAGCATGTCCCTTCTCTCCTCTTAGCTCTGTGCATGTTAAGGTTATTATGGTTATTTAAATCACAAATCATTCTGGTTGCCTTCATCTGTTCTGGTCCTGTTTTATTCATATTTTTCTGTAGACTGGCCCTATAAACTAAAGGCAATATTCAAGATCTCGTTATGGCTCATATTAACATTATAGCTCATTAGTGAGCTATAACGTGGCAATATAACCTCCCTCTGTTACCAGTACCTCTTCATACACAGCCTACCATATGATTTATCTTTCCCTTTACTTGCTTACTTTTCAAACATCTGAAATGATTATTAATAGATCCCTTTCTTCACTTGTCACTGATTATAAACTGCCATTCACTCCGTATTTAATTTTGGATTTCTGTGAACTGTTTGCGTTATTTTCTTATTAAGGTAAAGATTGTAAACCACTGTCCGTTACTCAAATTTCCATAAATCCTTTTGTAGTTTGCTTCCTCTGTTGTAGTTCTTTAGCTGTCTGCAAAGGGACTTGCCTTGAATATAACACATAATATGCTTTTTTATAGATAGATAGATAGATAGATAGATAGATAGATAGATAGATAGATAGATAGATAGATAGATAGATAGATAGATAGATAGATAGATAGATAGATAGATAGATAGATAGATAGATAGATCTGGACCTAATATGTAGCGATGACAAACAAATTTTGGTACTTTTCCTTTCTTTAGGCTTATAATTTATCCCCAACTTTATGGCTCCTGTAATTAAGCCCAATTTGTATCCATTCCCAAGTTTGAAGTCCAGTCCTATATTTTATAATGTCCTTACATGGTCCAAATTCTAAACATAAAATATAGCAATGTGTATTGGTGAATTAATTTAAGCATATTTCTAAGGATCACCTGGGTAAAGTCAAGTCAGGGGGACTTCTGCCTTGTCGTAAGGTGAGGACCTTGCCTCAGGGGGCATATTACCAAGGGTAGATGAGGACCTTGATTCAGGTGGTACATAACCAAGGGTAAGTGAGGACATTGATTCAGGTGGTAGATGAGGACCTTGACTCAGGAGGCATATTACCAAGGGTAGATGAGGACCTTGATTCAGGTGTGGTACATTGCCATGGGTAGGTGAAGACCTTGATTCAGGTGGCACATTGCCAAAGGTAGGTGAGGACCTTGCCTCAGGAGGCAGATTACCAAGGGTAGATGAGGACCTTGATTCAGGTGGAACATTGCCACGGGTAGGTGAGGATCTATTCAGGTGGTATATTGCCATGGGTAGGCGAGGACCTTGATTCAGGTGGTACATTGCCATGGGTAGGTGAGGACCTTGCATCAGGAGGCACATTACCAAGGGTAGGACAGGACCTTGATTCAGGTGGTACATTTCCAACCGCCACTTTCATGTAAGAGTCTTGCCACCTGATTCAAATTTAAATGTGCTAGAAGAGTCAAAAACATTGGAGAGCTATGTTTGACTCCAGGCTTCTATTTCACTCTCTGTCTGTCTTTCTAGGTCATGTTCAGTTTTGCAACCATCCTAGCCACTCTTTGAAACGCAGACAGTTGGAAGCAATAAAAAAAATATATAATGTTACAAAAATAAACTGAATTTGGTCTTAAGACACGAGGTTGGCAAACCTGTGTAGATAGTATAGACCGATTTAGTCAACATGATATCATGCTTAACATGCATGCAGACAGTGTTGTTCCTGAGGTTCTTAGCTGTAGCCTTTGTTTCCCTGCACTGATCAACTGCTATATAGCTTTATAATTCAAACCAAAGATGGAAATGCAGATTAAATCCTGGAAAAGAAACAGTATCATTAGGTAATAGTGTTTTTACCTGGAACTGCTCCTAATACAGCTTGTACACACTCCAGAGCCAGTTTTGGCCTTGGAAATGATATTATATGTAATAGCACGGCAGAATTATGCAGCTCTGTGATCTCTCAAAAACCTCCTGTAATCAACCTACTGCTGCTTATTTCATTTTTTTCACTCAATACACTTACTTTTTTTTACTGGTGTATTTATATAACCAGGAAATAGTAAATGGAAAAAGTCAGTCTTACATTCAAGGTCTATTTGGTCCTTAGAGAGGCAATCCTTATCAAATTTTATTTGCTTTAAAGTTAGGGGAGTTCTTAGGTGATGCAGTATTAACAAGTGACCAATTATTGCAAGGTACAAATCATATAATTGGCTGTGAGTCACCCTTGTGACCAAAAGAGATAATAAATATATATCAAAATATATAGCTCTTGTACAAAATGAAATATAAAAAATAGTCTTAATTGCAAATACTGGTATGTTAAAACCTATATTGATTGACCCTATATATATATAATATATATATATATATATATATAATATATATATATATATATATATATATATATACACATATATATATATATATATATATATATATATACATATATATATATATATATAAAAATATATATATATATATATATATATATATATATATATATGATGTTTATAAAAACATTCATGGTCTTGATAAAGGTCCTAGGGGAGGGCCAAAACGCTGGCCTGTTTTTTTAATTAACTAAATACAATTATAAAATAAAAATAAAACCTGTGAAAAAATTCCCAGTGTCCCAGTTTGCATTCATTTTGCTTGGACATATATATATATATATATATATATATATATATATATATATATATATATATATATATATATAATACACAAAAGCCATGAATATCCTGTCAATTATATCCTTATAAATGGTGAGTAGTGATGTCATCAGTTATAAACAGTGAGTAGTGATGTCATTTCTGTCACATGACTCACTAAAATTTGTGTATTATAATAAATAAAGTACCCCCAGTTGTAAAATATGAGGATATTAGAAATTACCTCGGAGTTCCATGACCCGTATAAAAACACTCGGCCTTAGGCCTCGTGTTTTTATATAGTCATGAAACTCCTCGGTAACTAATAATATCCTTATATTTTACAAGAGGGGGTACTTTATTTATTATATAATGATGAAGGATCAGCACACTAGTTGAATCTTGCGAATGACACAAGATTCAACGAGCCTTCATCATTCTGTATTTACCATATTGATCGTACACCTCATAAAGAATTGTGTGCGGACACCACCAGCACTTTTATATATATATATCTATCTATATCTATCTATCTATCTATATCTATCTATCTATCTATCTATCTATCTATCTATCTATCTATCTATCTATCTATCTATCTATCTATCTATATATACATACAGGTATGGGATCCGTTATCTCGAAACCCATTATCCAGAAACCTCAGAATTATGGAAAGGTCATCTCTTATAGAGTCCATTTTATGCAAATAATTAAAAAAAAAATTTCTCTGTAATAACAAAACAGTAAACTAAGATATAATTAATCCATCCTTATTGGAAGCAAAACCAGCTTATTGGGTTTATTTAATGTTTACATAATTTTCTAGTAGACTTGATGATTTTGTATGAAGATACGAATTTCGTAAAGATCCAACATCCGGAAAACACTAGTTTCCGAGCATTATATATAGCTTATATATAGCTTTACTCTTTATTTTATCAAAACGTCTGTAAACTCAATGAGCACTGAAATCATGAATACAGTTTTCCCACTCTTGCAAAAGGCACTTTATCATTGTAGCACAATAATTATACAGGGTGGATGCTTTTAGATGCCAATGTTCAGGAGATGTTCAAAAGTTTATCTCCAACTTTACCCGTATAACCCCCAGTGGATTCTGCGGCCCGGGATTGCTGAGAAGTCCAGTAGGAGTCTAACGTTCCTGGCCGTTCTTGGCTCCTGTCTTTATCCTGAATGGGTTAATAGCACTTGGTAACAATAAAAGGAACATTTATACCTTTTTTTGATCATCAGCTTCATTTTTTGGAAGAAGCAGCGAGCCAAATGTTTTTCAACCCATTCGTCAAGCCAACATTAGAGCCCTCTGACTGCCAAGTGAGTTGTGTGTTGGAATATCTCTGCCATAAAACAAGAGATATCAAGAATTCCAGCAATGTTATTATATTCTGTTTCCTTACATGTTTTGCCCTTTGCTCTTTTCTGCCAAATAATTAATGTACCAAGTGTTTCTGAGAAGGTTGTCATTCCTCTCATGTGACGATGGATTTTCAGGAACATTGGTAAGAGCCTTAAGACAGTTTAACATGTCACAGTTTGAAAATGAGCCTCTTACCTCTTGTAGTTCTTTACCAGGGGCATAACTACAGAAGAAGAAAGGGGTATAGGGGCCCTAATTGAGGAGAAATTTCAACAGATATTGGTAAAAAAGGACAGCCACTGGATATGTTGGAGGCCCTAAAATTCATTTGCTGTGGGCAAATTATGCCAGTGTTCTATTAGGAGCCAAAAGGATTACAGTTACCGTGTGCAAAGGAGGCCTTTTGGGCTGCAAAAAGATACGCTGCGGCTTTATTCAGCCACTGTGATACCTGCAGATATCCACCTTATCCAGATAAGATTCATGAGAAAAGTTGATCTTCAATTAAAAACTCCTGTGGGCTATGAACCCGAATTGCCTCTTCTAACCCCATAGCAATGTTCCCACTAAAAGTGCAAACAATGTTACGACACCAGTGAATTTACACATGAATACAATTTGGGGTAGATTTATTACAATTGGAGATCACGATTTTTTTGTGACGATGCAAAATGATGCAGTCTCAAATGTTTCCAAATTTGTATTTCCCCCCGAAAATTATGCCAGAAATGATGCAGTCCCAAATGTTCAGTTTTTCCGAAATTTTTGGCATTCATCATTATTCAGCGATAATCAGAAAATTGTGCAGAAGCTTAAAAATGTAAAGAGATATTAAAACAAAACAAAAATCCTCACCGAGGAACATGGAAAAGATAGAATACCCAATTCCCAATACACAAAGAACAGTATATAGGTGTCGGTTGTCAAATGCATTTTTTCTGCATATTTGCAATACATTTGTAATAAGGAACTGCCATGTTTGTGCATGTGTTTTGTCACAGCTAGAATTTACCAAGGCCACCCCTCATCTCCAATTTATCTCAAACACTTCTGGACTGTAGTACTAAACGGTGTAGTTGGGCTGTAGGTGGGAGGATGATTTCAATGCAGATTCCTGCATTGTATCCTATGATACAGTCCTATGATATGATCCAGTTCCATGTACAACCTCAAGCCCCCTGGAACCTGTTATCTAGAATGCTCAGGACCTAGGGTTTTCCAGATCATGGATCTTTCCTTAATCATGCCTTATGTCTAAGAGAAAATCATGTAAACATTTAAGAAACCCAATAGGGTGATTTTGCTTCCTATTTAATTATATCTTAGTTTGGATCAAGTACAAAGTACAGGTATGGGATTCGTTATCCGGAAACCCTTTATCCAGAAAGCTCTGAATTATGGAAAGGCTGTCTCCCATAGACTCCATTATAATCAAATAATCCAGATTTTAAAAAATGATTCCCCTTTTCTTTCTAATAACAAAACAGTAGCTTGTACTTGATCCAAACTTCAATATAATTAATCCTTACTGAAAACAAAACCAGGCTATTGGGTTTATTCAATGTTTACATGATTTTCTAGAAGATTTAAGGTTTGAATATCCAAATTATGGAAAGATCCGTTATCCGGAAAATCCTAGGTCCCAAGCATTCTGTATAACAGGTCCCATACCTGTACTGTATTATTATTACCGAGAGAAAGAAAATCATTTTCAAAAAATATTTGGATTATTTGGATAAAATAGAGTCTGTGGGAAATGGCCTTTCCATTATTTGGAGCTTTCTGGATAATGAACCCCATCTCATGCCTGTATAATACACCAGAACGCATGACAAGATAAATACATTGTCATTTCCATATTTAATGTTCCCAGAACACATTAATTGATGTTGGTTTGTTTGGAGAGGTCTCCCCAAACCTTCCTTAAAATCTTCCCATGTAGTCATGTAGTTGGCTTGGGAATTCCAAAAACACCTTAATAAATCTGAACTTCCCAAATATCTAATCATTTTGACCCTTTCTTAAAAGGGATGATCAACATTCCTACTGACATTATTTATTTTCTCTTTTATGTCCCATATTGGCATTGGCTGAGCTCTGTAGTGAGATAGAATGATTCCAGAATCCCCATTCTTATAAATTCATCCTTTAATAAACGTTTGATCCTGAAACTCTGCAGTAGTCCAGTCCTTGTGCTCTCGGTGAGATCCAGACACACTCACCAAGCATACAGCAGATGGATTCACACACTTGTGACATTCCCTTCGATATCCCATACTGCAGAAATCTGACGGCTAACTCCTGAAGGAATTAATTTAGGAAAAGGTTCTGGATTCGGCCAGTCGAAATGCCTGCTGCCAAATTCTTCATCATTCACCATCTGGAACACGAGGCTCTTGGCAGAGCAGTAAATCATGAGCTACAGTGATCAATTTTAAAAGCGGTGAAACATTATCAAGATTTTAATTCCATTTTTTAAAGAAAAAAAAAAACATATGGCAATATTCTGCCTTATATAATGAATCTGAGTATTTGCCAAAATCCAGTTGAAGCTCCATAAAAGCAGGCGATTTTTAACAACATATCGCTAGGATGGAATTTTAATATAATCCATAAACTGTTTTAATAATACAAGGTGGTTACTTGTTACTGTTTTGTCAACTATAAATGATTGTGGAGTATAAAAATTTTTTCCCTAGAAATACTAATAACTGGAAAATAGACATTTTCATACATTATGAATTTGCCCAGGGTTTTAAATAAGCTCCTTTGCTCCAGAACCTAATCCAATCAACATGACCGCACTGGCTGCAGTGTGGACCCAATATTAGGTGAACAGAATTACATGCTTAGCCAACTAATCAGAAATTAGCTTTGATTGGTCAACTGTAGGAAGTCAGTACTCTTGAATATAATTCAGTGCTGTCCATATAGTGGCCCATGGGTTGTATGGGGGTCCCTGAAAAGGATTTGTATGGCTCTCTGCTTGTTATCTGGAAACCTGTTATCCAGAAAACTCCAAATTATGGGATGGCCATCCATCGCCCTTAAACTATATTTTAATTAAAGAATTACACATTTTTGAAAATTATTTCCTTTTTTCTCTAATAATTAAACAGTACCTTAAACTCGATGGTAACTAAACTGCACAAATCAATATTGGTGGCAAAAAATTCTATTGTTTTTTTTTTAATGTTAACATTTTGTTTAATACACTTAAGCTATGGAGATCCAAATTACAGAAAGATCCCTTATCCAGAAAACACCAGATCCGGAGCATTTTGGGTAACTGTTCCTATACCTGTTCCTGTACTTCCACATTGTAGGGCTTTTGGGGTCACCAGTATGCATTATTATCTAAAGGTGGCCGTAGACGCACAAATATCGTAGGAAACAAATTTTCGTACTTCGTAATTTTTCGGTGTGTGTTCGGTGGAAAAGTTGGATATCGGTAGGCTTGTCGATCGGGCTGGACGGAAAATTTTGATCGGGTGCCTTTGAAAGCTCCCAAACATCAGCCAATTGTTAGTGCTGAATCGCCGGATACAGGTAGAGTTTTATCTTTTCTACCTGTATATCTGACAATTCAGCACTACACGTGTGTATTTAAATGAACGATCTTTCTTGGAAAAATGGCCAACTTAACTGCTGCGAACTGCCCCTAGTAGATTCTTGGTTTCCAAAACAGGTACAATGCTTGTACAGCTACTCAAAGTCCTTCCCATTGGCCTCAGATATGGGACCTGTTATCCAGAATTCTTGGGACCTGGTTTCTTCAGATTTCTTAATTTAAATATGATACAAACCCAATCCAATAAGGATTAATTATACCTTAGTTGGGATCAAGTACCTAGCCGGGAATAGCCTTTGTCCACATCGTCCATTAGACTCTAAGCATGTGGGTTGCCAATTAGTTTCATTTCGGTTTTTTGTTCATCATCGACATTCAGTCTGTTGTAATGCAAAAATATTAAATGTCTCTAGTCTTCCAAAGCCTCGCCGCAAGCCTGCTGAGAAAGAATTTAAATGAGGTACAAGGGTAGCTGGCATGGCAGTTGGAACAGATGCACCGTCAGTGCTTTTATCTGAAAGCGTTTCACTCACCCAAAGCCTTCTCACCTGCTGATACTCACATCATCTGTACGTTACCAGATAGCCCTGAAGATATATTCTGCATATGTCTTTAATGGGAATGATCTGCAGGTTTCTGCAGCTCTGCCAGTTCTTCTGTCTCTTTTTTTTTTCTCCCCCCTTTGCTTTTTTACCACTGCTCTGCTTCCCAAGTGGACGTTGACTCATTCCTTTTCTGTTTCCAAATCCTTCATCCTCTGGTCTTAATCTTTTGTGTTGGCACTGAGCCTAGAGAGACCCACAGTCTTGCCAATTAGCCCCAGCTCCTGCTTGATTCCACTTTATTAGTCAGGCAACGGTTCTCCTCCTGCACCACTATCAATAGGAGCATCCCAGTGCCTGTAAACATAAATGTCCTCATGGAAAACGATAGATTCCTCTATGATAAGTATGCATTTCATCTTGATGGAAAGCAGTTGGCGGTTCCAAAGTGGAGAAGGGACTTTGAAGGTTATAATAAAGTGTTTACAGTGCAAATTAAATTGATTTCCCATTTGTCAGTAGGACATGCTGCAAAGTTGAAATATATAGGTCAGCATGGAGATGGAGGGCTCAGGTTGGGCCACAATGATTTGATTGGTGTGCTACTATTAGTTGTTATGGCTGTATGCATCAATACCCAAAGTTAATTTGATTATTGATACATCAACAGGGGTGATTCTAGCCCCTGACGCGACTTTCAGCTTCCACCCACCTCCTTGCTCACTTTTTTTGGAGCCAAAGGGGGTCCAGGGAGATCCCGGATGTCCAAGTTGCTAGCATAGAGTAATTGCACTCTCTGCTCTAGAAGAGCCAAAATTTACGGTTTGAAAACTGGAAATTCTTCTCTCAAAGTTACAAGGAGCGGAAACCAGTGATAACCAGTGGGACACTGCAGCCTGAGGGGAGTTTCTCAACTCACCTCATTGGTGCAGCGCCCCTGTACATAGGGGTATATTTAAGTTAGAGATCGCCACAGTGAAATTCCTCCACTCTCCATTCATTTCTATGGGATTTTGGGCATATTTATCAAAGGATGAACTTTCACCCATTGATAAATACTCTTTTAAAAATCCCATAGCAATGAATGGAGAGGGGCAGAATTTCACTCTAGAGGACTGTGGCGATCTCTAACTTCACTTTTTGATAAATATAACCCATAGACTTTAAAAGGGTTGTTCCCATCTGAGTTAACTTTTAGTACGATGTAAAGAGAGATATTCTGAGATAATTTGCAATTGTTTTTTATTATTTGTGGTTTTTGAGTGATTTATCTTTTTATTCAGCAGCTCTTCAGTGAGCAACTTCATCAGTCTGGTTGCTATGCTCCAAATTCCCCTAGCAACCATGCATTGATTTGAATAAGAGACTGGAATGTGAACAGGAGAGGCCTGAATAGAAAGATCAGTAATAAAAAGTAACAATAACAATACATTTGTAGCCTTATAGAGCATTTGTTTTTTAGATTGGGTCAGTGACCCCCATTTGAAAGCTGGAAAAAGCCAGATATAATAATTCAAAAACCATAAAAAATGGGTCAGTAAAAATGAGCACCTGTAGTCTGCTGATTTAGTTATTGGTTTGTTTTTAGTTTCTTTCATGTTTTCACGTTAATAAATTGGGATTTCCCACAACGTGTGTATGCCAGCTGCTCTTACTCTCAAACATTCTTTATCTTCTCTAAGAAACCTGTAACTATACTGTTGACTGTGAAACAGACTTTGGATTCTAAATCTTCATATGATCAAGATGTCTACTCTATTGAAATTATGTTCACTTTGTTTAATGTTACAATAAGAATACCTCTTATGCCATGACAATTCCTATTGTTATAACAAAAACTTAAAGAAACTATACTTAAATACTTAAAAAAAAAACAATAAAAAATAAATTATGAAGACCGATTGAAAAGTTGCTTAGAATTGGCCATTCACTAACATACTAAGGGGCAGATTTATTGAGGGTTGAATTAAAAATTTGAATTTGCATTTTTTGATGAACCAAAACTGTCAAATTCAACTAGGGAATTATCCAAACTCAATTTTATATATATTTTTTTTTTTAAAAAAATTTGATTTCGATTTTTGAGATTTAAGGGGTTTTCGATTTTGAGATTCAAGAATTTGAATTTGACTATTCACCACCTAAAACCTGCCAAATTCATGTATAAGTTATTGGGATAGGTCCAGTGACCAATTTGGGGATGTTTGTAGCCTTCCTGACATTCTATTTTTTTGGGGGAGAAAAAACTAGAATCGAGTTTGGTCAAATTCGATTTGAGTTTTCGAGTCAGTAAAATTCGTCCGAGTTTGAGCTATTCAATTTTTTTTTTTTATAAATAATTATTCGCATATATTTGAATTTACTGGAGTTTAAAAAAACTCGCATGAATTCGAAATTCAACCTTTAATAAATGTGCCTCTAAAAGTTAACTTGAAGGGGAACCACCAAAGTTGTTTTTTTTTACTAAAATTAGTAATGCTATTGTCGGATAGCAGCGGCGATGGCGCGACACGACTGTCGGATGCAGATGCTGCACGCTGCGTCTGCATCCGACAGCCGTGTTGCGTTCAATGTGACGCGATCCAACAATAGCATTACTTACCTTATTTTCATTGCATCTGACGTGACACCTGCATGTTTCCGCAGCGCGTCAGATCACACCGGAATAGTTTGTGGAGTCCTGCCCTTTCTTTTGTATTGTGTTAACAGTGGGGATTATTTTTTTTGAAATTGGACAAATTTGCACTTGGGCAGTAACCCATGGAAACCATTTAGATGTTTGCTTTTGGTTTTCAACCTGCAGCTGGCTGAAAAAGCTAATCACTGATTGGTTGCTATGGGATACTGCCCAGGGGCAAATTTGCCCAGTGTTTGTAAATGAGCCCCAGTCAGTCCAGAGAGTAGCAAAGGAGAGAAAGATATGCCAACTTGTAATTAACGTAACTTATAATACTATATCTTTCCAAGCTAGGGGATCTATATTTGGAGAATCTGTAGAATCCTCAGTTGGGTGCTCAGTAACAATACATTTATCATTTTAGCAGTAAATAGGCAACGCTGCTTGATGTGAATTACATGTTTGAAAACCTGCCGTGATAATGATCATTACAAGCTCCTTCTGTCGACAATAAATTATTCTTTTCCGAGGAGCCTTTTCTTTGGGCAAAGAACACGCGGCTCTGGTGAAGTCATTGACACAAATGTTTCATATTCCCTTTTCCTAAATGCTATTTTTTCCATTTTAAAATATTTTTAAATTGGGGATTTACACTACATCACATAAAAGATGGATTTGTACTGTACGTGTTTCCTAATCATTAGGGATTTTCTCTGGAACCTGCAAAAAAAAAAAAAATACGTTTTTTGAGTACAATGTAAAATGTAGCTATTTCATTTTTATACTTAGCCGCGTGTCAGAGCGTTTTATATTGTTTCTTCATTTATGTATCTTAAATTACTCATGCCCTGATCTCCGAAAACAAGTTAGTCAGCAGTGCATGCAGTGTCCCGTTACAACTACACAGAGCAAGGAATAGTCATTTGCGGTTCTCTGTGTATTGCTGGGTACATTTACTGTATTGCTGATAGATAGATAGATAGATAGATAGATAGATAGATAGATAGATAGATAGATAGATAGATAGATAGATAGATAGATATAAATAGATATAAATAGATATAAATAGAGAGAGAGAGAGAGGGAGATAGATTGATAGATAGATATAAATAGATACATGATAGATAGATAGAGAGAGAGAGAGAGATTGATAGATATAAATAGATACATGATAGATAGAGATAGATATATGATAGATAGATATAAATAGATAGATACAAATAGATACATGATAGATAGATAGATATATAGATATAAATAGATAGATTGATAGATATAAATAGATACTAGATACATAGATGATAGATATATGATAGATAGATATATGATAGATAGATATAAATAGATAGATAGATACAAATAGATACATGATAGATAGATATAAATAGATAGATTGATAGATATAAATAGATAGATAGATTGATAGATGTATCATAGATAGATATATGATAGATAGATATAAATAGATAGATACAAATATATACATGATAGATAGATAGATAGATATAAATAGATATATTGATAGATATAAATAGATAGATAGATTGATAGATAGATTGATAGATAGATAGATAGATAGATAGTTAGATAGATGATAGATAGATAGATAGATAGATAGATAGATTAGATAGATAGATAGATAGATAGATAGATAGATAGATAGATAGATAGATAGATAGATAGATAGATAGATAGATAGATAGATAGATAGATAGATAGATAGATAGATAGATAGATAGGTAGGTGATAAAAGATAGATAAATAGATAGTAAAAAAAGAAGGTTATTAAAAGATCCAAATAAAAAAAGTGTGAATGGAAACACTCTAAAAGATGTGCTAAAAAAAATACAAAACCTCTAAAAATGTGTTGTTGTTTTTTTGCAGAATTGCTAACAGAAAAAAATCCAAAAACCTCTAAAAGGATCAGTGCAGCTCCCTCTGACTTCTATAAGACCTTGACTGCTTTTACTTGCTAAAGTTTTGTTTTAGAGATTTTTGTGGTTTTTAGAGTTTGAGACTTTTTTAAAAAAAACAAAACACGAATTTTTAGGAAAACACATGTGAAAAAAAATAAAATATGAATATTAGTAAATCGGCCCCATAGGATTATACAAAGTCAGTTCATTCAGTTGTTGCGCAGAGGAGGAAACTATGTGGTCCTCAAGGTTGAATAGTATATAGTAAATTAATGAATTGTAAAGCAATATAAGGGTTATGGGCGATGATATATTAAACACTGAATGAGTAGGGTAGATGTGGTCCAGGTAATACTATAATTACATGATGAGTTGGCGACTGTACTGTGTGTTTTCTTTGGTTGTTGATCTGCTATGATATTGGGTTTCATCTAAAGCTCAGAAGCAACCTAAGCTCCTGTACCAGTCTGCTGTATAATTATGGTACTTGTACTTGCTATACCATATTTGTTATGCTCTGGACCTGGGGCTTTTTGGATAAGGCATCTTTTCATAATTTGGATCACCATACTTTAAGGGGTTGTTTATTAAAGGTCAAGTTAAGCTTTCTCCAAAAAAATAAAGTTTTTCGAGGGTAGTTTCACTAAAATACTTGAATTTTTTGGGAAAAGAAAAACTTGAATTTTTGGGGGAAAAAATTTTTAAATATTTTTAGATTTATTATGCTCAGAAGCTGTCCGAAAATACTCCAGCTAAAACTTGTCGAGGTCATTTAGAAGTCACTGGCAGAAGTCCTTTTAACTATTTAAAGATATTTTTTGCCTTCATGATTTTCTGTATTTTATGCTGGTTTGCTTTTGAAAACTTGATGAGTTTTTTAGCCTATAAAATTAGTTTTTTTCCCCCCGATTGCATTCAATCAAGTTTTTTACAATCAATTTTTTTCATAAATAAGCAATCATTCGGGATGTCAGTTTATTCGAGGTACAAAAACAACTCGCATACCTATTACAGAGAAAAAGGAAATCATTTTTAAAAATGGGAATTATTTGATTTAAACGGAATCTATGGTAGATGGCTTTCTAGAATTCAGAGCTTTCTGGATAATGGATTTCCAGAAAATGAAACCCATGTTTGTGTGTATTGCAATAACTGTAGCGCTATATTTAATATGTTGGTGCTTTTACAATCATATAGAACAATAGCAATGCAGCTCATTAATATTCATTTATGAATAAGATTGGGGTTTTGTAGCTGTATCACAGGATAAAGGTAGAGCCATTAATGTGTGTTATGCTTCCTATGTCACTTAGAGGAAATTAAGGGTAAGGGCACACGCTAAGATTTCGGGGAGATTAGTCACCCAGCAACAAATCGCCTCTTCTTCAGACTACTAATCGCCCCGAAAAAGCTTTCCAGCCAGCTAGAATCTAAATGGCCAGCAGGAAAGCACTCGGAGCGCTTCATTTTCCGAAGTTGCTTTACAAGAAAACTTCGGGCAACTTCATAAACAAAAAAAACAGAAAACAAAGCACTCCATGTGCCATCCTGCCAGCGATTTACATTCTAGCTGGCGGGAAGGCAGTTCTGGGTGCTTAGGCATCTGAAGAAAAGGCGATTAGTCGCCGGGCGACTAAATCTCCCCGAATCTTCCCATGTGTCTCTGCTGTAAAGGGATTCTGTTATGATTTATGATGTATTTTTTATTTAGGGAGCTGCTATCTGGTTACCTTCCCGTTGTTCTGGGTGATATTACTACAACTTGCAGTAAAGATTGACTGAAGTTTATCAAAGCATGACTGGGGGCAACTGGGAAGCTGACAATATGTCCCCAAATCAGATTTCAAAATTAAATTTAAAAAAATGTGTTTGCTCTTTTGAGAAACGGATTTCAGTGCAGAATTCTGCTGGATCAGCACTATTAACTGATGTTTTGAAGACTGTATCCCTTTAACAGTCGCATCCCGTTCTCTGTGACATTAGTAGAAGTTAATGCTTCCAACCACAAACCGTTTAACCCTGCACCCAAACCTTCTTTGTTCTCAATTGTATTGAAAGTGCATATCAGTCCTCACTGCTCCCCCACCCCGGGCCCCAACAGCTTCAGATCTGTCTCCCCCTAATATTATCCCAGTATGTACCTTTGATCATTTTGCTTTGTCTTTCTCTTTTAGACAATAACTAGTCTGACATTTATAGGTGTTGGTGCACATGTAGCCTTGCCTCACCTATGTTATATGTGTATTTATTTGATTTTTGTAAAATAAATTTTGATCATCAGTCCTGATTAGGGAGTTTTGTGCTGGCACGCATTGAAGAGAATTAAAAGCAAAAGAGGCCCATGTGGCTGAGGCCAGAAAAGAAGGCATTCCTTGGCCTCCCGAATGCTTCTGTTTTCAAGAAACACCTTAAATTTAAAACATGTAAAAGAAGAGAAAACAGAATATTCCAGCTGGGACAAGAGCTAAACTTGCAATATTTCCCTGCTTGACCTCATCATTTCTCAGTACATAAATTTGCCCAAACCCAGATGCTCGAGTGTAGGAAGCGATTTTGTGAGCAATGCTGTGCACAGAGAAAGGTGTAGAAGTCGGTTGGCAGCAATATGTATTAAGGAGGCCTTTTGGGGCTACCCTGTGCTGCTGGCTGTGAATTTATATGGTAAATATCCTTACACCTTAAGTGAAAATAGTGAATTAGGCAAAATAAAAGGCACTTTACTGTCTAGGTTACTTAGTTTGACTGGACTATAATATAATTGCTATTGAAATCAGCATTTGTTCAGGGCTGACTCCAATAATCCAAGAGTCTGAAGATTTCGGGGAGATTAGTCACCCAGCAACAAATCGCCTCTTCTTCGGACTACTAATCTCCCCAAAAAGAAAAGCTAGAATCTAAATGGCCGGCGGGATAGCACTTGAATCCGAAGTCGCCCGACATTGCCTTACGCGGAAACCTCGTGGGACTTCGGAAACAAAAAAAAAACAGAAAACAAAGCACCATCCCGCAAGCGATGTACATTCTAGCTGGCGGGAAGGTAGTTCGTTCTGAGTGATTAGGCGTCTGAAGAAAAGGCGATTAGTCCTCGGGCAACCAAATCTCCCCGAATCTTCCTGTGTGTCTCTGCCCTAAAGGGGGACAATCAGTATTTGTTCAGGGCTGACTCCAATATTCCAAGAGTCTGCACTAGCAGTGCAGAAAAGGACCAGCAAAGAATGTTTTCAATAGCAATTGCATTTACAAATAACTGTAAAATTAACTAACATGTAGACTGATTGTATCTTGGAACCTTGCTTACAATGACATTTTCTTTCAGTATGCAAAAATTGTTGTAAAGTCTTAGCATTGGGTGATCACAGGTGATGTGTTTCATTCCTTTATTCCACACCTGTCCTATTTATTGTGTTTTTATTGAATAAATGTGTATACAGGTTTATGCACTACTGGCCCTGTACAATACATAAGAGAAAACAGCTCAGAAGAAATGCCCTTTATTGCTCCTCTGGAGTCATCTATAACTGAATTCATATTTTCAATCCTATGTTACAGTCCGCAAAGCCAAGTGTGCTAAAAAATGGTTATTTTTGAAATCTCTCTTCCTTTTCATGAATAAGAATTGTCAAAGCTCCGGCACTACCGCCTCTCTAAATCCCAACACCTTTGTGTCACTCAGTGATGCTGAAAATTGATTTCAGTTTCCAAGATGAGTGAATGCAAAACTTGGATTAAATCCCTGAGTTTATGGACCGTATCAAGAAACCATAAAAACTTCAAATTTTTGGATTTTATTTATGTACATGGATCCCAACTGTTATAACCACGGTCACAAATGTTTAATGCATCAGAAGCCACACAGTTTCATTATCAGCAGACTAAAGTTAGCCATAAAGGGGCAGATTTTAGCTGGTGGTTCCGCACATTCAGTCGAGTTGACAGTTTATCTGCTCGTGTATGGGGCATTCCAATGGGTCCACCCAACCAATATCTAGCTGAGAATCGGGCAGATATTGACTGGACTGTTTAAAAATCTCGCAATCACCACTTCAGCTTGTTGGTGCAGTCCTCACTCCAATGGCCTCTATCGCTGCCATTGTGAACCTCAAGGTGGGCATATCAAGGAAACGGCAAACAAACCGGTCTTTCAATTGAAGGGCAGCTTTACACCAAGCGGAGCATTCATGATAATTTGGAAATTCTTCTATATTCACCAGTGATCTTTGTGTATGAAAAATGTTGCGAGTTGTCCCTGGATGTTGCCTAGCATTTAAAAAAAATGTTGTTTATCCCTTGAATTTCCCTTTGCAAGGATGTCCAGATACATTTTCTTTGCATTGTGCATAGATTTTAATGGTGCGGATAAATTCTCAACAACTCTCAAGAATTCTTGAGTATGTGGACAGATAGAAAGATTCCGATTTGAACAAACACTAATGCACTGCTTTAAATACAGTTTCAGCTTTAGATGGATAAGACACCAGAACGTACAAGAAACAATTGTGGTGGAAAAGGCTTTTGTTTTTTAATGAGAACGAAAAAGAATTGTTGCCTGGGACCTAATAAATGAGATCTATAATAGGGTATATTAACAATGTAACTACAGTATATACACAACTAGAGGTGCTGTATTTCAAATATGTTGAAATGAAAACACCCAGATTTCCTCTTGTCACTTGCTGTTGACAATGTTTTTCTCCCCTAGGTGAGGGCACCACTGATCCTTTGTCAACCAGGATTCCCTCAGACTCTGGCATTACCACTTGCTGGTATCAGTTTTGCGACAGGATAAGATATTGCAGTTTCCCCTTATTTTAGGCATTGTTTTTGCTCATTTGAAGTTCCTTTAGAAGTCATTGGGGAAGGCCCTGGTCCGATCTGACTGAAGGAGAGAGACTTCCCTTGTCAGTAAGATAATGATTGCCTAAAAGCCTAAGTATCCCCATTTTTACTGCAGTACTTAGTGGTTTTCAAACATAAGCAGAAAACATTTTATTTGGAAGATCATTTCCTTTTATCACGTCGCCTTTTTACATACACGTTGTTATTCAGTGTTATAATATTGAACAGATTTGAGCAACACTTTTAAGTCCTGGCATATGTATCCAAGCAGATGCCAGGTTTAGTTTTAAGAACGCGTTTGGTTAGAGGCTTTAATGAAAAAAATGCATTTTGAGGGAGAATTTGAGAGTTTGAAGGCAGCAGGAGTGACCGACCCCGCTTGGTAATGCATTCCTTAGAGAGGGAGCAGCCTGGGAGAAATCTTGTAAATGTGAAGATTTAATAAGTGGACAAGAGAGACTGGGGTCATTTGAGGATCAAAGGAGAATACTTGGTGAGAAGATAGGAGATGTAGGTCACATGTTGTGTTATTGAGACTTTGTCTGTAAGTTTGAAGGAAACAAGAAGTAATTTTTAAGTTATTTTAAGATTGACAGAAAATAAGGATCCATAAGTGAGATACATGTGCCTTTAATCCTATGGGATAGAAGTTGCGGTAGACTTATTGACTGTGATGTTTTTGCACCATGCAGATTTTGTTTATGGTCAGCAACAACAGAGGAAAAGCACTATGAACCACACGTTTAAATGACCTTAAAGTCTGCTAACAATGAATTCAAGCATCGGGACAGACAAATAAAATGCTACATCATATTGGATTAGTAAGGATATAAGGATACAGCTATACATATGTCTATATATGTCTTTAGTACGACACAGCCTCCTAGTGTAAGTGTTCCTAAAATGTTGCATCAAGGTTTCGGCAAAAAGGAGCCAAAGATGCACCACAGACTCCCAGTGTCCTCGGCAGCACACCACAGCTTGCAGTATCCCCAATAGATCCAACTGCCTCTCAATGTTTTCATGAGTACACAACAACACAGCTTCCTCACCTTACTGCCCTCAGCCCCTAATTATAGCCTCTCAATGTACCATCTGCACTTCACAAGTCTCCTGTGTCCCCAACAAGACTTCACAGCCTTTATTGTCTTCACAACAAGTCCAAGACACACAGTTTTGAGGTGGTGCTCCCCTTTAAGTAGTGTAATGGATGTGTAAGCAGAGTCAGACTGGAGCATTGGGGGCCACCAGGTTCCAAACTTTTAGGGCACATGCGTGGACGCACGCTCAGCGCCACACATCATTGCTTTCTTTTGGGGGCCGGCTGATCGGGGGGGAGTGGGTCTGGCCCGGGGCCTACTCGTTTTTTTCCCATTGTCCCACCGGCCGTGTCCGACCCTGGATATAAGGAGATTTAAGATTTATTTGTCCCCCACCCCTCTTATTGCTGACTATCTCCCCTTCCTCATAGATTGTAATTTCTTTCAGACAGGGACCTCATTCCAACTGTGTAGTTTATATTAATGGTACACATTGTTGGAGCATGGCACATTTGTACCTTGCAGCTGTAATTACTATGGAACTGGGGTGAAAATGCTGCATCATGGCATCTTAAAACTCAGACATTCGGACTCCAAAAACTTTCAAGGCAATTGTGTCTGATTTAAGGCGAAGCACACAAAAAATTGTGCTCTTTTTAACTCACTGTCCACAACTACTCCAGGCACATCTCCACCTCGTAGCTACAATTATGGAACATTGCAGTGTGCATAAAAAACATGGCAACGTGCACCCAAAATTGCACTCTACACTATGGAATCTTAAATTAGCCCTTTAATCTCAGTGTCTGGAGCAGAGCTTCTTGTGGATGTCTTTGGAGAGAACTCAATGCTACTTAAGTTTGTTCTGGTGCAGTAAGCTTATACCTTCTTAGCAATAACATCCAAAGACCTTGCCTTTTATTGACTCAAGACTTTCCTTATTGCTGTCTACATGCACAATTCAACATATGGTACGCTTGCTTCTCGTTGGAGCAATCTAGTCTGTAAAGTCATGCCTGATGACAAGTTGGCCAGGTGAGCCCAGAGAATGGGTTTCACCCACCGAGAAATAAACATTTCCACGAAAAGTATATAGTTGAATGCAATTCAGTGGTTAGCACTGCTGCCTTTCAGCCTTGTGATTCTAGGTTCAGTTCCTGCCAGCACTGTATTCTATTTGCGTGGGTTTCTTCCTGAATTCCAAAACATACAGGCAGGTTCACTGGCTCCTGATAAAACTAAGAATAGTGTATTTAAGGATTTGTTGTGCTACGTCTGGCGAGAGGTGTATCTGAGGGTAACTTGCAGCAATTTCTGTTATCAATTAAAAGGCAATGTTGCTTCAGAAATATCTCAAGGAGGCAGGGTGGTCTGCCCTATTAGTTTATCAAGACATGAAGAAAACAAGTCTGCCATAGATATTTCATCTGTGCATGTGCTCTTTACTTTAAATATATCTGGGGTTTGAAATGATTTATATCTGTCTACTTTTAAAATAGTATTCAAACTATTTTTAAGAGTTTTGGAGCTTTGTCAGTATCACAGATAGTTGTTAAGCTGCAGCTTTTGCAATAACAGGGAAGATTGCCAGAAGAGAAAAAAAATATGGTTGTCTAGACGGCTTGAGCTCTTCATCTATAAGCACTGAATGTCCAGTAGATCTTTGTTCAGGATCAAAGTAGGTTTATCCAGATGTTAATGCTCCTGTTGGACAGGGATGCTCTTGTGTATGTCAGTTATTGGTTCTCACAACAAATAAAGTGTTACACCCACTTTACACATGCAAATAAAAGTTGTGATCAGATTAAAATGGCAAATGCAGCAAATTCAATCAATACTGTACACCAACAAGAACTCTTTCAAAGACCTCCATACTCATAGCAACATAGTAAGTTTGGTTGAAAAAATACACATGTCCATCAAGTTCAACCTTTTATGTCTACATATAACCTGCCTAACTGCCAGTTGATCCAGAGGAAGGCAGAAACCCCTCTGAAGCCTCTTCAAAAATGAAAGTGTTTTAAAGTAATGAAAATATCATGTACTGTTGCCCTGCCCTGGTAAAACTGATGTGTTTGCTTCAGAAACACTACTATAGTTCATATAAACAAGTTGCGTGTGTAGCAATGGCGGAGATTGAAAAAAAGCCTATATGGCACAGGTTAAATAGTGGATAACAGATAACACCATTATGTTCTTCAGAGCTTATCTGCTGTGTAACCTGAGCCTTTTTTATCCTTTAAATGGCTGCCCCCATTGCTACACAGCAGCTTATTTATATAAACAATAGTAGTGTTTCTGAAGCAAACACAGCAGTTTTACCAGTGCAGGGCAACACTGCATTATATTTTTATTACTTTAAAGCATTTTAAATTTTTGATGTTACTGTTCCTTTAAAGCTATCTGATGTATCAGCCTGTACAACTGATTCAGGGAGAAATTCCATATCTTCCCAGCTCTCACTTTAACTGTGGTGGCACATGTAAAGATTCGGGGGAGATTAGTTGCCCAGAGACAAATCTCCCCTACTTCGGGCGACTCCCCCAAATGCCTTCCTGCCGGCAAGAATACAAATCGCCGGTGGGATAGCATACATTTCTGAAGTTGCCTCACGAGGAAACTGTGGGCGACTTCGGAAATCCAAAGCAATTTGTATGCCTTCCGGCCGGTGATTCGTATTATTGCCAATGGGAAGGCATTTCAGGGAGATCTTCACGTGTGCCACCACCCTAAAAAACTCATTCCGAATATTTAGGTGGAACCTCCTTTCTTTCTAATCAGAATGGTGACCTCGTGTCAGCTGGAAAGACCTACTGGTAAATAAACCTTAGAGAGATTTTTATATGATCCCCTTATACAGTATATTAATACAGTTATCATATAACCCTGCAAGTGCTTCTTCTCTAGCATGAACATCCCTAACTTGGCCAGTATTTCTTCATAACTGAGACTTTCTATACCTTTTACCAGCTTAGTTGCCCTTCTCTGGACCCTCTCTTATTCAGTAATGTACTGTTTGAGTACTGGTTCTGATTCACATGAAACTTCATACGGCTGGACAAATTTTACTAAATCCAGCATATATCACATACATAAGAGGGTTGAAAACTGCATTTCCTTTAAATAACCTTAGTTAAGGGAAGGGATGCTTACCTTTTTGGCTATCTTCAAGGCCTCACATGCTTTCCATAGTCAACACTTAGTCCTCATCCATTTGCAATATCATTAAAGGAGAAGGAAAGCTACTGAGACAGTTTATTTCCAATAGATTAGCCACAACAGTGCAAGCTAGAACACCATTTTTATTCTTTAGAATGCTTTTCCATACCTGAGTAAATAGTCTGTTTGTTTAGGATAGCAGCTGCCATATTAGCTTGATGTGACATCACTTCCTGTCTGAGTCTCTCTCTCTGCTCACTCTGAACTCAGATTACATCAGGGAGGGGAGGAGGGAGGGGGAGAGGAGCAAACTGAGCATGCTCAAGCCCTAGCCCTGGCCTAGTTTAAGCTGAAAACAGGAGTCTGATACAAAAGCCCGTGTGTACACAATTGAAGGAAAGAAATGTGTTTTTTTTTGACAGAGGACTCAGAGCAGCATTACTTTGAGGGTTTACTGGTATATTTATATAGACCTTTCTGATAAAGCTTACTTAGATGTAACCTTTCATTCTCCTTTAATAGCAATTAACTTACAATGTCTGTTGTAGTGAAAACAACTGGGCTGGCAGAAATTTTTCTGGACCCTCTTATAATTTTGATGGGAGGATAATGGAATCCCTTGTAAAAACAACAGTGACTGATATTTTTGGTGGAAACAGTCCACCAGGGCCTCATCAGATTTGCCAAAGAGCCTTGAAATCTGGGAAACACTGGGTTAAAATGAAGGAAGGACAAAATAAATTGCATTCTGTTCCAGTCTTATTAGAGAAGTGCTATTTTATTGTATAATGAGTGTAAATAATTATTTTCCATCATGCCGTGGAATGAGCGCAATTCAAATTATTCAATAAAGTAGAATTTCTTTGCCCGAAATGTCATTAAATCGTTTTGTTTTGGATAATATTTCCAGAGATATACATTAACATTTATTTGGATAAGCCAAAAGCAAATAAGTACGTTCAAGTACGACCTGATGTCACTCATTTCTCTGCAATATAAGTGAACGCATGTGAATCCATAAAACAGCCATGGTAAGGGAAATAAATGACATCAATGGGGCCTCTGGGGAGAAGCCGTAAAAGAGAGAATTAAGCTTTAAATGTGCCTAGTAATATTTAGATACAGGCCATTAATTGCATATAGTGTATGTTAAGTGCCCATGTGAGGCTCTAGAGGACAGCTGCAACTATCAGAGAAAAAGTAAAATAATTTCCATCAAATTCCTGCTTCTTTTCTGCCTCTAGGGAGTCCCACCAAACTGGGAATTTGCGATTGAAAATATATTTCCTTCTTCAAATAAATGTTATTTTGCATTGAGCCTGGATAAGCAAATCTATATTAAATCTTGACCAAGCCTGTGTAACCTGTAGGTTATGGTGCCTAATCATTCAGAGAAATGCTGCATTGAGGATAACATCCAAGAACAAGATTGTGAAAAATGGATGTGTGTGTATATGAGATAAAATATCTCCTTCTGATACAGAACAATGAATAAGCTGCAAGATATAGCCTTATACCGAATGCTTAGTGATTTAACCTGTGTTACATGACTAGGGATGCACCAAATCCATCATTTGTGGATTCAGCTGAATAATATATAGTAAACACTGTAGTAGATTGCATCCACAATTGCCATATTCTGATGTCACATAAACCTACAGGAATTTAAAAAAATAATAATAATATTAGGCATTACTGTATATTTTATGGTACTTAGATGGAAGGGTAGTGAGACTCAGAGGTGTGAGAACAGTATAACCTAAAACCTGAGTATAAAATCCATATGGATACTCCACACATTTAAGTAGAACTTTGCCTTGGAGTGGTGGATCAGCAGCATATTTTGCCATGATGACAATAAATCAGGTTTGAGTTTACTTACCCTCTTGAAGTTCAACCTGCTTCACTTTTAATCTTTGGATTGTTTGAACTCTACTCAATCATCTTGTGCTGCATTTACTGATTCACTTTAACATTAAACTCATACTTACCTGATAAAGCAGGGGTCCCCAACCTTTTCCACCCGTGAGCAACATTTAGATGTAAAAACAGTTGAGGAGCAACACAAGCGTGTGCCAAATAAGGGTTGTGATTAATTATTTGTAGCCTCTATGTGGACTGGCAGCCTACAGGAGCCTCTATGGCATTACACCATCTTTCTATGCAACCAAAACTTGCCTCCAAGCCTGGAATTCAAAAATAAGCACCTGCATTGAGGCCACTGGGAGCAACATCCAAGGGGTCAGGGAGCAACATGTTGCTCACAAGCTACTGGTTGGGGATCACTGTGATAAAGTAACCTTCATTAAATATTATCCCAAGGGAAACCTTCAGGTGCAAAGCAATCCACACCTCCATCACCCACTGGGCACAATCACACAGGCAGGCAGTAGCAGGACTCATGAGGGCCTGGACACACCAACAATGTTGCCAGGGTCAGACTGGGCTGGCAGGACTCTTGAAGAAGTCCCAGTGTGTCCAGCCCTCATGGGTCCTGGTACTGCCGGCCTGGGTGATTGTGCCCAGTACAGAGACTACATAGCTGAGTTTTTTTATGTACATTGTTTGGGATGAGATGTTCCCTTGTGAAGTAATTTGTAATAATAAAGCAATAAAAATAACATTCAAATTGAAGGCTGGGCGTTTTATTCCTTACAGACTAACAATACTTTTACAAGTCTTTTATAAGTACTTCTAAACACAAGATGTGTCTATGGGGTATGACAGTTTTACTGCCTTAATGGAACTTTGGGCTTGTTAGAAATATATAAATTGCCTCCAAATGAGCTCGGAGAGTTTAAAATACCCACAATACCATCTGTTGTTCAGGCACTGTTCTTTTGGGGTTAGCCATGGGAAATGTGCAGAGTATTGATAGCTGTTTTCTCTGTCCTGTATAACACGTCTTGTTTTCAGCTCACGTAGTTGAGAATCACCTTTCATTATAATAGGCAGCCAAAAAGTGGGTCACTCTCTCCCTCCAAAAAATGGGGAGGAGAACGGGCTCCTGCCACTTTGTTCTTGACAGTTTATCATCTGTAAAACCAACTGTAAGTTGATCGGTCTGCTGACAGTTTGTATGCGTTGTATAGTACGAGGACTCATTGGGCCCAAAATATTCTATATTTAGTCAGTAACACTATATAACATGAAATTATGAAAATAAAGATACACATGATTTGCTGTTATTTTCCACCACACATACAGCCTGAATGTTTTTCTAAGCTTTATCTCTTTCTTTACTCCAGGCGTGCTTTGAACATAGGAATTCTTAGAGATCCTGGATCAGAAGTGGAAGACCGGCAGTACCAGGTAGACCTTCAGTCTATAAACATTGGCACTGCACAGTGGGATCAGCTGAAACCAGAGAAGGAGAGTAACAATGGAGGACTACTGAGCGAGGGGGACAGAGGCACTCAGAATCCGGCTTTGGAGTGGAACATGGCTAGCAAGTAAGACTTTGTTCTCAGTATATAGACTTCCGCTGAAACTCTGATCACCTTTCAGTTAATATTTAGTACAGGTAAAGGCTGTCTCCCATAGACTCCATTTTATCCAAAATATCCAAATTTTTATAAACGATTTCCTTTTTCCTGTAGTATTAAAACAGCACCTTGTTCACAGGTCCTCAGGGCTTGCACTCTTCCACGCATGCACACTTGCGCATACTCGGCGGGGGGCGATGTAGTTGGCAGGGTTACTTAGGGTGCCCAGCTGACTTGGCCCGGCACTGGTACCCAGTAACATGTATCATATACAGGTATAGGATCCGTTATCCGTAAACCCGTTATTCAGGATGCTTCGAAAAGGCTGTCTCCCATAGACCCCATTTTATCCAAATAATCAAATTGAATCAAAAAATTATTTCCTTTTTCTCTGTAATAATAAAACAGTGCCTTGTACTTGATCCAAACTAAGGTACAATTAATCCTTATTGGAGGCAAAACCAGCCTATTGGGTTCATTTAATGTTTACATGTTTTTTTAGTAGACTAGAGGGGGGGCACATGGGTCATAACTGTTGCTTGTGAATCTGAGTTGAGGATCAATTACAAACTCACTGAACAGTTATGTCCCATGTGGCCCCCCTTCAAGTCACTGACTAACCTTAGACGTTGAGGTGAAAAGCAGGAAGTAGTGTTCTGTTATGTTACAGTACACATCCAGTCACTACAGCCTTTATACATTACATTTTTGGCTAACTTACTATAAACATTTTTTATTTTGCACAGCCTATCTATTTACACAGTTTTATTTTAATACTGAACTGTTGGGCCTAACACCATGGCAGTGACTGATTTTTGTGTAGCCATGCTGCATGCATCTAAGTTAACTGCTAACTAGCCATTCAAGCATGTAGATTTAATATGTGACTAGTGGCCCGACCACTAAAAGATAGGCAACTATAGAATGGAACTACAAGAGCTTTGGTACCCTGAGAATTTTGTTTTTCAAAATTTCTGCCATAAAAACATTATTATGGACATTATTGACCAGACCCCGCCATGAAGTCTGGATACAATTGTGTCAGACTGCCATGATGTTAGGCCCAAAATAACTTTAAACTATAGCTCTGATATTTGAGGACTTAAAGGATAACTAAACCCTAAAAATGAATGGTTAAATTGCCATATTTTATATACTGAGCTTATTGCACCAGCCTAAAGTTTCAGCTTGTCAATAGCAGCAATGATCCAGGACTTCAAACTTGTCACAGGGGGTCACCATCTTGGAAAGTGTCTGTGACACTCACATGCTCAGTGGGCTCTGAGCAGCTGTTGAGAAACTGAGCTTAGGGGTTGTTGCAAATTATCCAGCAGAAATTGAGGTTAGCCTGTAATATAAACTGATGCTACAGGGCTGATTATTAAATTCTGATTCTAGTTGCACTGATTTGTGTGCTGCCATGTAATAATTATCTGTATTAATTACTAATCAGCCTTATATTGTGACATTTCTATTCTATGTGTACTGTATATTGTGAGTGGGTCCCTAAGCTCAGTAAGTGACAGCAGCACAGAGCAGGTGCAGTAAATCAGCAGAAAAGAAGATGGGGAGCTACTGGGGCATCTTTGGAGACACAGATCTTTATTGCTAAAGGGCTGTGGTTGCCTTGGGCTGGTACAGAAGCACAAAACATAATGTACATTTCTAGCTACATCTTTAGTTAAACTTTAGTTCTCCTTTAAGTGGCATTTTGCTTTGTGCTAAACAGAATGCAATTTGGCATAGCTCCGTTGTGATAGCGACACTCAATTTGAAGCATCTGGTATCATTTTACTGCAGAACCGCAGTTCTGTTTCTCCCTTCCTGATGTAATTAGTTGTAGCGGATTGATAGCAATTAATGACAAATTCACCCAGTGGCATTCCTACAGTAAATGAGACTTCAGCTGGAATTCAAATGATGCTTTATACAAGTAACTGTGAGTGTTCCTGCATGTCCGATGTCAACCATAGGCCGCTCCGTCTCTGCAGATTGTGCCAGAATATTATGTGCTCGCGTCGGAGGTCTGGAATCGCTGCTACGAGCCCCGGCAGCACAAAAGCCAAATTATACCACCTGACTAGCAAAATGCTCTCTTGGCATAATAAACGTTAATAACACATCCTCGCCAGCCAATCTGAATATTAGGGCAATTGAAATTTCCATCGTGTAAGCCGAACAGAACCTTCCAAATACAATTGTTGTGTTATTCGACTCAGGTTTTAAGAGTGGAAAGTAATATTGTTTGTTTAAAATGGCGTAGATGTGACTATTAACACCCACATGTAATGGGCTGCTGATTATTTGTTTTAGCGCTAACAAATGTTCCAATCAATAGAGCGAGATTATCTGGAAGAACATTAGCACAAAGCAAAGGTTTACATTGCAGCCTTGACTCATGCCTTGTGTATACATCGGGCCCGTTATGTTTATTCCAAGTGCCCGCTGAAAATGATCGAATAATGTAAAACATTCCAGAATACATTATCTTCCCCACAATGAGAGGCTTTCTGGGCTGGAATCTATAATTTACACTTTTTAGCAAAACAAACCACAGGTGGGCTTCTTTACTACCGGCTCACCGGGTTTTAAAGAGACGGCAAGTGGAGCTCCCACTTATCTTGCGCCCACCGTGAGATGAATCTGGGGCGGCCGTTATAGGACGACAGATTAAATATACCAAACAGGCTTCTGCTTTCAAGTGTTATCTGAAAAAGGGAAAACATTCGATAGAGAACAAAGTCATCTGGGAGTGTGTTTGGCCGAGTTGCTTGATCATGTGTGCATGAATGTTTACACGGACATGCTAAGCTGGAAAGCCAGACAAATTGTTAATAGCTAGGCCTTCATCATCATCATCATCATCCTCCTCCTCATGGGTCCTCCATCACAATGTTATCGCCTTGAAGCTCCCTCAGTTATTTAGGCTTACACTATATCTGCCCTCCATAGACTGATGCACGCCAGACTGGGTAATGTGATCCTCTGTTTCCCCCACTTACTGCAAATTGCTCTGTGCAAGAGTCATTATATAAACCTGCTGCTACCACAGCCCTCAATGGCCGGCCTGTCTCTCGCCAGATGTTGTCTGACTGCAACTCCCAGCATCCCTGCTGAGCAATTTACAGATTGCATGCGCCTGTTGCACATGCTGGTGCTGCATATTACTATAATCACTTACATATTTACGGCAATAACCATTTGGGGCACGACACACTGTACATAATTATTATGCATCGGATTATGAGATCTTGCAGATCCATGACGGATGAACTGCAGCTCCCATCAGCCTCTGAAAACTACTTCCAGCAACAACAAAAAAAAGCGTTCTTAAAGGGGTTGTTTAACTATGAATTAACTCTTGAGAATGATGTAAAGAGTGATATTCTGAGACAATTTTCAAATGGTTTTCATTTTTTATTATTTGTGGTTTTTGAGTTATTTAACTTTTTATTCGGCAGCTCTCCAGTTTGCTATTTCAGCCATCTGGTTGCTAGGGTCTAAATTGTTTCCTTTGAACAAGAGACTGGAATATGAATAGGAGAGGGCCTGAATATAAAGATGAGTAATAAAAAAGTAGCAATAACAATAAGGGACAGATTTATCAAGGGTCGAATTGAAAATTCGAATTCGAAATTCTAATTTTTCTATGGTCAAAACTGCCCCATTCGACAAAGGAGTTATTAAAATAAATTCGAGTTTTTTTAAAGAAGTCTATTTTCAAGATTTATCATACTCTGGCCCTTTAAGAACTCAAATTGGAGTATTCACCACCTAAAACCTGCCTAATTGCTATTTAAGTCAATGGAAGAGGTCCAGGGATCAATTTTGCGTTGTTTGTCCTGACATTTGAGGGTTTTATCGGAGAAAAACCCTGAATCGAGTTTTTAAATTCGAATTCGATTTGAATTAGATTTGAGTTTCCGGGCGATTCCATTGATCTGAGTTTAAAAAATTATTTATTTTTTTTAAAATAAATTTCGATTGGTCGAATTTGAATTTACGAGAGTTTAAGGGAGTTTTTTTAAAACGTTGATAAATGTCCCTCTAAATATGTAGCCATACAGAGCATTTGTTTTTTATATGGGGTCCAAGACCCCAAATTTGAAATCTGGAAAGAGTCACAAGAAGAAGGTAAATAATTAACAAAAAATAAATAATGAAGACCAATTGAATGGTTGCTTTGAATTTGTCCTTCGAAAATATACTTAAAGTTGAGTTAAGGGCAGAGACACACGCTCAGATTTGGGGAGATTTAGTCGCCGACGATAAATCGGCTCTTCTTTGGGGTGACTAATCGCCGGTGGGATGGCACTCGGAGTGCTTTGTTTTCTGAAGTTGCCCAATGTTTCCTCATGATGCAACTTTGGGCGATTTCTGAAAAAAACCAAGCGCACCAATTGACATCCCACCGGTGATTTACATTCTAGCCAGTTCGAGGAGATTAGTCGCCCCAAAGAACAGGTGATTTATCACCAGGGCGACTAAATCTCCCCGAATCTGAGCGCGTGTCTCTGGTCTAAAGATGATCCTCCCCTTTAATTTTAGGACCTGTGAAATGACGTGATGCTTTGCTATCTGGCCTCTTCTTCATTCATATTTATTATACATGTAGGGAAGTTGGGGCTCATTTGCAAACATCGCTGTGACTTGTGATATTGCTAAACATGGACCCTGAGACTAAGCCGTGTTTGAGGATCATGTTTTAATAAACAAATGCCACGTCTATTACTTTCAAATACCTATTAATCTTGCTCTTGCTCTTCTAACATTTTACATGTTATTTGTTAAGTGGCTCATAGAATAAAATGTAAAATACATGTTTTTTCAGTGGTGACACAGCCAGGTTTTTCTCGTTCTCTCCCTTCTTTAACTACTGTGCTTCCAGTTATGTCCCTTACACGTTCCACTTTAGGAATTGTGCCACCTGCACCAGCGCTTTAGTAACCCCCCGGGGGGCACTGAGGACGGTTTAGCCACAAGCCAGACATATTTGCACTGAAACAGAGAGAAGAGATTGAACAGAATAGGCTGTCAGAAGAAATAAAAAGCATTCAGCACAGGCCAACCCCAATGCCACTCCACTGCCTGAGTCAGCCAGCCCATTTCTTCATCTCACAGTATCGGGCTACCCCATGGAGTGGAAACCCACTTTCACACTGCCCCACGTTCCAGTAGGATTTGTTTACACAGGCATTCATTAATCAGATAAGGGAGCCAAGGTCTTGAGATCTCTTGTTCATTAAGAACACTTGAGCTACATGCAGTAGAACCCCCAGACCAGAAAAATGGTGTAAAATCAGTGAAATGTATTATGCATCATATATAGGTGGGACCACAAAACAATGTAAAATGAAAACTTAAAATTAGGGGATGTAAAATGGAGGTTTCACTGTACATGTTTATTGACTGCTGAGAATACAGTCTGGGGAATGAACATGAGCCAATGCAGCAGGCAGTGCCGGGCCAACGCGGGCAGGCACCCTAGGCAGCGTGGCCCGGCAAAGCGCCCAATACACGAGTGCGCATGAGGGAAAAACGAAAGTGCGCATGCGCAAAACAAATATACGCACTCGTCAGCCAGAGCAAGGACCAGACTAGATAGCAGAGGCAGAGAAGGTGCGTGACTGGCGCCTCTCCAGCTTTGTGCCCTAGGCACGTGCCTACTCTACCTACCCCTAGTTCCGTCCCTGGCAGCAGGTGCTCATTGATAATAGTAAAGCAGTGGAATCATGGGTTGTATTCCCTGCAACAAAAACACACTGTTGAATTTTATTGGGAAGTTGAGGGGCCATCCAGACTGAGTCAGCACAAACTGAGTCAGCAGCTTATTAGCCATTGTTTGGGAGCCCATATCAATCGGGAAGGTTTGATTTTCCTACCTGGGTGAGGACCACATCATCTCATTGATGCAGTCTTCTCTATGCATCCTTTATTATGATGGCCAAATGGTAAGATTGGCCCAATGTTGCTCAAGGTGACCATATTGGGGAAAGCTCCCCTTGTTTGGTGACCTTGCCAATCAACCAGACTGGGCCCTTGGGACACCGGGAAAAAACCCAGTGGGCCCTGGCCCTTATGGGACCAGACCTGCTCCCCCGAACCGCCATTCAGCTGTTGCTGTGCCAGTGCCGCATCTTTCGTGTGGTGCCGCCTCTTTTGCACATGCGCGTGCTGCAGGTTTGGAGGTCGGGAGGGGCACCTGGAGAATACCAGGAGTGCCCTTCACTTTGCAGCCCCAGCAGGCCCCCAATGCTCTGGTCCAACCCAGGGCTCGTCCACACTCTTGTTAATTTGTCTGGTATTTCTCTTATTCCAGTTTAGCCTCAAGTGTCCTTATGTAGGTGCTACATATTGCTTGGCATGGCTGCATTCCCAGTTTTTCCCTTGCTGCTTTTTACAGAACATTTGAAATTTACATTGGAGCTAGACATATTGTCAGTTTTCCCAGCTGCCCCAGTCATGTGACTTGTGCTCTGATAAACTTCAGTCACTCTTTACTGCTGTACTCCATTTTCGACTCCAGCAGCCTAACAACAGAACAATGGGAAAGTAACCAGATAGCAGCTCCCTAACACAAGATAACAGCTGCCTGGTAGATCTAAGAACAGTACTCAATAGTAAAATCCAGGTCCCACTGCGACACGTTCAGTTACATTGAGTAGGAGAAACAACAGCCTATCAGAAAGCAGTTCCATCCTAAAGTGCTGGCTCTTTCTGAAATCACCTGAGATGGTGCCTATACACCAATATTACAACTATAAAAATACACTTGCTGGTTCAGAAATTAAATGTTATATTGTAGAATTAATTATCTGCAGTGTAAACAGTATAATTTAGAAATAAAAACAACATCATAAAAATCAAGAAAGAATTAAGCTCTCCATGGGTAATAACTCGCCAGTAAACTCAAAATCCAATAGCATTTATTATGGGATTAAAGGAAGGTTCATAAATATATGCGTTTGTGTTTTATTCACTAAGCACTAAACCTTGTGCTTTGCTTGGAATGTGCCTTGTGTGTAGGGATTCAGCAATGGTCAGGCAGTAAATCATTACTGAAAGTGACCAGACAGTGATCTCTCCTCTGACATGAGGATGAGCAGTCACTAGCATGGATTGTTCCTCCCTTGCCAATTGCAGTTGTTAGAAAATAAAAAAGCAGCTATTTGGCCTGGGAGTGTGACAATATATCTAACAGATGGCCGCCGTCAGTGCAGAACAGCAATGGGCTCTTGCAAATGACCATGTTATACTTCAGATCCCTATAAAGGAACAAGCAACGACAGCTCCCTGTTCATTTTCTTCCACACCCTCTCCGTTAACTCCAGTTTTTCGGCTGTTCTCCAACTTCTCCTCAGCAACAGCTGGGACCGTGGTATTCTGTGTTATGGGTAGAAGACGTTGAATGGTTTCCAGTCTCTGCTCTTTATACATTTCCCCATCTAAAAATATGATAAATACAGTTGAAACCATATGCCCGGAGTTCTATTCCTATTGCATTAGCTGGTGGGCAAATGTTGCTATATTGTGCCCAGTATATGGCAGCACAACATGTTCCCATTGAATGCACATGTCTATCTGCTCTCTGCTCACCTCCTTTCCTTTAGGAACTATTCGACCTCCTGCTGAGGAACAGCCATGGAGAAAGTGATGTGCAAACCCAATGTCATTGTAATATGCTGTGAAATACACTTCTCTGCTGAAACGGAAAGGATTTCAATTTGTTTTAATCTTGCACCAGGCATTCCAAGCCATCAGGGTGAGAGTGGAATCCTATATCCAGAGCAATGAATACGGGAAGCAACTGGGGCAACTTTGCTAAAAGTCTATGGTGGCTTTGGCTTGGTACATACAGAAGCTTAAAGTGAAGCATTTCTAAATTGGCTTCTTGAGTTTTCAGTTCTCCAGTAAAGGGATAGTTCACTGTAACATTTAACTCTAACATGGTGGAGGAAGTAATATTCTGCAACTGGTCTTCATCTTTAATGGTTTTTGAACTACAACATATTTTCCTTTGTGCATCTCTCTCCCTCCAGCCAAAGTTTAGAGCTGTCTGTCTAGCTTAGATGTCTACATGCCAAGATCCATGACTGATTAATGCTAAACAAATATTTTTTTTATTTTATATTACTGCAACTGTTTATTCTGGTAAATCTGCTATATCTCTACTTGTATTTGTTAACCCCAATAACTTTTGTCTGTCAGACCTATTCTACTTTAGTTCTTAATAATATTATAATAATAATAATAATAATATCTCAAGCACACATCTGTGTCCACTCCTCCGTGAACAAGAGATATTTTTATAGCCCCAATCCTGGTTCTGGTGTCTGTAAAACTCTGCCCTTTGTTAGCTATTTCATTGATTAATTGATTCATTAGGCTCTGGTTTTCCCAATCAGCTACATATAAATTTAGACCCAGTATTGGGGATGGCACTCGTGTCTGGGGCATGGCACGAGTGCTAACATTTGCTAAGTGCTAAAATTTCACAAGTGCTTAGAAATGACAGTTAAACAAGGCAGTTGGACAAGGCATTGACAAGGCAAAAAGGAACCGGATTCCCCTGCAATCAACTGTGAACCATCTGGGAGAAGCGGAAAACAGATTTGTTTGTACCTGCTTTATCCTGCATTTCTCCTTCTTTCACTCTCATGCTTCATAAAGCATTTTTCACTACCTCCTCCGGCAAATCCCACTTCTATACAAATCTCATCCTCTCTACTCTCCTCTCCTTCCCTCTCCACACATGAAGTATATAAAGTACTCTGTTTAGCTATTCCACAAAACTCCTCTTTTTCATACAAACCAAGGACTTATAAATCCCACTCTCACTTAGTCTTTCTTTCCTTTCTATTGCTGGCAGCTGGGGACATTTCCCCAAACCCTGGCCCTTACCCCATCCCAGTTATAACACGGCCACGAGCTCCTTCTCTCCGGAGCAAATTCAAACAGTACAGAACACTTACTCCTATACCCAAAAACCCAGTTAATCTTTCCTCTGCTCTCTGGAATGCCAGATCTGTTTGCAACAAGCTCACCGCTATACACGACCATTTCATTGCAAATTCCTTTAACCTACTCGCACTTACTGAAACCTGGCTTTCTCCTACTGACACTGCCTCACCTGCTGCCCTGTCCTATGGGGGCCTACACCTTACTCATACTCCCAGACCTGGTAACAGACCTGGAGGTGGGGTGGGTTTGCTTCTCTCTCCCCGCTGTACTTTTAAAGTTCTTCCACCTGTTCCCTCTTTATCATTCTCCTCATTTGAGGCTCACTGCATTAGGCTCTTTTCTCCTGTTTCACTCTGCATTGCTGTTATATATCGACCACCAGGACCAACTGCACAATTTCTGGACAACTTTGCTGCCTGGCTTCCTTACTTTCTTTCATCTAACATCCCATCCATCATATTAGGTGACTTTAATATACCCGTTAACAACATTAACAACTCTTCTGTCTCTAAACTTCTTTCACTAACCTCCTCCCTAGGCTTATCTTTGTGCTCAGACTCCCCCTCTCACTCCAATGGTAACGCTCTGGATCTCATATTTACCAGACTCTGTTCAACCACCAATTTTACTAACTCACCATTTCCCCTCTCTGATCACAATATGCTCACATTTCAACTCTCACTAACTCCCTCCTCACCCCCTGCCATTCCCCAAACACGTACTTACCGTGATATCTCAGCCATCTCATGTCCTAATGTGGCTACCTCTGTCTACTATAGTACTCTCACCACTGCCCTAAATGAGCTTGCTCCTATAAACGTTCTAGACCCAAACCACTTCAACCTTGGCATACTGCTCATAAAAAAGCGCTCCAAAGACACTCACGTGCACTTGAGCGTCGCTGGCGCAAATCCCGTTCAGAATCAGTCTTTTGGAGCTACAAATCTGCCCTGCGCTCCTTTAACACCAGCCTCTTCCAAGCCAAACAAACATACTTTACTTTACTCATTAACTCCCTTTCTAAAAAACCAGCACAACTTTTCTCCACCTTTAACACTCTCCTTTCCCCTTCTCCACCCCCTCCATGCACATCTGTCTCTGCTCAAGATATTGCTGAGCACTTCAAAAACAAAATTGACAGTATCAGAAGGGACATTACACTACTCAACCCCCCTAGACTTCCACCACCCTCCCTCCACACTCCCCAGTCTCTCCTATGCTCCTTCACCCCTGTCACTGATGAGGAAGTATCAAAGCTTCTGGCCTCTTCTCACCTTACCACCTGCCCGCTTGATCCAATTCCCTCAAAACTTCTCCGCAATACCAATCCTTGTCTAATCAAAGCCTCAACTCACCTATTTAATCTTTCGCTCTCAACTGTTTCCTTCTCAACTAAAACATGCTCTTGTCACCCCCATTCTGAAAAAACCCTCTCTTGATCCCTCCAATCTTGACAACCTTCGACCTATCTCTCTGCTACCTTTCATCTCTAAACTACTTGAGCGCCTTGTCTACAACCGACTAACCTCATTCGTCTCTGACAATAACCTGCTGGACCCCCACAATCTGGTTTTAAGCCATAACACTCCACAAAAACTGCCCTGACTCGACTAACTAATGACCTTTTAACCGCTAAAGCCAACAATCATTTCTCACTACTAATACTGCTTGATCTCTCAGCCACATTTGACACTGTAGATCACCCTCTCCTCCTCCAGTCCCTCCAGTCGCTTGGCCTTCGTGACACAGCCCTGTCCTGGTTCTCTTCTTACATCACCAATCGTTCCTTCAGTGTCTCCTACAATGGAGTATCATCTTCTCCCCTACCTCTTTCTGTTGGAGTTCCTCAAGGCTCTGTCCTGGGACCATTACTATTCTCCCTCTATACTTCCTCCCTTGGCAAATTAATAAATTCGTATGGTTTCCACTACCACCTCTATGCTGACGATACTCAGATCTATCTCTCATCTCCTGATCTCAACCCAGAACTCCTAACTCGCGTCTCCTCCTGCCTGTCCGCTATCTCTACCTGGATGTCGCAACGCTACCTTAAATTAAACCTCTCTAAAACTGAAATGGTTCTCTTTCCTCCAACTAACACCAGTAGCATCTCCGAAGTATCCATCATAGTTAACAATTCCACTATCACCCCCTCTCCCCAGGCCCGGTGCCTTGGGGTTATCCTAGATTCTGCCCTGTGATTCACTCCTCATATCCAGTCACTTATTAAATCATGTCACTTCCACCTAAGGAACATATCTAAAATACGATCATTTATCACCCAAGACGCTGCCAAAATTCTTATTCACTCTCTCATCATATCGCGTCTAGACTACTGTAACTCTCTTTTAATTGGCCTCCCCCTCCAGAGACTGTCACCTCTCCAGTCCATAATGAACACTGCTGTGAGGCTCATACACCTCAGCAACCGCTCCTCTGCCTCGCCATTCTGTCAATCCCTGCACTGGCGTCCGTTACCTTTCAGAATCAAATTCAAATTAATGACACTGACTTTCAAAGCACTTCATAACTCTGCTCCACCCTACATCTCTGAACTCATCTCTATATACTCACCCACTCACTTACTACGGTCCTCTACTGACCTGCTACTCAACTCTTCTCTCATTAAATCCTCACATGCTCGCATTCAAGACTTTGCAAGGGCTGCACCCCTCCTCTGGAACGCTCTCCCACGGTCTGTCCGACTTTCTCCCAACCTTTCTGCTTTCAAAAAATCTCTGAAAACTCACTTCTTTCGAGAAGCCTACCCTCACTCTGCTTAACTACCAAACGCAACACCACATACAATACTACATTTCTCACCCACTTACTTCGATCTTGCCCACTCCCACACCTTGTGTATTACTCCCTTCCCTTTAGACTGTATGCCTATGCATAGGGCCTTCCTCACCTTTTTGTACCTATTGATTGTGATGTTTGTTACTCCATATATTCTATATATGTAATTCATGTGATGTAGTTGTATAATCACATTTACTTTACAGTGCTACGCAATATGTTGGCGCTATATAAATACATGTTAATAATAATAATAATAATAATAAAAGGCTAAAATTAATTAAGCTTTATCAGAAAGATCTATATAAATATACCAGTAAACCCTCAAAGTAATGCTGATCTGAGTCCTCTGTCAAAAAACACTGCATTTCTTTCCTTCTATTGTGTACACATGGGCTTCTGTATTCAGCATAAACCTCCAGGGCTAGGGATTGAGCATGCTCAGTTTTCTCCTCCCTCCCCCCTCCCTGCTGTAATCGGAGCTCAGAGCTATGAGTGAGCAGGGAGAGACTCAGGCAGTAAGTGATGTCACACCAAGCTAATATGGCAGCAGCTATCCTAAACAAACAGAGAGAGCTTCTAGAGCTTTTTACTCCGGTATGGTAAAGCATTCTGCAGAATAAATATAGTGTTATAGCTTGCACTATTGTGGCTAATCTATTTGCAATAAACTTTGGTAGCTTTCCTTCTCCTTTAATTATCCATCTATTCGGGTCTTGATTTTCTATGTCTCATTCCAGAGCTGGGCCAAGAGGTACTGGTTCCCAAGGCAAGTACCTCTTGTCCCCACTTTTGCCAGGCGCTTACTCAACAGAAACAGCATCACTTTCTGCCCAGTACCATAACTCCCCCTTTTCCACCCCAGTCCCCCAGTCCTGTGGACTACTCCTGCTCAACTGTTTAAGAACATAGAGTATGCCAGGGTCGGTGGAAGAGATAAGTATTATGCAGTCGTTTTTTAATTGCAACTCCACATTACACCCTAGACTGCTGCCTCTTCTGGCTAGTTTATTTCCTAAGGTAAACCCACCTTTACCTGTGGGCATGGCAGGAACTAGGGGTAGACAGAGTAGGCCCCTGCCTAAGGTTTCATCATGGGGGGGGCGCACTTTTAAGTGGGATCTTTTGGTTTGCTTGACCTTTAATAGTTTTTACATTTGACAAACTGCCTGTTCTTGCCTGTGATTTGTACTGCAGGCAGAAACACTCCCCATCTCCCTCTTGGCAGCTGCTGGCAGAGGTACATATATGTGAGCAATATCTTGGCTGCTGCCTGCACAGGTAAACAGATTATATGGGCCAATATGATGGATTTTCATCCGCTGCTGGCACAGGTGCATATTTGGGGACAATATGATAATTTTTTGCCTGCTGCTGGCACAAGTACATATTTGGGGCCATTTTTATGGATATTTTGGCTGCTGCTGGCACAGGTACAGATCGGGGCAATATGAGGGATTTGCTGCTGCTGGCTCAGGTACATGGGGCAATACGGTGGCTGATGGCATAGGTACACAGATGTTTTCGGCAGTATGAGGGATTTTTGGCTCCTGCTGGCACAGGTACAAATTAGGGGCAATATGATGGATTTTTTGGCTGCCGCTGGCAAAGGTACAGATTGGGGATGACAATATGATGAATGTTTTGGTTTATGCTGGCACAGGTACACATTGGGAGCAATCTAAGGTATTTACTGCCATTGGCACAGGTACAAATGGGAGCAATATGAATTTTAAAGTGGGAATTGCTAATGCAGGACCGAATGGGAGGCACTGATTGAAGCCCTTGTCTAGGGTGCCAAAATACCTTGGCCCTGCCTGCGGGGATGGGCAACCTGCTGGAATCCAGATGTTATTGACCTACATCTTCAGTGTGTGTAGGTGGCACATAAGGAAGATTCAGATACAGTACTAACACAAAGAGAATTTGACATAGAGAAGTAATTTGTGTTTCAGGAATTGCTAAGCTAAGTGGTATGTAGTACATTTGGATGTCTGCGTTTGTTGTGTGTAATGATGCTTGAAAAATAACAGTTTGTTAAGAAAAACAAATGGTGCACATTACTTGACAATTAGTCCCCTTGTGTTTTTGAGTCATTTTCCCATCATTAAATGCATGTGAGGGAGGTTATGTTATGGGAGATAGGGATAAGTGATTCATTGGTGGGATGTAAAAATGGTTAGGACGCGTCCTACCCTTAGGCCAAGGGAAAACCTAGGGAGTTGTCCTGCCTATTCTCAATTGTGCCTTCTTGTAATAGGATAAGAGGAGGACTTTGGGAGGCTATGAGTTAAGGTGATACACGGGCAGATTAAAGCTGCCGATATCAGTCCTTTAGACCGATTCGGCAGCTGGTCCTCCCGATCAAAATCAGGCCAAAAATCGGGCAGATATCGATCTGTCAAGTTTGATTTTTTTTCTGTGATCCAGGTCCACATCGGCTAGTTTATGCGTCCTGCGACCCTTTGCATTAGCAAAACTATAATAACTGAAAAAAAACACAGAAATATGTTCAAAATTTTATAACCACGCTATGCGCGGCACCTTTTTTGTCACTCTTTTTATTTGTTATACAGTGGTGTGCAAAACTATTTGCCCCCTTCCTGATTTCTTATTCTTTTGCATGTTTGTCACACAAAATGTTTCTGATCATCACCCATGAACCTGTCAATGTCTATAATCAAGAATTTGCATTCACAATTTATTGCATGCGTTTCTCTTGTGTTCCTCAGCATCAGGCGACATCAAGAACGAAGAGCAATATTAAGTCCAATACTGACGGACTGTACAGTGAGAATAACGGCAGCTCCAGCCATAATCTTTACTAAAATGGTTTCACCTGAGAACTTGCAGACTGAGGTGGGTACTGAACTGATCCATAACTCACAGACTGACTGATTTCTATCCCAACTTCATATCAGTTTAAGGAGGTTTATTCATGCAAAGCTGCTGTCCTACCTGTGGCCTTCTTTTCTGTCTGCCGTCCATCTGCACGATATAGACTGAAGTCATTAGACATAACTGAGAGCAGATAGATATACAGTAAATTACATTCAAACTCTTTATACTAGGGATGCAGTGAATCCAGGATTCGGCTAGGACTCAGACTTTTTCAGCAGGATTCGGCCGAATCCATCTGCCCAGTCGAACTGAATCCAAAACCTAATTTGCATATGCAAAGTAGAAATATGTTCCCCTTCGGTTTGGTATTCGGCTGAATCTTTAGCAAAGCATTCGGGGGTTCAGCCGAATCCAAAATAGTGGATTCGGTGCATCCCTAATTTTTATTTTAACTGTCATTTTGGAATTAGATCGCTTTTAAACATATCTGACTGATAACCCTGGGAACCAAGTGGATGCATACTGTGTGATATGGCGGCACTTAAAGGAGAATGAAAGTTCCAATCCAAGGGAGGTGCCAAATGTTAGGGCACCCCCCAAGGATTGTAATGACTTACCTGATACCCCAGGCTGATGTTCCTGTTAGCAGAAAACTGCAGCAGCCCAGGGCACTAGCCAGCGAGCGATTATCCCGGGGTATCTGGTAAGTCATTACAATCCTTGAAGGCACCCTCTTTGGATTGGAACTGTCCTCATTTAAAGATGGCCATATTCGGTTGTTCCGGTTTGATCAACTTAGATCTGACATAAAGGGTTGGGCAGTATGGTAAAAATCTGCCTATTGCCCAAACGCATTTGGTCATGTATGGCTAGCGTTAGACATAACTTGAAAGGAAGAGGGTTATTTGTTTATCATAGTCTTTTAGAAATGAAATTCAGGTATTTCTGATAAGTTTATGCCAAGGGTAATTGTAGAAGTTTTTATGCTGCTCTGATTGAGGCCTCACAGTCCATGCCTTACTGCCCGTTACATGGCAAATCTTTTTATGTTAAAGATGTGGGTATGAGTTATTTAAGCTTCATTTCATTGAGGTCAAATTGTTTTAGTTGCTTTCTCTTAATAGTATCTTTGGGGCATTGTCCATTAAAGGGATACTGTCATGGGAAAAAAATGTTTTTCTTCAAAACGCATCAGTTAATAGTGCTGCTCCAGCAGAATTCTGCACTGAAATCCTTTCTCAAAAGCGCAAACAGATTTTGTTATATTTAATTTTGAAATCTGACATGGGGCTAGACATATTTCCCAGCTGCCCCCAGTCATGTGACTTGTGCTCTGATAAACTTCAGTAACTCTTTACTGCTGTACTGCAAGTTGGAGTGATCTCATCCCTTTTCCCCAGCAGCCTTACAATAGAATGATGAAAAAGTAACCAGACGGCAGCTCCCTAACACAAGATAACAGCTGCCTGGTAGATCTAAGATCAGCACTCAACAGTGAAATCCAGGTCCCACTGCTACACATTCAGTTACATTGAGTAGGAGAAACAACAGCCTGCCAGAAAGCAGTTTCATCCTAAAGTGCTGGCTCTTTCTGAAAGCACATGACCAGTCAAAATGACCTGAGATGGAGCCTACACACCAATATTACAACTAAAAAAATACACTTGCTGGTTCAGGAATGACATTTTATATTGTATAATGAAAAATCTCTAAAACTCTAAATAGCGTAATTTAGAAATAAAAACTACATCATAAAAATCATGACAGAATCCAAGCAGATGGAAACAAAATGAACTGCAAATCTCCATGTTCTACAAGCCCCTTGGTAAGACTGCACTTTGTATTTAACTGCTGGAACGGCGTGGGCATATTGAGTGGATGCATTTTTCCCAGCCAGCCTTGTTCTAGAATGGAACATAAGTATTGATTGCAAATAAAAATAACCTCTGTTTGGCAGCTTTGGCACCCTTGGACAGATATTTCAGGTGTTCTTGATTTAAAGTATGTTAACATGGATGTTTCCTGAGATTTGTTTAGTCCCCAAAGCGAGATTAAACCAAAATGACACAAGATCTATATTTTCACTCCAGGACATTCTAGTGTGTGGCCATTCCTTGGAAGTGAATGTGACCACAAGCTTGGATTTCGTCCTGAGTGTGGCTCAAGTACAACTCCTGCAGCAGCTGGTGCAAGAGAACTTGCTTGGATTTGAACAAACAGGCCTGGCAGTCGAGGTAAGCATCGCTTCTATAATATAAAACCCCCATGTGTTCCCTCAAGTGGCCAGAACATATTGGCACTTATGTATCGGAGATTATTTCTGTCCCCAACATCCTTAAGTGGAAACTATATCCTATTTATGAGTATAATTTAATTTTGTATAAATGTTCAGTGGAACACTCTGTACTGGGTTATGCAGCCTTATTTGAAAAGGAGTACATTTAGTATTAAGAATGAGTTTTTGCTATTGTATTATACACCTCTGAATCAGAAGAAATTTGCATATAGATGTGACACTTTGTGCTGCCTGCAAGCTCCAACTATTCCACTTCTCCAGACTGTGCAAGAGGGACAATTTTTCTCAGCACATTGCCAAAAACCCAAACATTTGATGGACCTGGCAGCTGGAGCTATGATTGGCTATGTACATCCTACTGTTCTTCTGTGAAAGGAAGTGATTGGTTTGAACACTACGCCTCTGGCTCTGAGACATGGAATTTACACTAGATTTATTCAACAAAGCAAGCTAAATTGTAAGGGTTTTGAAGATAATATGGAAATGTGGGAAGAATTCATTTTATCCAAAGCACAAGTTGGATGCTTTTACCAATGTAGAATGGGCTGCTGAATATAGTTCCCATTACCTTTCCTAAAGCCATGGGTTTAAGGTAGAGCAGAAAGTACATTTGCCCTAGGCCCAAGCATCGTAGTTGACCCTTGAGGAAAATAAGTCACTAGAAACACAAAGACGTTGTACTAGTTGTTCAAAGGGGTATCAAACCTTCAGCCCTCCAGCTCTTGTTAAACTCTTCCTCCCTGCATCATACTAACAGCTGAAAGCAAGGATTTGAATGCCTGTATTCCTGCAGTGCTCAAGTTCATCTGTTGAAAATAATTGGATATCATTTATGGAACTTTTCTCAGAGTACCAAATGGAATTTATCCCAAACCTCACCCTAACTGCTTCTGACTAACTCTATCTAGAGCCCCAACATTTGGAATCCCACACTGAAGGAATAAAGACCAGAGGTTGAGTTCATTGACACTATATTTGCAGTTCTGCAGCAACTTCAACATCCTACAGTTACTGGGCTGGTAGTAAAAACAGACTTGAGACAGAACTATATGTTATCAATAGATAGCAAAAGAAAGGAGTACATGTAATGACTGAAATAACAATGGGGTACACAGCTTTGTATGGTCAGTGTTCTGTACTATAGTGCAGGACAAGATGTTGACCTAGAGCAGTTGTTCTTATACTTTTTCAGTTCAAGTCCACCTTGCAGGTCCAAGTTTTGGTCAGGACCCTATGTAGATCTTAGCAAAGTAACAGATATCAGAATACATTGGTTTATCAGCCATTCATCCATACTTAATAGACTATCAAGAACAACAAATAGTTTTTTATTCCAGATTTCATCCTAATTAACCTTTCTAGTATATCTAGGAAGTCAAATAGCCGTTCTTTCCCAATCTCACTGCAACTGGCCATCAGGCTGAGCCCACCTGCCACTGCTCCTGTCCCCCAGGTGAGCCAACCCCACAGTTGGCTTAGAGATTCATTGCTTTGCCTTGGACATTGATTTGATGGCATAGTCACTTTGTAACCTTGGCCATGTCAACTGATCTTATGGTGTCCTGGTACACTTGATGCCTCCAGAGTTGGCTGCCTATAAGCCCCTATTGCAGGGTCAATTTATCAGAATGATTAAAGTTAGGACTGCACCGAAAAGCTTTCAGTATATTTACCATTTAACCTTGTATCTGTATGAATTTGGTCATCTCCTGCTAGGGTACAGCCGATAAGAGAAATGTTATAGTAATAGAAATAGACAAATACATGAGGTCCTCTGCACTCAACCCATTATCAGTTGTGGCCACAGCCTCATTGCACCCCCACTTAATGTTTTTAAAAATTAGTGGTGAGCACAACTTTCCCTTGTTTGTAACAGTAATAGAAATATCAGCCTCTCTGGACTTTCCTTTTGTAGAAAAAGCTAACTTTGAGCTGCGGAACCAAAATAAAATCCGTTCCGTGACTCTGCATCCTCCAACAAGGGAAACGTTTGTATGTCTTTATAGCTGTGTCCTTAAAGAACACGCAGGAATCCTTGTGGTTTGCAGGAAGTCTCCATTTTATGCTTTGTATGTCAGTATGTCAGCTTGTGTCTGTTCATGGAGCCCATAAATTAAATGTTCTCATCCCATAATAGAAAGCCCCATTGTTCAAATATAAGAATGTTCCTCTTGCATCCTTTGTTCCCCAGATTCTACAGGCTAAAATAAATCATATGTGAAGAAAAATAGGATTTCTTTGTGTAAGCAAGGCCTTAAAGACGCAGACATTATTTTCTACGCTCAGCTTGAGTCGTTTCGGCATGTCATTACCGCCATTAATCACAGAACGGTTTATACTCCTGTATGAAAAGCATGGCACTATTTAACATATTGTAATCTAAATTGTAGTCCGTTTTTATAAACATTTCATGTAAACACGTATATAAATCTACCCAGCATATTTCTTAGCAGGAAACGGCTTATTGCAATTATTTCATGAAATAATGGTTAAACTCGACTTAGCTTTAACAATAGCGCCATTATCTTCCCGTGCCGTTTGTTTGCTTTCCAGTGAATTATATTTACAGAATATTTTCATTTACTATTTACAATACAGGGAGAATGTTGCTACATTCAGGAGAATGCACAAATAAATGACTTTGCCTGTAATATGCATTAAATTTTGCACATTCACTCAGTGTGTTTTCCTTTGGAAATATCACCTTGGTTAATTCCACAGAATGGAGTTATTAAAGAACCAACTTATTTAAAGTCCAAGTTGATTCGGTAGAACCCAGGACCCAAAATTAATTTTATAAACATGACGTTATTTGTATTTTCTACCTCTCTACATGGGACTGCACTGTGGCCATTTAAGGCCCAGACTGACTCTAGGGGTCATGGAATAAAAGGCACTAGGTTTGCCCAGGAACAATAACCCATAGCAACCATTATACAGGTATAGGATCTGTTATCCAGAAACCTGTTATCCAGAAAGCTCCGAATTATGGAAAGGCTGTCTTAAAGTATTTCCTTGTTCTCTGTAATAATAAAACAGTACCTTGTACTTGATCCCAACTAAGATATAATAAATCCTTATTGGAAGCAAAACCAGCCTATTGGGTTAATTTAATGTTTACATTATCTGGAAAACCCTGAGCATTCTGGATAGGAAGTGTGATGGCAATAATTAAAATGATCAACAACAAATTTGCCAAATTTGAAAGTGATTGGTGTTGGACTGGGACACCTCGGGCCTACCAGAGAACACTGTGGGCCTATTCTGAAAGCAATAAGATACTGCCAAATAGTATAGGACTTTAAAAAGGGCCCACAGTGGAAATAAGCATGTGATAGCACTTGTCCTCAGGGCCGCCATAAGGGGGGCACATGGGGTGCAAGCCCTTGACAGCGCCAAAGCCGCGCCGCCTCCTTCCGAAGTACCGAGTAGCCGAATGTTACGGAAACAAACTAAATTGAAGACCTGAAGCGGTGAAAAGACCCAAAGTCATGAAAACAGCCAAAATGTAATCCCTGAATCGGCGAAAAGACCTGAAGTCACGAAAACAGCCGAAATTGAAATCCTGAAGTGGCGAAAAGACCCGAAGTCATGAAAACAACTGAAATTGAAGCCCTGAAGTGCCGAAAAGACCCGAAGTCATGAAAACAGCCGAAATTTAAGCCCTGAAGCGGCAAAAAAACCCGAAGTCATAAAAACAGACGAAATTGAAGTCCTGAAGCAGCAAAAAGACCCAAAGTCACGAAAGGAGGCGAAGTTTTATACCGGCCTGGCCATTAAAAATTATGGGTGATCCCAATGTTATTAATAGGGAAAAAAGATAAATATACAGGAAGGCCGGTATTTTTTTCCAGAAAAGGTGGCAACCTTACCCATGTCCTAGCTTTTTATAACTTGTGTGGGGGGGGGGGGTTACTTTTTTAGTGCTGATGTCTGTGTGGTCTTTTTACTGTGATGTGGAGTGGGCGGGATCTGGGGCATGGCTTGGGGGCCATGGTGGACGGGGCCCTAAAAATGTTTGTTGTACGAGGCCCGCGATTTCTAATGGCTGTCCTGCTTGTCCTTGTCTATGGAACTACATCCATGCAACAAAATGTTAAAATGTTCAATTACTCTAAAGGTTACTGCTGCTCTGAGCAGAACATCAGAACTCTCTGCTTATTGCTATCTATATAGACATCCATATTACTTCTGTCTTCATCATAAAGGAGTTGCCATTGTATTTCTTCTGTTGGGGATATAAGCCTTTAGTTATCGGGGAAAGGCTGGAGTTGCAGGTTGGACAGCCATAATACCAGGCATATTTAACATGTAACATCCAATACTTTCTATCTACAATACCCACTACTAAGGCACCCAAGCCATTATGTGGGCCTAAAGCAAATACCCTTTCCTCCCTACCATAGAACCAACTCTGTAAAATGATATGATTGTGATTTGTAGTGCAACTAAATCTCAGTAACGGTATCTGCTGCAGTGTGAGCTTTTCATCTTTTGTACCATATCAACCATGCAACACAATATAGATTTGGATTAACCTCATTTCTTCATACAACAGGCTAAATATTTATATTCCAGAATTATGTTATAGTACACTATTAATGTTATGATTGACTTGTGTAAATTCAATGTTTTGGTTTCCCCTTCACTGATAAAAGAGGCTCCTTGAGAAGTCATAAAATACGCTGTAATACTTCTGGAATCATTTTTTTGCAGGCTTTGCTCTCCATATAAGGATTTCATTTCATGCTAATAATGAACATAAAGTATGTGCTCATTGGTCTGCACAATGTTATGACCAAATAAAGAATATCAGATTGATGGTAAAGACGCTTCACTTGAGAAGGCTCCTAACATGATTATTTAAATGGCTTCCCAAAAAGTGAAACCAACAACTGCATATTTAAAACATAAAATTATTTTATAAAACCATCTGTCTGTTGTAAGGACCTACAAATTAAAGCGTTTACTCTCAGATTAGCAAACACCAGCATTCTAGGAGTTAAACTAGCCAGCAGAGAATAGGTGGCACTTTAAATTAGGAATATTCAATGAACTACAACTCTGACCGAGTTTAAAGGCAGTTTGGCGCAACATGACCTTACATTTCCCTTCGCAAACTCAATGTATATGTATGAGATTATCATGTTTATAATACAAGGGCAATGAATATCTTGTAAAATCTATATTATTATTATAAACACTGCCTAGCAATTTAATTTGTTTCACAACTCAAAGAGGCTTGGTATTTAAAATACAAAATACACCCACTAAAATTTGAGGATTTAAGAGGTCACCTTGGAATCCCGTGACCTGTATAAAAACACTTGGCTTTCATCATTGGGCCTTTATATGATCATGGATTTTCACAGTGACTTTTATATCCTTAAATTTGAGGTTCCTTGTATATAATTCACTGTAGGATAATGCAAACTATGTAGAAATAATGGTGGCTCATTGCTTTAAAGGGATACTGGCAATTTAAGAAAAAAAATCCCAGCACGTCATCTCAAGTACTCGATGTCCTGGAGGTGGCCACTTGGTTTGCACCCTGTACTGATATTCAACAACTAGAGAACAAGCATGTAATGTATAGTGCCCAGGGTTGGACTGGGGTGTGAGGTCCACCGTAGCTCCCATCCCTTGGGTCCCCACTGCCCATCTGCTCAATCACTGCCAGCTCCTTTTAGTGTGATTGGGGGAGCGATGGCGGAGGGCAGGCAGGGATCTGGTCTGGATTGGCGGGGAACATCGTTCTTTTTTCCCGGTGTCCCACCGGCCAAGTCCATAAGTACTCTGTCAATACTCACTCAGTATGTAGATTTTTTAAAATGCACAGTTGGCGGTAAAAATCCAAACACATGAATTCTCATAAGTCTCCAACTCACAGTGCACCCTTAGAGAGTTTCTTCTGTCTTTGGTTTATAGTGCAATATTCTAGTAGATGGATATTCCATACAAGTACAACCGTGTCCTTCTTTTTTATTCCCATCCTGGCTTCGGCTTAAATTACCATGGCAAGTATAGAGTCTTGGTGGTCTCTGTCAAGTTCACAGCAGACAAATATACACAGTGCAACTGATCCTAACGTTTGAGAGGTCACCAAGTGACTAAGAACAGACACAAAACTTGTAACCCAGAGGTCACCCAAAGCCTTTATTGAAGTGTTTCTTTTTCTTCTAGCCTCTTTTAAGTTTCAGAATTTAACTTGTCGGTCAGCATGTTGGCCCTTTGAGCATGAGGTGACTTTATCAGCATATTTCAGAGCAATCTAGAGGGGGAGCTAACCAACTCATTAGCTCAGTATTTGAATGACCTGGATAAGCATTGGGCTACTTTCATGATGTGTACTCTAAATGCATTGCTGGGGGTTGAGACAAGCGTGGGAAGCCTTACCTATATGGATGATTTTTCTACCAAATTACTGAACTTATTTTATTTTTGTAGAATTTAACCAAGATAAAAAACACCAATCACATGTAATATTATCAATGGTGTGTCTTGTGTTAACTGCTCTTCTAGGCACACGAACTTACCTGTCCTATAAGCTACAAAATATAGATGCTATATATATCATCCTTGAAAAAGGCCCAAATGTGGGCCGAAACGTCGGATCTATGTACCGAATAAAATACTTATTTTGATGAAAACATTGGTGTGCGGATCCTTGCAAATAAACATATATATATATATATATATATATATATATATATATATATATATATTTATTTATTTATTTATTTTTTTAAAAAAAGGGAGAAAAAAAATTGTAGATGTTTTATTCACTTTGGGGCAGATTTGTCAAAAGCTGCATTTTTCCACTGCTTGATTTTCATGCCAAATGGTGTTTTTCCCAGAGGTCGAATTTTTTATCGCATTCAGGAAACGTTTTTTTTGAGCATTTTTCCTCCAGAGGCAATTTAAAAAAAAAATTAAATATTTTTGCTTATTTTCTAAATCATTTTGTACTTAATAGTATTGGTTTTTTTTCCACCAAACATATTTTTCCAGGTCTAATATGGTGATACCTATGTCTAATTTGGTGTATAAAAAAAATCCCTAAACGCAGGTTAAACACATAAATCTTATCTTCTTCGTGAAAATTTCACTCAGTAGGCACCTTGGGAAACTTGTGCTGGGAAAGAGAGATTTGTGGGTATTGTCACGCAAAAAAATGAAAAATTAAATTTAAAATATGTACCACTTTATTATTATGATATAGCTTAATTTTCTTATCATACAACTGCCGAGATATCTTTTATTTTTACTTGTTGCCAGGATCAGTGAAATTAGCAACCAGATTTTTTTTTTACTTTTTTTTAACGTTCAACCTGAAAGTAATTCAAAAAGTACAAAAAGTCAAAATGAAGACCAGTTGAGAACTGATTAAAATGTCTATCATACTACAAATTAATTTTAATGCAAACTACCCTACTACTTACGTTATTTTGGAAGACGCTTTTGAGAAAGTCTGACTGGATCTGTGCATTGTTGGCAATATCCAGCATTTGTTTTAGAAAACCCTAATTTTCAGAATTTCGAGGCACCTCCTACACTGTGTCTGTTTCATGCTAAAGCTCCTAAAGTTTGATCTTTTGATTCAGGGATCTTGGCCAAAAGAAGTTAAATTGTTTTGTTGGTTTTACATAACACATATGTTTTTGGTCAGTTAATCTTTTTTTTTTTTTTTTTTTTTTACAATTCAAAGTTTTGTATGAAATAAAAAAAAAATGTTTAATAAAAGGCTTTATGATTTTCCTGTAACAGAATGAAATTTGTTAGCATTTTAAACACTTGCCAATCTGAAACACCCAAAAGTCAATTCTGCTATTTGGTTTAACCATTGAAGTGGCAAGAGGAGCAGATAAATGTCTGCATCTATCCCAATCAAATGGTTGAATCTGAATAATAGTATTATTTGTATTGAGCTACGTTGAGGATTATCGGAAACCCTTTATCTTACCAGCCAGCTCTTGTTTTTAATGTCAGTACATATGATTCCTTATCGATGTGTAGTGCAGTTAAGGGGTTAATAAATACCAGCATGGATTTCTGTAAAACTTATATTAGTTGCACTGAGACTTTATTGTTCTATATTTTACCAAATTTTACCAAAATCGCAGAATATTCCAATTTCCTTTAGATCTTGTCATGGATCAAAATGTTTGCCTATTTTAAAACATTTATAGGCACAGAGTTTAATATTTTATGTTTAGATCACAACATACGTTCCGTTTGTGTGCATTTAAAAAAAAACAGGTTCTTTTAAGACATTTAAATCGGCTTCCTAATGATTTTGTAAAATACTACATATTACAGGATAGACAAAAAAATAACAGAAAGAGAATCTTTCCATTTCAACGATAGGAATACATGATTGCTCTCATGAAAAATTCATTATAATAAAGATAAACGCAGACCTAAACTATTCAGTAGAGATCCACATTCATAATTTCTAAGTCTTCCTCAGAATCAAATGTAATTTTTAAACCTCTCTAAAAATGAAAATGTTCTCTTTCCTCCAACTAACACCAGTAACATCCCAGAAGTATCCCTCATAGCTAACAATTCCACTATCACCCCCTCTCCCCAGAATCCTAGATTCTGCCCTGTCATTCACTCCTCATATCCAGTCACTTATTAAATCATGTCACTTCCACCTAAGGAACATATCCAAAATACGATCATTTATCACCCAAGATGCTGCCAAAATTCTTATTCACTCTCTCGTCATATCACGTCTAGACTACTGTAATTCTCTTTAAATTGGCCTTTCCCTACAGAGACTGTCGTCACCTCTCCAGTCCATAATGAACACTGCTGCGAGGCTCATACACCTCAACAACCGCTCCTCCTCTGCCTCGCCATTCTGTCAATCCCTGCACTGGCTTCCACTACCTCTCAGAATTAAATTCAAATGAATGACCCTGACATTCAAAGCACTTCATAACTCTGCCGCACCCTACATCTCTGAACTTATCTCTATATACTCACCCAAATACGCTCCTCTACTGACTTGATTCTCAACTCTTTTCTCATTACCTCCTCACATGCTCGCATTTAAGACTTTGCAAGGGCTGCACCCCTCCTCTGGAATTCTTTCTCCCAACCTTTCTGCTTTCAAGAAATCTCTTAAAACGCACTTCTTTAGAGAAGCCTACTCTTACTCTGCTTAACTACCAAACACAACACCACATACAGTACCACATTTCTCACCCACTTAATTTGATCTTGCCCACTCCCACACCTTGTGTATTACTCCCATCCCTTTAGAGTGTAAGCTCTATCTGCATAGGGCCTTCCTCACCTTTTGTACCTGTATTGATTGTGATGTATGTAACTCCATATGTTCTATGTATATAATTTCATGTGATTTAGTTGTATAATCACATTTACTTAACAGTGCTACGCAATATGTTGGTGCCATATAAATACATGTTAATAATAATAATGCCGTATTAGAAACATTTGCCCTCACACTGCTTTGCCAGAGATCCAGTGGATCAGATTTCCTAAGGGCAGATACAGACGAGAAAATCCAGGGAGATTAGTCACCCAGTAACAAATCGCCTCTTCTTCTAATCTCCCCAAACTGCCTCCCTGCCGGCTAGAATGTAAATCGCCTGCGGGATGGCACTCGGATCTCTTCGTTTTCAGTAGTTGCCCGAAGTTTCCTCATGAGGCAACTTTGGGCGACTTCAGAAAACGAACCATTCCGAGTACCATCCCGCCAGTGATTTACATTCTAGCCGGCAGAGAGGCTGTTCGGGGAGATTAGTCGCCTGAAGAAGAGACAATTTGTCTGCAGGGGACTAAATCTCCCCGAATCTTCTCGTCTGTCTCTGCCCTAAAGAGAAGATTTTTTTTCCTGCTTCAATGAGGTTACAAACACCGTAATTCCCGCATGTTTCATTTTTTTGCAGTTTAATAACTTTTTGCAGGTGTTATCAGCTTGCACATATTTTTCAGTACAAATATTTTATTATTGTGTACTAAACCTTTAAAGGCTTCATTGTTATTTTTCTTTGGCAAATTTTTTAATTATTAAAATCTATGGGAAAAAAATATCAGAGAATGTAAACTTTAAAAATGTATGTCCTTGGAAAACTCACCTTTGGCTTGTCACCAACAATAGTAAGGCCCCGCCAAAACCCCCGTTTTGCAGAAAATTCCAAGGCCGTCTCCCATCCACTTCATTTTAATTAAATAATACAAAATTCTCAAAATCCTTTTTCTATGTAGTAATAAAACAGTACCTTGTACTTGATCCCAACCAAGATATAGCATTCTGGATAACAGGTCCAATACTTGTACCTAGAAAAATATAAACTTTTCAGATTTTTAATCAGTATTCTCTGGTGTTATTCAAACAGACATCAGTCATTAAAATATGTGAGTAAAGATGTACTCAGTGGCTATGGAGGTCAAGGTCAGTGGCATAAAGAAGATTTGTGAGATAAGGTGGTTGCAATTTAAGGAAGATACTAAGCAGTATAGGGAATATAGGGATTGGTGGAACCATGCCCCAGATCTTCTTTCCCAGTTCTCCTTTCCCAAGGCACAAATTTACACTGATCTGCCAAGACAGGTCCGGATGCGAGGAATGCCATGCCCTGTCCTTTGAACAGATCCTTCCACCCACTACGCATTTTATTTCCCCTCATTTGCACAATGTTTACATTTTTTTCTTTCTGTCTTTCAAAGCCATTTTGGAAATGACAGCCTGTCAGCACGTTGCTCGGTGGTTATGATAACTACCAAAAGAAATCTATATATAAATAAAAATATTTCAGACAGGAGGAGATAAAAATAGCTGTGGAAATCTTATCCCAACTGTAAATTGTAAGAGACTTTTTGTTTTCATAATCCCACAATGTTCATTTAACATTTTGTGCTTAGTAGGGAAATGGAAACCTAAGATTTATTTGGTTTGCTGTCAGTTACGGCTGTGATTGATCTATTTAAGGATGAAGACATCTGAGGTTGCAGTTCCCAGTCCCCCTTACAGGAGTTCAACCCTTTCACTGCAGGAGAGTTTCATAGGTATTTTCCAGGACAGAATATATGTTTTATTTTCTGTTTAGTCTTTTTTTTAATAGGGTGTTTTTCTATTGCAAAGCAAAATGCATTAGCAGCAATTGGAGGGACAAAATCAAAAGTTTTCAGACAAAAGTCAATTATCCTAGTGTTCACATTATATCTGAAATGTAGCCGCCATTTATAGTAATTATTTGGTATCAAATTTCAGACTTTCTCAATAATGGGAGACAGGGTAGTGTAATTAAATAGCTCAGTTTACATAACTTCAGGTTGGCCAACAAAGTCCTGTATGAATATCATAACTAGCTGAATGTATCGATCTGTGATTTGTGTATAGAGAATTAATCATGCCCATCAACCCCAAATGGGTTTGGAAGGATGTGGGCTGAACTGCCATGGGATGCCAAATAGAGCCTGTTTAGATATATTCCCCAACCCATGCATACCATAGCTGCACTGTACGTTCACTATTTGCGTATCTCCAGCATTTAATTTTGCCAAGGGCAAATATGAACCAATTAAATTGTTTCTAACAAACAGATGACCAGTAAATGTTATCTGGTGAATGGTTGGTAGACATTTTTAATTTTGTGCCTGAGAGGAGAGGGGAAGGCTGGAGTGGAGAGGGGAAGCGGCAGAGGGGAGGGCCAGAGAGGAGAGGGGAAGCGGCAGAGGGGAGGGCCAGAGAGGAGAGGAGAAGGCCGGAGTGGAGAGGGGAAGTGGCAGAGGGGAGCGTAGACCAGCACAAGGAAACGACTACGAACTGGGGGTAAGCAGAAGAGGTACCTGCACAGCTCCCCCCTATTGTTGTGCCCTAGTCAGCTGCCTCTTCTGCCTACCCCTAGTTTCATTCCTGATTCGGTGCATCCGTAGCACCTGCATCTGATAGTTACTGTATTTCAGCAAGTAACAATAGTCTGTAAATGTATGGATAATGTATTATGTAGCATTTCACAATTCAGATGGAAAATATTAAATGTAGTTTTCAGATCAGATCTCAATATATGTTAGAATTAGTTCATCATCTAATTATATATCAGTGCTGGGGTACCAAAAACATTTTCCATGTAGTTGTACCTTTAGACTGGTGGTTCCCCAACTGTGGAGCATGGAGCTCTGGGTGGATAGGGGGCTCATTCTGAAGGCCAATTTGGGGGAGATTTGCTCTATTAAACACACCTGAAAGCCAAGCTTGAAGGTCAGTAAGGGTGAAATTTGGTGTTAAAACTTTACTCTTCTAGATATTATTGGAACTATGACTTGAATGGCTGATTTATCAGTGTCACCAAATATCTGTAACATTGTTATGAGCTATGAAGGGCCCAGACCAAAGTTTGGACCTTTAAAGGGGGCTTGAAATGAAAAAAGTCCAAAAACCACTGCCTTAGATTTCAAAGCCCTGATACACCTTACATTTCTGCTATTTATTTCTACTACACTATTGAATCATTAACATAATGCCCATTCTGCCCTCTTCCTGTCTTAATATGTGCCACAGAATATTACGTTGCTTTGTCTCCTGTGGCCACAGGGTAGAGTCCTGTGCAGAACCAATTTGTTAAACCCGACCCGTGGCCTGCATCCCGGACCCGCAACCCGCATACTTACCCGATTGGATCCGTGACCCGACCCGCAAGTACCATATCCGCAACCCGATCCACGACCCGCTGACCATCAAGAAACAGGAAGTGCTGTCATTGTAAACTGGAAGTGACATCATTAGAAGTTGGCATGATCAGAAAAAAAAAGGAGGAAAATAGTAAGTGCAATCATCGTAAACCGGAAGTCACATCATTGGAAGTAGGCGTGATAAGAAAAAAAGGAGTAAAACTCTGAGAATCTCCGACACGCGTCTGTTCCAGCTCCCGAAACCTCTACCTGCACCTGTTGCCGGTAATCCGCAGGTACCCGACCCGCTGCAGGACTATACCACAGGGGGGTCTGTGGGAACAAAGAGTCAACACACTTAAACTGAACACCTCCACTGCCTTGCTGTATTACTGTAGATTGGTAGTTCACCCCCCAAAAAATCCTGCCTCGTGAAATTCAGGGTGTCCGACTTGGGAAATTTATTGTTTGCTCATAGCACTCATTGTGGGCAGTTTGTCCATATAAATTCACCCATCCGAAAGTGGGAAATGCTTAGTTTTCTTGTTTATAGTTTGCTTAAAGAGTTTAATCGGACGATCAAAAGTGAAAAGCTGTAACAGTCCCAGCTGTTAATCCCATTTATGAATAAATTCTGTTAATGAATCCACAATCTGGAAATGTGTCTTACCTCTGTATGTGGAACTTATTTACCTAAAGAATGTGCCAGGGAGAACGAGTGTGTTCCTGGACGTCTCCTATGGCTTTTATAAACCATTGTTATATTATTCTTCAAGCACAAATTTGCACATTCTTTGTTGTCAAAGGTGTATTCTCAGCAGAGGCAAAGCATGACTAAGATTTCTTTTGATCTACGAAATTCATAAATGTGCAGTAATTTGCCCCTTGGCTTAAGTCCAGTTGGCAGACATCATGTGGTACAGTGTTTAACGCAACTCTTTTTCACGGCAAACATAAAAGAGTCCCTTTGATGGTGATTCTAAAATACTCAGAAGTGCATTAATTTGCCAGCGGGACATGTGATTAATGAATATCTATGTAACAAAGGTCTTAGGGTTAAGTACCCAGATAATTGAATGAACGGCTAGGTGTATTCAGTTTTATAAATGTTTGTGTTTAGCAGACATGATATCTAAGTTAGCCTTGTGTGTGTTGAATTAATCGGCTTTCAGACATATAGAGAAATTATGTTTATGAAAAAATGTAAAAAAAAGTTGTGCTGATGGATTTCATTTGTACAATGATTGCTTGCCTAGTAACCCTTGCCTATGGAATATCTAAGAGGCGAATACTAATTTACTTTTTTTTTCTGGTGTTAGTGACTTGGTACGCTTGTTTTAATCTTGCCAAAATTGCCGTACATTTATAAGATCTGCTCATTTGGCGAGGTCCCCTAACCAGAGAATATGTTGCCAATAAGCCCACCTTAAGGTGAGAAATATCAGGATGATCCAATCTTGGGCCCTTGGGTCAATGATTGGATCATGTTTGCTGATATGTCAGCAGTCAGACCAAAGATCACATCAACTAGCAGATACAGGCCTCAATCCGATGGGAAAATCAAACCTGCCTGGATTTTTTGGCCAGATATGGGTCAGTCAAACCTGCCTGATGGCCCATACATAGGCAGATAAACTTCCAGATTGGTCTAAAAGGCCAGAATTTGCATCAACTATAGCAGTGATCCCCAACCAGTAGCATGTGAGCAACATGTTGCTCTCCAGCCCCTTGGATGTTGCTCCCAGTGGCCTCAAAGCAGGAGCTTATTTTTGAATTCCAGGCTTGGAGACAAGTTTTGGTTGTATAAAAACCAGCTGTACTCATACCTCCCAACTGTCCCTTTTTTGGAGGGACAGTCCCTCTTTTGACAGCTCAACCCGCAGTCCCTCATTTGTACTGGAAAGTCCCTCTTTTCTCTGCACTGAACAGCCAGAAAAAGAAACAAAGTTTCTCACTTAATTGGCTTTTAGCAGAGAGCCCAGAACAGCTAACAGGTGCAAATAAGATACTTTGTAACAATTTTGAGACACAAAAACACAGTTTAGATAAGGAGAAATATTTTCAAACTTTCATAACCTGCCAAATTTTGTAAAACAAACATGGTAATTAGGAGTGTGGCCACAGAAAGGGGTGTGGTCAAAAAAATTGCTGCGCAATGTGCGGGAAAAAAAATGTCCCTCTTATTACTTCCAAAATGTTGGGAGGTATGTGTACTGCCAAACAAAGTGTCAATGTAGGTTGACAATACATATAGGTGCTACCAAATGGCCAATCACAGCACTTATTTGGCACCCCAAGAACATTTTTCATGCTAGTGTTGCTCCCCGACTCCGACTTTTACTTCTAAATATTGCTCATGACTTCAAAAGGTTGGGGATCCCTGTTCTATAGTCACCTTTATTTACTCCCGTAACCCTCCTTTTGTTTTATAACCCCCTGACAAGATGTCAGAAGGGATTGTGACCTGCCAGTCCTCATGTCTTGGTTAGTTTATTGTAAAGGAAAAACAACTTACAAAGACTTACTCTTGAAACAATGTAGCCGAAGTCTGTTCTCCACGTCTGTTAATCAGATGGTTTCTATTACATTGTTTTAATGTTAGAACCAGAGTGGCAGAGAATGGAATCAGCCAGGCAAATACTGCTTTCAGAAGGCTGTGGGTCAGCCAGGAAAAAAACCTGGAGGGCCCCGCTGATCCCGATAATTTCCTGTGTAACTGTAGGTGTGGATGCTCTCCCCACCCCTATTGAGGCTGCAAGGAGAAAGTTATAGGTACACAGTGGGGGTCCGATGGCTCAGAGGGGTATGGGCCCTGGACACTCCAGTCCAACACTGATGGCACGTGAAACTAACTTTTGGATTAACTTTGAAATACATGTTGGTGTATTTTTAAATTCTGGTGGGGTAGCCTGCAATGCTGCCAATTTAGCTGAATTGGAAACAATGTAGCAAAGTAGCAGCCCCCCCCGAGTCCCGACCCTTCTGCAAATCCCCCTCCGGCCCTGACCGCAGCCACCTTCCGAATGCCAATCCCTCCCCCGTGATTTCACATGACCGAAGATAGAGATCTTGGCAGCAAGGGCAGGGAGCGGGTCTGGGCCGATGGGGCCCACGAGAGTCGGGCCCACCGGGTTTTTTCCCGGCACCCCGCCGGCCCAGTCCGACCCTGACTCTTAACACACTAAAAACGTGCAGACACGTTAAATGGCTTCTGATAAAACTGACCCTAGAGTATGAATATGTATAGGGACATAGACTGTAAACTCCACTGGACAGGGATTGATGTCTAGTACCTGTGCTACGAAATATCTTAAAAAAATAAAGGATAATAATATTAACCTAAAAGTTCAACTTCATTTTTTAACATCCCCTTAAACATATCACATTGCATTAGATTTTCTAGATTATTTTATCTTTATTACCTGCAGTACATTGAAGTCACAAAGCCCAAGACTCATATGATTTAATTGAACTGGGACTGAACTTTCTGTATTTGCTTCGTAAATGAGTTTTCCCCCCTCCCCCCCCCGAAGTCTAATTGAAAGGATAAAAATCCTCGGCTATTCTGTTATCTATTGCCTTGTCTGATGCAGGGTCTATTTATGGTTTATAGTTTCCTGTAGTCTGGCTTATCTGTCTGTTAAACAGGACTAGATCTGCTGTCGGTGCATTAACCATCTCTGCAGAGAGAAAAACTCTCCGAGTGGGGACACTTCATTTTAAGGATTCCAAAATATATGTAGAACTGTTTTTCCTCTGTGGTCTGTGGGCTTCCTGCCAGGTCTATAAACAAACATGCTTTTTAATGTGTGTTATAGCTACTGTTACAGTAAAAGGATAGTTTGCTCTGATTGCGCTGGTGGTTTGGGCCTCTCTGTACTAAAGCGCTAGTGTTTACTCAGTTAATTCTGATGCTTGTAAGATATAACCTTACATGGAAAACACTGACTAAAGCCTCATCTGCTATCTGAACTCCAATCAATTTGTGATCGACCGAATTAGTCCTCCGCCATTCACTTTGGGCTAGACCGTTTGAAATGAATAGTCTCGACAGCGCAACTTGCTACTTCTTCACTTTCGGAGTGGGTAGTGAGAACACAAATTTCCAAATTTTTGGGAGTCATAAGCAAACCATGTTTGACAGCTGCACCAATATCCTTGCCAAGATGTGGGAACGACAAGAACCTAATCTCAGTTAAAAGCCTCCTTACATTGGGAATAAACACAAACACTGCACACCCACTACCCACTATAGATATGCACAAGCACATATGGATTCTTGGCCCACAATACGGTCACTGTATATTCAGTTTGCCTTCAACTTTAAGGCAAAGCCGATCAATGTCTTGTTTGTTTAGATGGTAATTGCAATAATAGCCAGAAAGGCCATCTCCCTCAGACTCCATTTTATCCAAATAATCCATATTTTTAAAAATGATTTCCTTTTTCTCTGTAATAATAAAACAGTAGCTTGTACTTGATCCCAACTAAGATATAACTAATCCTTATTGGAGGCAAAACCAGCCTATTGGGTTTATTTAATGTTTAAATGATTTTTTTGTAGACTTGAGGTTTGAAGATCCGAATTAAGGAAAGATCCGTTATCCGGAAAACCCCAGTCCCCAAGCATTCTGGATAACAGGTCTCATACCTGTACTAACCTAGCTACAGACTTGTTATAGACGAGGTCAGCTGCATATTAAACAACCATTATAATAATAAATCATTATCAGTGACCAGGGGGCAAATTCACTAAGCGCCGAAGCGCCTAACGCTAGCGTCAATTCTCTAGCGTTGGGCATTTTCGTTACTTCGCAAATTCACTAACGAACGCTGGCGTAAATTCGCTAGTGTTACTTCGCACCCTTACGCCAGGCGAATTTTCTATACGGATGTAACTACGCAAATACACTAACGCGCGTATTGTACTGAACACTACCTTTTACGCTAGACTTCCTTCGCCACCTCAGACCATGCGAAGCGCAATAGAGTAGATAGGGATTGCTTCAAAAAAAGTTCAAATTTTTTCTAAGTCCCAAAAAACGCTGGCGTTTTTTCTATATCATGGGTGATAGGCAGAAAAAGATCGAAAAATTTTTTGGGGCTCCACCCCTTCCCCCTACATTTCCTAACTCATGGCAACGTAACTATACAGTGGGCACATGTGTAGGGCAAAAAAAATTGTATTTGATGTTTTGAAGGTTTCCCAGGCATTTGTAGTGATTCTACGTATTCCTCCACTGAAATTTGAATTTGGGCCGTATGCAAATTAACCATCGCTAGCGCAACTTCGCAACCTTACGCTACCCCTGTGCGCAACTTCGGATTTTAGTGAATTTGCGGAGCGCTGGCGAAACTACGCCTGGCGAAGTGTAGCGAAGTGTGGCGAAGCTGCGCCTGGCCACCCCCTTTTTTTACCCACTTTCTCCCAAGCTCTAAAATGCTATATTCCCGTTAAATAGTCCTTCCATGACTACAAGCTGCAGTCCCTCCACATTTGGGGCTTCTTTTATCTTTATAATGGAGGACTTGGTTGCTCTGCACATGGGCATGGGCAAAGGCACTGAAGAGGAGGGGCCTATGCTTTGGGTTTCTAACAGGCCAACCCACTCTGACTGGATACCACTGACCTATTGAGTCAAGCAGTGAAGAGCAGACTGATAGATAATTAGATCTGATAGTGAAAGGTGCATTTACTGTGTAGCCATTGTGTTTAGGTAAACACACATTGGTAAACGTATGGGATCTGTTAGCCGGAAACCTGTTATCCAGAAAGCTCTAAATTACAGGATGGTCATCTCCCATAGACTCAATTTTAATCAAATATTTCACATTTTTTGAAAGGATTTCTTTATCCTTTGTAATAATAAAACAGTAGCTTGTTCTTGATCCAAACACAGATATAATTAATCCTTATTGGAGGAAAAATCAGTCTATTTACTTAATGTTTCAATGTTTTTAGTAGACTTAAATCCAAATTACAGAAAGATCCTTTATCCGGAAAACCCCAGGCCCCAATCACTCTGGATAACAGGTCCCATACCTGTACTACTGTTTAGACTGCAGTTCCAATATATTGCCTTTCCCCAGGGAGACAGAAAGCCAAACACAGAGCACAAGGTAATGTCATGGCACTTGAAGTTTGACTGATAACCCTTAGTACTGTGTTTCATGTCTTAAGTAATATGTCAACCAGCATGGACCTCTCACAGTCAATTAGTATTGAACTGATTAATATTGACTTGAACTGTCAGCAAAACTCTGGCCTATACGCAACACAGGCAGCTTGTTCATGAGTTTAACCAAAATATAAACATTTACCCTTGGAAACCTGCTCTCAGGGTCGCAGGGTAGCAGAACTCCATACAGGTAGAATCAGTGTCAATGTTTTTTTAACAAACAAAGATTCTTTGAATGTGTCACTCGCTGGTGCCCAGGGTTTTAAAGAAACGTCTATGTTTGTTATGAAATGGCTTTATGGGGGTGGGGTAGATGGGCCAAAGACTCGCTCACCCCCAGTTAATTCTGCACATATATAAAACTCTGTGGTACTTAAAAACAAACACTTGTTCCTTAATGTTTTTTTTTTTTAAAGGCAGGGTCACATTAAGTACTAAAGCATCTCTGAAAAGTCCTAGGCTCAACTAAGCCCCTGTAAGTAAATGATCCTCCCCAGCAGATAAATAGATATTCCTTCCTTTCTGGAAATAGAATGCGGCTGCTTTTCTTTTAAGGAGGAGATCAGCTCCGAATCAAAGCAATTCCCTCCCTGTTCTCTCCGTTTAGACGTTGGGGGGAGGGAGTAGGAGCTGATGGTGTTTACATTTCATGCTCCTTATCTATGAATACTGCTTCTGGCTGCATCTGGAATTTCATTAAAAACAAAAACTCTTTGCAATTGATGACTAAATCCATTTTCCACTGGGTATGAACATTTAACAAATATGTACAAATGAGATTTGATAATATCCCTCAGCCAGTGAATGGCTAATGCACTGAGTGTGTGTGTCTGTAAGTATGAATCTAATAGTAGTTTTTACCTGTTTCCTCTGTTAAAGGACAAGGAAAGCCAAAAAAATAAAGAAACCTGACTGTATGCAGTGAAATTCTCCCTTCATTTACTGCTGTGGATAGGAATTGTCAGACGGTCCCTAACTGCTGAGCAGGGAAACAATCATACTTATGAACAGCAGGGGGAGCCCGCGCCTTACTTCCCAGCCATGCAGAACTCAACCAGCTTTGTTTATGATGATCCCTAAGCAGCCCAGACCACACTGAGCATGTGCACAGTCTTAGTCTTGCAAAAATGTATAACAAAGTTACAAGATGACAGCCCCCTGTAGCCAACTTTGAAAGCATAAATTATTTGTTTGATAAGCCTTGTGGTGCAGTCAGTTCATGCTTATGTTTAGTATAAAAAATACAGCATTTCTAGCCTTATTCTATTTTAGACTTTCCCTGTCCTTTAAAAACAAAGCATCGAAGTGCCTGAAATTTCCCCCAGTCTTGATCATTGGGTTCTAGAACACATTGGCAAGTGGTTGAAGTCAACTGATAAATGAATAAAGGGCTGTGAGAAACCCTGAAAGCGTTTAGACCAGTGCTGACTCTTATTTGCATCTTCTTTGGTAAATCACACACGGGTTGCAGTTTAGACCGGCAAAAATAATATTTGGGGAAAAAATGAAGATTTGGTTTTATACATCCAGTCTCAACTCATTAGGTCTGATTTTCAGTCCCATGAAATTGGATCAAGAAAATTGCTTGTGTTAATGAGCCCATATACTTAACCTCTGTCATCTTCTATTAGCGAATTAAGGGTGGGGATCCATTCTCGGTGTTAACTTGATCAGCCATCGAGAATTCATAAGTTGTTATTTTGCACAGATTTTAAGTAACACTGACACAGATTCAATTTCCTTACCAATGCAGAAGTGCCAGATCCTGGATCGTATATACAAAATTGTTCTCGTTTTTGGAAATACAGCCGCCAAAAAATAAAGACCCTATTACTTATAAAGCACAGGGAGTTGGTTGCTATTTATTATTCCATATGGGAGGAGTCAGCCGTTTTGGTCTGCAATTTCTGAGTTCTGGCAAATGCCAGAGGGGCAGCAGTAAGATGCCGTATACAGTTACTATTTAGTGGGCTGTTTTGGTCTCTATATACTTAAAATGCCAGTGCCTGGTTTAAATCCCAGTCCAGGCCTGGGAGTCAGTATCACTTTAAAGGACAAGGAAACCTCAAAAAGCAGGTGTGTAAAAAAAAAAAAAAACTACCTACACTAAGGGGGTTATTTATCAAAGGTCGAATTTTAGAGTATTTTATACCTCGATTGAACTCAAATGAACACGCAACTCAAATGTTTTCTAATTTAAAAAAAACGTGAATGGAAAAAACTTGATTCCTTGAGTTCAGGGTTAACAACCTAAAAACTCGAATTAATTGAGTTTCCAGCGGGGAAAAAAAAAGTGCAATCGCTCGAATTGTTCAAGTTTTCGGCAAAACATTCCGGAAAAAACTCAAACATCATAAAAGCTATAAACGTCTCCAAATAGTTCAAGGGACCTCTGCCATTGACTCCTACATGGCCTCAACAGGTTTTAGATGGTGTTTTTATAGATTCCAGGGTCTGGGTATAATAAATCTTTAACAAGTTGAGTTTTTTTTAAAAAAAAAAAGAGTTCTTTTACCCCGAAAAAACAATTTTTATTCCTAAATGTCCATGAAATCTCAATTTTTTTTTGTGGAAAACACAACTCGAACCTTAATAAATCTGCCCCTAAGTAATGAAGCACTCATGATTCATCTCAATTTACATCCGTTTTCTTATGTCGCTGCTATCCACTCTAAAATGTTGGTCTAGTCTACACACATGCAGAGACATCGCTTTGAAACCATATTGGAAATGAAGGGGAAGACAATATGGAGGCACAAGTGCAACTACTGCACTTGTTTATCCATCTTTTTTGGAGACTGTTCAGGTTACATTATTCTTTTCCATGGCATGTTTGTGTTTATTCATATGGATTGAAGCAGCCGTACTCAGGGTTGGACTTAGGGTTGCCACCTTTTCTTACCGACCTTCCTATATATTCATCTTTTTTCCCGTTTAATAACATTGGGATCAACCATCATTTTTACCGGCCAGGCCGGTAAAATACCAGCCAGATGGCAACCCTATTTGGACTGGGGTTCTGCGGCCCAATGGGCTTTAAGCCCTCAACTCCCCTCCAGTGACCCCCTGACATGCGCCTACCTGTTTCCTTCAAGATGGGAGGCGATCAGGGTCCAGGATGGTAGGTCAGGGAGTGGAGAGTGGGTCTGGTGACTTTTCATTTTTTTTTCCCCAGGTTTTTTCCTGGTGTCCTGCCGACCCAGTCTGACCCTGGCCATACTGGCTCTTTTGATAAGTACATATATAAACTTATCTTTACACTCTAATGTAAATCAATGACCTCTAGTGGCCATCAAGCCATATCACAAGCAACTTGGATTTACTGTCCACGATGCATGAGTGCACACTGGGATTTACTAAAAAATATAATTTTATTAGGTTACATTAAAACAGATCAACGTTTCGGTCCAGACCTAGATCCTTGATAAAGGTCCTAGGTCTGGACCGAAACGTTGATCTGTTTTAATGTAACCTAATAAAATTATATTTTTTAGTAAATCCCAGTGTGCACTCATGCATCGTGGACTTATATACATATGTTTATATGAGTAGCACCTGGGTGCCTTCTTGGATTTCAGTGGAGTGCGGAACACGAAGGACTTTTCTATATATATATATATATATATATATATATATATATATATATATATATATATATATATATATATATAGATATATATATATAGATATATATATATAGATATAGATATAATAAAACTAAAATTTTTGTACCTTCTGATTGGCAAGGCTGTAAGCCAAGCCTTATTCCCTGGCACTCCTCAACCTTCAATCAGCAAACCCGTAAGGAAAAAATGGCTTGGGAAAGTAGTAGCGTATTCTTTGTAACTTTCTATCCCTGGACAGATCCACAACCCATTAGCATGGACACCTATATATCTATCACTGTATATGAATCACGGCCTTGTAACGGAAGAACAATCAGGAACAATTTCTCTTGCGAGTCCCGCGCGGCGCACTTGATTTAGTGTTGTTTTTCAATCTCCTCTCATAATTAATAATTGTAGTTGTAACATCTTTGTGTATATTGGCAGCGGTGCATAAGGAGTGTCTCTGTAAGAAGATAGTCTTTTTTTTATAAATGAAAGTAGCTAGAGATTCCAAGGTTAGTGTTGAGTCACAGGAAAACACATTTCTGCCATGTATCATCTGTTGCACTGTGTATTTTCTCAGATGGGCCTTTTCATGCTTCTGTGTCTTCTGTTTAAGCGCTTAAAACAAAGATCAAGAATGTCAAGCTCGCAGTCCTCCAGTTGCTATGAATGAATACTTCTAGCATTTTTTATGCCGGCCAACACATTTGGGAACACTTGAGTATGTTTTAGAATCTAAATGCTGTTGTGTTTTTCACTTTCCTGGATTCCCTTTGTAAATGCTGTAGACCAGCAGTTGAAGTTGGCTCTTCTAGTAGACAATGAGCCTACTGCATACTGGGTAGACAATAGTTCTTGCTCTACATCAGTGATCCTCAACTAGTTGCTTATAAGCAACATGTTGCTCACCAACCTCTTGGATGTTGCTCTCACTGGCCTCAAAGCAGATGCTTATTTTTGAATTCCAGGCTTGGAAGTTGTGGTTGTATAAAACCAGAGGTAGTGACAAACCGAGTCTTCTGTAGGTTGCCAGTCCACATAGAGGCAACCCATAGTCAATCACAGCCCTTATTTTGCAATCCCAAGTGGCCACAACCTTTTGCATGCTTGTGTTGCTCTCAAACTTTTTTAAATTTGAATGGGGCTCTCGGGTAAAAAAAGTTTAGGGATCACTGGTGTAGAGTTAACATCTTTAAAGCAGGTAGATAAACCATTTACTGTATCATCCTATTGCACCTATTGGCTGTCTTCCCAATATCATCACTCATCCTTGTACTTACGTATATGTTCATGAGCAGGAATAGCCTGAGACAATTTGCAGTGCTCATTTTGTATTTTATAGCTATTTGTTCTACAGCTCTCCAGTTTGTGATTTCAGCACCTATGGGGTTGCTAGTGTCCACGTTACGCTAGCAACCAGAGAGAGACTTTAAAATAAATAGGAGAGGGCCTGAATATAATGATAAGCAATAAAAAAAAATATAAATTGTACTATCAATTTAACTAAAAATGGCACATAGCTTCATATTGTATATAAAACAAACAAACGAATTAACATATCTGTATTAAAATGCCAATGATCATTTTGCCCCCCCTAAATTTGGAAATAAGACATGTTTTATAAACATACATTAACATAGCTTGTCGATTTCCCCACTGAGCCCCCCAGGCAGTCACAGCACCTGCTTCCTATATCATTACTTCCATGAGTTACATCAAGTATTTTTCTGGCCCGATGGGAACCCTATGGCCACCCTGTTTATACATACATTGAAATGGTTTTGCCTTGTTAACCATTTCCATTCCTCAGGTGCAGGCAGCTAAGATGGCTTTTAATTCTACACTCATTGGAGACCATCGTGTTGCCATAACAGCTCGCAGGTTGCAGATATTTTGGAATACAAATACTACAAAGGCAATGTTTCCCCAGCAAGTTATGTTACAGTATTTTTCCTCCGTTCATAACAAGCCCTGAATCATAATAAGGGAAAGGGCGCGGGGCTGCTGACACAGAATCCCCATAGACTCTCTCCCGCATTTGTTCCTATTTTCCGTTCGGCCTACACGAGTGCACACCATGGCCACTTTAGCCTAATTCTTCTTGTGCTTCTTTGGTGTTCAGTTTATAGAGTGAAGTGACTCAGGGTTTCTATTCTGCTACCAGAGCCCTCATCACCTACTGCACATTTACTTGGAACATGAAAGAAAGCTTTACAATTATGTGGAAAAACTTCTAGAAAACTTCCTCCACTATCAGTGGCATGCGTTGCAATGTATGCTGAACACAATATGCCCTTTGTTATTCTGTGCTCCTGTATTCCATCCCCACTATGTATTCTGGGGTCCTGGACTATTGTATTCCCTCCACTATATCCGACCCTGACTAAATAACATTATATAGCGTGGTATATTGTATTAGCTCTGTCTGTTAATACAGGTATGGGGCCCATTATCCAGAATGCTCAGGCCCTGGGGTTTTCTGTATAAAGGATCTTTCTGTACTTTAAGGGGGTTACTTATCAAAGGTCGAGTGTTTTTACCTCGAATAAACTCAAAAGTCTAATGGGATCTTAGTTAAAAAAAAACTCAAATGGCAAAAACCCCATTCTGCAAGTTCAAGTCCCTCAACCTGAAAACTTGAAAATAAAACTCAAAACACTCGAATCATTTGAGTTTTCAAGCAAAACCCTCAGAAAAAAACTTGAACATCAAACAGGCTATTAACATCTTCAATTAGTTCAAGGGACCCAGGCTCTGCCATTGACTTCTACATGACTTCGACAGGCTTTAGATGGTGTATTTTTGGATTCTAGCTATTTCCAGGGTCGGGTATAATAAATCTCGAATATTCAAGTTTGTTTTAAAAAAAAAAAAAAAACTCGAATAAAAAAAATGTGAGCTTTGACAAAAAAAAACGTATTTTCGTGGGAAAAAAGAACTCGAGCCTTAATAAATCTGTCCTGTTGTGTACTAAGGAATCATTCAAACTTTTATTAAAGTAAAGGATTGTTCTGTATCCAATAAGGATACATTATATCACATTTGGGGTCAAATACAAGCTACTGCTTTATTATTACAGTGAAATTTGTATACATTTTTAATTAAAATGGAGTGTATGGGTGGTGACCTTCCTGTAATTCTGAACTTTCTGGATAACAAGTTTCCAGGAATCAGATTCCATACCTGTATTCGCAACCCTGCTATTCTGTTTGCTACGGACGCACCCATTCCATCATTTTTTGGATTTAACAAAATACTGAATCCTCTGCCAAGAATTTGGCCAGATACTGAACCTGAACCATAATTTTTATTATTGAAATTTTACAATTGAAACTTGAGTGTCACCTGTTGACATTAAAGTATCATTTTCAGCTTTCCTGGGCTTTCTAAGTCGCAGTGCCTTTAAGGGATCATACATTGTATTTGGTTTTGCCAGGCACTCTGGTATCAGCTGAATCCAAATTCTGAAGAAAGCTCTTAGATAAGGCCAAATTCTGGATTCTGTGCAGTATTGATTACATACCTTGCAACATTCAACGTTGATATAAGGCCATACCTGCAGCTTTCCAGCATTGCCCACTTATGCCTAAGTCCTTCCTAAACCCAACCCACTGTCTAATAAGTTGGCCCCTATTCAGGCCCATGAATTAGGACTTCCCCACCAAAATTGGACTTGATCAAGTCCCTCTTGTCTCTCTGTAGCTTAACATTTTTACAGTTTTTTACAGTATTAATTATAATTATGATGGCAGCTATATATTCAGCCATTGATTGATGCTGGGCAGCAGGTGCCCCAACACAAGTATAGGGTGTAGGTGTCATCATCTTGCTCTACTTTCCCCACTTTCCCCTAATCATCCTACCTAAAGCTTCAGCTCCGGGTGTCTTTAGTACATACAGGGCCCAGGACGGTCAAACTTCTTTGCAGCCACCCCAAAAACATTTCTGCCAATACAGTTTAATTTAACATATTCCATATGGAACCAATAGGCTTGTTTCCTAAAGTGAATGCTTGGAAAATCTTCCATTCGTATGTTAAGAGTACACATCCTTTCCTCATTAGCTGGAAAGTGGAGAGGTTTTGGCACAGGTTCTGTGTGGAAGCATTGCACAGCTTTTATATGGATTTTGTTTTTAGCCTTTGATGACACTGTTTAGAATAGGAAGTATCTAATAAGTAAAGCATTTTGTCTAATGTGCTGCCAGTGTGTTTAATATATGCCTGGAGGTCTGAAATCCTATCTTCTTCACTACAGTAATATGCATTTAATTCCCTGAAAGGAGAAGGTCGAACTTTTTAAAAGAGACTCAAAGTACATTTTCAAATGGGGTAATTGAAACCATCTGGCTAAGGGTACAGGAGTAATGTACAGTTGGTTTTTATGGTTTAATCACGATCATGTTAATGCCCACCGGTAGCTAATTAAAGAAAACTTTTATTGTTCTCTTTAAATGGGTTGTAGAGGGAATATGAGTGGTGATCTACTTACGCTACCCAGTGATAAACAGTACCTTTATAATCGTTAACAAGCGCCAGCGAGCCTATATATCACATGGGTCCCAAGTGAATACAGCTCAGGTTTGGGGTCAGTATTGTTTTCTTTGTAAATATGGCCCTGGTGTTATTTTCTGTGCCTTTATGGGACTATTTAAAGGCCAAATATACCCTAAGTATGTGATTCATTTAATTTGCATTCACTTTCTCCTAGGCCTAGGGCTTGAGTTGTTGAAGCGGTAAGTCCCATGCTCCTTACAAACATTCACCTGCCACATTTGGTACTTTATTTACCACGAGGGAAACAAAGGTGTCCGTGACCATAAGGTTGGCCAAGGTCATTGTTATATAAATAATGTTCTTTTGGATTTTTCCCATGAATTTTGGGTGTTGCTGATACTGTGTGAGTATGTTTTATAGGATCACTGCAGAGCCCCCTACCTATATGCATTATCCACACCATGCCCCTGCTCCCACTTACCTGAGCAGAAAAAAAAAAAAGTAGCACAGTTGGGCTTGATGGCCACCAAGTCTGGATACATCCTTAGCACTGGAAATGTGCACTTGAACCCCACTGCTTGTTTAAATTACTCTAGTATGGGGGAGCAGGGCCATGGATGGAGTGGTTGGGTTGGTACCTTTGCAGGGGCCTTTTCTAGCAAAGCATTTTAGTTTTTCGTTATAGTAAACCTGGTAAGTAAGGCCTTTATTTAAAAAGGTAAGGACCCTCTAGGCAGGTGTTTATTTTTGTATTCATTGGTGCTGGCATACCTTTTTCAGTGCTAAATGCCCCTAATATACATTAGGGGGCAGATTTATCAAGGGTCGAATTGAAAATTAGATTTTTCGAAATTTTTTATGGGTTAAACTGTGAAATTCCGCTATGGAGTTTTTGAAATTTGATTCAAGTTTTTAAAAAAAATTGAATTAGAGTTTTGAGATTTATCATACTCTGGCCCTTTCAGAACTCAAATTCGCCACCTAAAACCAGCCAAAGGTCCAGGGATCAATCTGGAGTTGCAGTCTTCCTGACATTCGAGTTTCTTTAAATTCAAATCTAATTCGATTCAAGTTTTCGGGTCAATTTAATTCATTCGAGTTGTAAAAATTTGATTTTTTTTTTAAATAAATTTTGATTGGTCGAATTTATGGGAGTTTTTAAAAACTCACCTGAATTTGAAGTTCGACCTTTGATAAATGTGCCTCCCCCTGTTACTTTATACAGTATTTGTATATATATATCAAGAAAAAAAAAAAGCCTTTGCTCTCTGCAGAGACACTAGTTGCAAGTGAAAAAAGCATTGCTTGAGCACAGGGATCTAGTGTCTAGTGGACCCTTATTTTTGCTTAAAATGCAGTTATGTATTAAGAAAACAATTACTTTGTGACTTTTCTTGCAGAGAAAATCCATAATACTCCATGTCAGAATTATTTAATAGAAATATAATTTCACAACAGCTTTGGAAAGCAGATGGTAATGATACCTGGCAGTCTGTTGAGATTTCTAATCAATGCATTCAGGCACAAATATGCAGGGTCACAGGGCAGAATAACCTATGACAATGGATATTACAAAACAATTGTAGCTGAATAAAATCAATATAAACCCAACGTAAACTCTGTAGCCAAAAGTGTCTGTGCACCTGCCTGCCAACCCAACATCTTAAACCAATTGTGTGTGGATCTTGCTTTGCGTAAAGGAGCATAACTGTAAAACAGGAAAGGGCCTTCTCCAAACTTAATATAAAGAAAGAAGAACAAAATTTCAAGAACTTTAGGTGCCACAGCCCAAACCATGATAACAGCTCCAGACTTATTCCTCTTCCATCAGCATTCTGCATTGTGTATTTAGGCATAGTATTCTTCTGCCATCCACAAAATCCAATTCACCAACTTTCAGTGTTGGCAACAGACCCAGTTCTGGCAAATGCCAGAGGGGCCGCTGTCACCACTTATTGGCCTGTTTGGGCCTCTGTGTACTTGAAATGCCAGGGCCTATTTTGAATCCCAGTCCAAACCTGGCTGGCAATGTTTACACCGCCATTTGGTCCATACTTAAAGGGGTCCTGTCATCGGAAAACATGTTTTTTTTCAAAATGCATCAGTTAATAGTGCTACTCCAGAAGAATTCTGCACTGAAATCCATTTCTCAAAAGTGCCAACAGATTTTTTTATATTCACTTTTGAAATCTGACATGGGGCTAGACATTTTGTCAATTTCCCAGCTGCCCCCAGTCATGTGACTTGTGCCTGCACTTTAGGAGAGAAATGCTTTCTGGCAGGCTGCTGTTATTCCTTCTCAATGTAACTGAATGTGTCTAAGTGGGACATGGGTTTTTACTATTGAGTGTTGTTCTTAACTCTACCAGGCAGCTGTTATCTTGTGTTAGGGAGCTGCTATCTGGTGACCTTCCCATTGTTCTTTTGTTTGGCTGCTGGGGGGGGAAAGGGAGGAGGTGATATCACTCTAACTTGCAGCACAGCAGTAAAGAGTGATTGAAGTTTATCAGAGCACAAGTCACATGACTTGGGGCAGCTGGGAAATTGACAATATGTGTAGCCCCATGTCAGATTTCAAAATTGAATATAAAAAAATCTGTTTTCTCTTTTGAGAAATGGATTTCAGTGCAGAATTCTGCTGGAGCAGCACTATTAACTGATTCATTTTGAATTTTTTTTTTTCCCATGACCGTATGTATCCCTTTAATTTGTTTTTTTCTGCAGCTGATTGCCCATGAAAGTCCCCTGCTCCTTATGAAGAGTTCTTAGGCTGATGTTACATTAGTGAATGTTCCATCTAAAGGTAGCAATACACTATAAGATTCACTCGTTTTGTGAGGTGCCAAACAAGCAGATCTTTCTCCTGATATCAAGTTTATATCAAGTTATTAAGTTTAGGGTTGAATTCTCCTTTAAAGATTTTAGTAAAGTGTCCTCATAGTTTTGCCCAGAAATATGTATAAATAGGTATTAACATGCACAAATGATTAATTTATTTTGAGGAAGAATTGTTTTTAATTTTTAAAGGGATTGTTGCACCTCTCAGAATTAATACAAATTTTTTAATGTTGTTGTATAACCAAATGGGGTCAACCACAACATTCAAATTACTTGTAGAATCACTTTTACTGCAGAATTGCCTATAGTGCCAAACTCATTTTATTTGCCTTAGGCCTACGATAGACCAGCTTTAAAGGCTCATTTGTGTCTAACATAAACAGGGTCGAACTGCGGGGCCCACCATCAGACCGCCGTGGTATTTTATCCAATTTTTAAAAATTATTTCCTTTTTCTCTGTAATAATAAAACAGTACCTTGTACAGGTATGGGACCTGTTATCCAGAATGCTCAAGACCTGTTGTTTTCTGGATAACAGATCTTTCCGTAATTAGTATCTTCATAAGTCTACTAGAAGATCATATAAAAATTAAATAAACCCAATGGACTGGTTTTGCTTCCAATAAGGATTAATTATATCTTAGTTTGGATTAAGTACAAGGTACTATTTTATTATTACAGAGAAAAAGGAAATAATTTTTTTTAAAAATTGTATTATTTGGATAAAATGGAGTCTATGGGAGTCTTTCCGTAATTCGGAGCTTTCTGTATAATGGGTTTCTGGATAACAGATCCCATACCTGTGCTAGATCCAAACTAAGATATAATTAATCCTTATCGGAAGCAAGACCAGCCTATTCAGTTTATTTCATGTTTAAATGATTTTCTAGTAGACTTTTGGGATGAAGATCAAAATTACAGAAAAATTCGTTACCCAGAAAAACCCAGGCCTCATCCTTGTAATATGAATAGGAGTGGGCCTGCATAGAAGGATAAGAAATAAAAAGTAACAATAACAATAAAATTATACCCTTGCAGAGCAAAAGTTTTTGGCTGCTGGGAGAAAGCTGAAATGAGGCAGAAGAGGAGGGCAAATTATCCAAAAACTATAAAAAAAAATAAAGAATGAAAACCAATTGCATAGTTGCTAGGAATATGGCATTGTATAATATTACGTCACTGTGACAATATAAGCCTTTCTTTATATAATATATCATTTTTTATCATTTAAAGGTCTCAAAGCAAGAGCATCAGAAACTGGATTCCTTGGATGGCCGCACGGTTGACACTTCATCACGTTACAGCGGCGCCCAAGACAGCGGTATTGGTAGTGACAGCGTGAAAATAAGAATAGTTCAGGTTGAGCAGCAAAGTGGGGCAAGTCATCACAGGATCGTCCGACCATCCAAGCAGTCATCTATAGTAAAGAATCTGAACTTCATTCCCTTTGACATATTTATTACAGCCAGTTGCATTTCCTTAATGAGCTACTCATGTACTGCCTTGCCCAAACAGAAAAACATCGCAAATGATGGCGAGAAAGTTGGGAAAAGCTCATTAAACCAAACAAACTCAGAGACGGATGGAGTTGTGGAGAAACCTGAGGTCACAGGTATTTCCACGCTTACTGCTGAGGACCTGTTTGCTGACAACACTTCCTCGGTCCTCACAAAACCTGGACTTGTTTCTCTAGAGCGGCTGCATAGTACAACAAGGTCTTCTGCTCGGCAGGCTTTGGGAATCACAATAGTGCGTCAGCCTGGGCGAAGGGGAACAGGAGACATGCAGCTGAATCCATTCTTGCACCTGGTCCTGTCCCAGCCCTCTTTGCTCATCAGCTGTCATCACCGAAAACAGAAATTGGAAATCTCTATGTTTGATGCACTTCTCAAAGGAGCAGATCCAGAATACAAATGTTCAGGTAAGAGTGGGCCCAAATAACGATCAGTGATTCAGTGTAGAGTTCCATTATTATAAAAACCTGAAGGCAAATCTTCCATCAAATAGATGAAACAAAGTGAAAAGATTTATTGTATCCTCCGCCTTACGCATTTCGTGTTATGAACACTTAATCATAGGCCTATGATTAAGTATTCATAACACGAAACGCGTAAGGCCAAGAACACAATAAATCTTTTCACTTTGTTTCAATTATTTGGTGGAAGATTTGTCTTCATTTGAGTGCCTGCTCTGTATTTATTTTCGGTTATCCACTCCCTATGCTGAGGGCTCAGGGCAGTGCACCTGGGCCACTTCCCCTATGTGGTGAGTAATATTTCTACTTTGTGGAGACCTTTTTCTTGAAGTTTTATTATATTTTAAAAACCTGCCCTATATCCCTTGAGAACCCATCCTGTGCCTGCATTTAAATAGAACACAAGACAGCAGAGTACCCAGTAACATGTATCATATACAGATATGGAATCCGTTATCCGTAAACCCGTTACCCAGAAAGCTCAGAATTATGAAAAGGCCATCTCCCATAGACTCCATCCAAATAATCCAAATCTTTAAAAATCATTTCCTTTTTCAATGTGGTAATAAAACATTACAGGTATGGGGCCTGTTATCCAGAATGCTCGGGACCTGGGGATTTCCAGATAACAGATCTTTCCGTAATTTGGATCTTCTTACCTGAAATCTACTAGAAAATCATGTAAACATTAAATAAATCCAATAGGCTGGTTCTGAATTCAATAAGGATTCATTATATCTTAGTTGGGATCAAGTACAAGGTTCTGCTTTATTATTGCAGAGAAAAAGAAAATAATTTTTAAAAATTTGGATGATTTGGCTAAAATGGGAGCCATTCCATAATTCGGAGCTTTATTTATAACGGGTTTCCGGATAACGGATCCCATACCTGTACCTTGTACTTGATCCAAACTAATATATAATTCATCCTTATTGGAAGTAAAACCATCCTACTGGGTTTATTTAATGTTTACATGATTTTCTAGTAGACTTAAGGTATGAAGATCCATATTACGGAAAGGTCCACTATATGGAAAACCCCAGGTCCCGAGCATTCTGGATAACAGGTCCCATACTTGTACAGTATATCATCAACGGCAACTCAAAAGGAAATACTCTTCCGCTAATGGTTTGTCCCCACCTCTTTCTCTCCAACACCCCTTTTCCTTCAAATATGATCTTACCAATGAGCTTTCCCTGTGCTAACATTTTCTTAAAACAAGCCTTCTCCCTGAATACCAATGTCCAGCGCCGGATTTCACACCCCTAGGCCACGCGGTCCAACCAGGCGGCCCCGCGGTCCTAGCGCCCACCTTCCCAGCGCGCCAGTGAAAAAACGCCGGCGCAGTTGGTGTAGTTGAACGGCGGCTGGGCGGCATGCCGCCCCTATTTCTTTGCCGCCCTAGGCCCGGGCCTATGCGGCCTTGCCGCAAATCCAGGCCTGCCAAAGTCTTGCAAAAGCTTTTTCTACAGAGGAGCTGAGAAGTACGAGTATGAAAAGCCGATCCCCTGAATAAGACACATTCAACACAAACAGAAAATTAGGTCCATATTATGCTATAAGCTTGCTTTTAAATATTAGGGTTAACATATTATCCAAGAGTGCATAAGCAGGGACAGTGTAAACATTTAGAAAATACAGAAACTATATATATATATAGAGAGAGAGATGAAGATGTCTTGACTTGACTCACCATTCCTATCTCTAAGGCTGAGCTGTATAACAATTTTAATGCTCTCATCCAGCCTTATCCATACTCATCTGCATGTTTATACATTGTTAAGCAGCTATGGAATGTAACCGCTGCCCCCACCCACAGCGACACCTTGAATCCATCTTTGATCATTTGTATTTGCCGTAGTGACTGTTTCAACTTACCATTCGATTTGAAAGATTGAGGTATTTTGTTCATCACACTGTGAGCAAAAAGTAGCCTTTGCCCTATAATTTAAGCATGTAGCTAAATTCCCAGGATAGTAAAGGCAAGACAGCTTATCCGTGCCTGACAGCTAACACATGTGCCATATTTCTGCGTGTGGGACCTGATTATGTGCTCTTAAATGTTATTGTATGTGTATTATACAACTAACCTCACCTTTGCTTGTTCTATAGGTCTGTGAAAATTCCTGTTGAGTGCCATCATTTGACCTCATGGGATCCGTTATCAGGAAACCCGTTATCCAAATAACAGGATGGCCCTCCCATAGACTTCATTTTATTCATATGATCAAAATTTTTAAAAATGATTTCCTTTTCTCTGCAATAATAAAACAGAGCCTATTTCTTGTTTCCAACTAAGATAATCCTTATTGGATGCAAAACCAAGCTATTGGGTTTATTTAAAGGGATACTGTCATGGGAAAAAACATTTTTTTCAAAATGAATCAGTTAATAGTGCTGCTCCAGCAGAATTTTGCGCTGCAATACATTTCTCAAAAAAGCAAACAGATTTTTTTTATATTCAATTTTGAAATCTGACATGGGGCTAGACATTTTGTCAATTTCCCAGCTGCCCCAAGTCATGTGATGGCACTCGGAGCGCTTCGTTTTCCAAAGTTCCCAAAATTGCCTCACGAGGTAACTTCGGCGACTTCAGAAAATGAAGAGATCCAAGTGCCATCCTGTCGCAATTTTCAGTCTAGTCGGCAGGAAGGCAGGGGAGGCAGTTCTGGGAGATTTGTCGCCTCGAAGAAGATGAGATTTGTTGCCGGGCGATTAATCTCCCCGAATTGCAGCGTGTGTCTCTGCCCTTAAAGTAAAACATTCCAAATTACAGCAAGATCTGTTATTCAGAAAACCCCAGAGCATTCCGTATGGGACCTGTTACCCAGCATCCTCGGGACCTGGGGTATTAGTACAGAGAAACAGGGAATCATTTTTTAAAAATTTGATAATCTGGATAAAAAGGAGACAGTCATCTGTTAGTCTGAGCTTTCGGGATAACGGGTTTCCAGATAATGGATCCCATACCTCTACCGTGGCACTCAACAGGACTTTTCACAGACCTAAAGAACAAGCAAAGGTGAGGCTGGATACTGTAATAACTTGGTATATTTCATTACACAGCACTGGTACCCAGGTACTTACATTATGTTTTACCGTGAAATCTTTGTTTAAGGCCTAGAGCAATTTGGTATTGTGGCCTTGTATTCTTTCTGGGTGATCCATAGACCTCCATGAGTAGAGGAGGAAGTGGATTGGGTGTTAATAGAAGAAACCACAAGATGGCAATGAAATGGGAGGTAATATTTCTAAGAGACATAAGTGTGCCAGATGCAGACGGGCAGCTCCCTGCTCTCACTATAGCCCTAAGTAGAGGAATCCTGAGTTCCATCCAGGGACTTGATCCAGAGCAATTGCTACTGGAGCCCGCAAGCAAGGAAACTGCATAAGATGTAATACAAATTGGCACTAAGTGCCAGATGTAAACATGTGTGAGCTTTGGTTATTGTGTCTCTCACTCTGTTAATGAAGATTTGTAGTAGAGAACAAATGGTTTGTATTTATTAAGGCTTTGGTTTTAAAATGTGAAATATTTAGGGAAAACTCTGTGAATGTAGTGGCGTTTCATTGCAACAAAGAGCCAACTGCAAAACACACAACATACCAAGAAATCAGAGTTTTCACCTTGATTCAGGCAGCTTAAAATGGGTTGCCCAAGAGCAGTGATCCCCAACCAGTGGCTCATGAGATGTTGCTCCTAGTGGCCTCAAAGCAGGTTCTTATTTTTGAATTCCAGGCTTGGAGGCAAGTTTTGGTTGGATAAAAACAGATGAACTGCCAGAGTCTCCTGTAGACTGCCAGTCCACATAGCCAGAGCCCTTATTTTGGGAACATGTATGCTTTCATTGCTCTCAAACTCTTTTTTTCATCTGAATGTGACTCACAGGTAAAAAAAAGTTTGGGGACCCCCATCCAAGAGGGATGGTGGGCCAGCTCGAAAGAAAGATGGCAATGGAAGAATGACTCTAAACAAACATGGCTACTGTTTCATGCAGGCAAACCAGATTTGTAGGCCAGTTATGTATGCAGAAAGTCAGTTTGTCAGAGCAAGTGATGCAATTAAATAACATCTGGAAATGCAGATTTTCTTGGTCTTCTAGCCTTAAAAGGACTTATTGCAAACAATAGTAATACTTATCTGCTTATCGGGGGAAAACTTTTCTGCCCATCTTTTACCTACATTTTTTTTTTCCCTTCTGGGAAACTGCAAAAGACCTTTGATAAATCCACCCCTCTATTTCCCATTAGTGAAACAGATTAGTATTTGCTGTTCATGAGACAGATGTTGAATTTACCTACAGCAACTAAGTTATGACGTAGAAGACTTCAGTCTGCAGGTCATTTGTGCAGCTGTTCTTTAAGGCTATTATATGTATTACTGAAGGTAATTACTCTTACTGAAGGTGTTACTAATTGTTAATTGCAATTAGTGCAGTAAGTATATTAGTGCTACTGTTAAGTGGATTGATTTCACCGGTTGCTTTGGTCAGATTTGGGCATGATACAGCAATTTATTGTAAAATTACAATTATGAGAGTTCCACTACAGGTATGGGATCCGTTATCCAGAAACCCATCCTCCAGAAGGCTTTGAAGGCTGTCTCCCCTAGACTCCATTTTATCCAAATAATTAAAATTTTTAAAAAACGATTCCCTTTTTCTCTGTAATAATAAAACAGTTCCTTGTAGTTAATCCAAACGAAGATAAAATTAATCCTTATTGGAAGCAAAAAATCTATTGATTTTATTTAATGTTTACATGATTTTTTCCACACCCAAGTAGAAAATGAAGAGGTGCCAATTCAGTTGAGGCTGCCCATTTAAACTCTCCAAAAAAACGAAAATAGTTCAAAATGAAAAAGAAGATTGCACATTCTATTACATAAAAAAAAGTCAAAATTTATTATAAGCCAAAATGACATCATACAATAGCTGGCCCAACGCATTTCGAACCACATAGTGGTCTTCATCAGGGAAAAAATACATCAAAAATTCAAAAGAAAAAAGGCCAAATTAAAAAAAAAAAGGCCAAATTACGGAAAGGTACATTATCCTGAAAACCCCAGGTCCCAAGCATGCTCGATAATAGGTCTCATACCTATATCAGTGTTTCAGGTGGACATTTTTCAGTTTTAGAGATGAAACATCAAGCACCTTTATTCCTTCCCCCACCCCTATGAATAAACTCACTGCCCCACTTGTATGTTATGGTGATTTCATTATGTCAGGCCCATCATGGTCATGGGTTTGCTTCAGTTACAGCCGAGGCTTCATGTCAAACCAGCCTTATGCTCTGAATCAAGATTTGCAGCCTGGTATGAACACTGGCAACACTAGGGACATAATGCAAACACTATCTTGATGGCATTTATGAAGTTGTCAACACAATAACGATTTGATATGGTCTTTAAAAATGTGCAAACATTGAATAAAGGAGCACAGCAAGATCTGTTATAGGAAGAGCTGTGGTCACGAAGTACTTATGTGTTGTTACTGCTAACTTATTGATTAGAAGAATTCCACGTCCAATCCTCAAACTTGTTGGGAGAGTGTTACATAGTAAGATTAGATGTGAGAGAATGATAAAGTGAATAGAGGGGTAGAAAACTTGGGTTTAAAATAATATCTGCCTCAATGCAGTAACAGGCACACTACTTCTTATATAGGAAAATCATGCTAAGGATTTCCTTGCATGCGGTTTGTCTCCGCAGTTTAGATTTCACTTCACAACTATTATCAGTCGTTTTACAAAGTTACAAAATCTGATCCGATGCCTTGATAGATGTCTCATCTGAGAGCTTCCATCATGAAATGAAAGGAGAAACAAAATCCGGGCAAGGTATGGCAGAGCCATTGATCACAGCAGGCTTCAACATTATAACGATGCTTGTTATTGTCCACCAGAGGGGAAAAAAATGCACGCTTTGATGTGTGTGTGTCTTTTTTGCAAACTTGTACATTTTTTTGATATTTTACCTTTAATCACAGAGCCCGGCAGCTTGTTTTGGCAGAGCATCTTGGCTGTGGGTAAGAGCTTGTGAGTTATGCCACATTCTGCACACAGAACTTCATATGAACTCATAATAAAGTGACTCCTACGGAGCCGAGTTCTGTTCATAAACTCCTTTTGTTGTTTTTGCTTTTATGGAGGTCAGGAGTGAGCCTCAGAAGTGGTTTACAATTGCGCATCCACTTTTGTGGCTGACGTTTCCTGGTGCACATGCGCCCAAAGAAGCATTCTTGAGTTCCTCAACATATCCATTTTGACAGATGAATATAAGCTGTTATGTTATTTTATATTATATAGAACCTTCTTTATCTGCATCGTTGTGTTTATTCATTAGAGCAGTCACTAACACCAACGTCTGAAATGTGTGCATTTAAATATAATGTCAATTTATCCAGTGTTTATAATTGAGCCCCACTGTGTTTAGTGGGTAAAATAAAAGCTATTTAGAATACACATTTAAATAGTTACATAGTAGTAGAGGATGGAACACAGTATGCCTTTTCCCCAAGTAAATTCTCTCCAGTGTTGGATTGGGCTTCTTTGAGTCCATCAGTAAACGTGACATCCTTGGGACCTCTGACAGTGATTAGATTAATGTAGGTGTTAAATAGGTCTGTGCTAGAAATAAGAATGGTTTGATAAGATTTTTCCTGGGCATGGGCAAGGGATGCCACCCAGGCAGTATCTCACCAACCTGCAGGTAAATCACCAGCTAGAGCCAGGCAGGATTACATATTTTTACTTGCCATTCGTATTTACCCTTTCTCCAATCCCGCTACCTGATCTGATCTTTTACACAATATCCCTGCTCCCACCACCTACAGCTCCCTCCCCTGATCTGCCCAATGCCTGCCCCCAATCTACCCACCCCTGGCCCTGTGATGTCACTGCCTACCCTGCCTCTGTAATATCACCACCCTTGGGTACCCTGATACTTCAAGATCATTTTTCATCCATCTGAAATACGACGGAGGAGAAACTTTTGCTGATGGTCAATATATAGATTTGCAGTTGCTATACAGGCAGATGTGACCTATACATTTATATCAAGTATTTGGTGTTTGCCCTTTGATGAGATTTTACATTAAAATACAGTTGCCCCAGCCTACTGCAGACCCGATTAGTCTCTCCCGCAGAGCAATATGATTTTGGGCCTCAATGGTCCTTTCACATTAATCATGTCAGACATCCCTGACTTAATGAATCACACAGGCTGTCACCACAGGTGTATGGGGAACCTCAGTATAAATGAGATGTGTCACTCCATTCTGCAGCCCAATTGGCCCTGACACCTCGTGCCCTTGGTGCTACAAGCAAACACACAGGCCGACTGCTCAGAGAGATCCAGCCATACCCACATCATGTACATACTCAATACACTTCCTAAGGTTCTTTAGAAGCCTTCACATGTCTCATAGTTTGAAATATACCAGAGTCCGTGTGTTATCTTAATTATTTCTGGTTCCTTTTACCCTTTCATTTGGAAAACCTTGTCTGCTGTGTCTGCACGAAAGCAGCTTGGAGGTCAAACAGAATCCCAGAGCAGAGACGGTGCTTAGCAAGCCCAGGATACGAGGAGGCCTAGGGACCCTTCCCACACTGTCAGCTGAGTAATAGCCCACTAAGCACATTCTCACTTGGGTCTATCGACTGCACAGAGATAATTCTGTTTGAAATACATCCCTAGTCTTCCTGATTATGAATTGTATCAAACTTGCGTTTGCGTTTATCAAACTTGCGTTCCATCTATAGGGGGAGTGAAAGTTTGGTATGGCCTCATTCCCCTCCCTTAATGTTTCATTTAAACATTTGTATTTAGCTCTAAACAAAGGTAGGGCATTCACCCTGGAGCTCCCTTGAAACATTATTTAAGAATTCTTCCCACCCTCACATAAAAAAAGCAATTGAGTGCCTTGTGGTGTCACAGTTGAAGAAGTCCCACCATCATGCTCAACTGGGGAAGAAAATATAGTCTAAACATTTCCCAGTATCTACCCAGCTGCCAGAGGCATAAATTGCTCTTAAAGATGTTTTGAAGTTAAATCATATATTAATGAATTTGATGTGATTATATTGTAAATGCAGCACATACAGTGGTGTGCAAAACTATTTGCCCCCTTCCTGATTTCTTATTTTTTTGCATGTTTGTCACACTTAAATGTTTCTGCTCATCAAAAACCGTTAACTATTAGTCAAAGATAACATAATTGAACACAAAATGCAGTTTTTAAATGAAGGTTTATGTTATTAAGGGAGAAAAAAAACTCCAAATCTACATGGGCCTGTGTGAAAAAGTGATTGCCCCCCTTGTTAAAAAATAACTTAACTGTGGTTTATCACACCTGAGTTCAATTTCAAAGGTTATAAAGCCATTTCTAAAGCTTTGGGACTCCAGCGAACCACAGTGAGAGCCATTATCCACAAATGGCAAAAACATGGAACAGTGGTGAACCTACCCAGGAGTGGCCGGCCGACCAAAATTACCCCAAGAGCGCAGAGACAACTCATCCGAGAGGCCACAAAAGACCCCAGGACAACATCTAAAGAACTGCAGGCCTCACTTGCCTCAATTAAGGTCAGTGTTCACGACTCCACCATAAGAAAGAGACTGGGCAAAAACGGCCTGCATGGCAGATTTCCAAGGCGCAAACCACTTTTAAGCAAAAAGAACATTAAGGCTCGTCTCAATTTTGCTAAAAAACATCTCAATGCTTGGCAAGACTTTTGGGAAAATACCTTATGGACCGACGAGACAAAAGTTGAACTTTTTGGAAGGTGCGCGTCCCGTTACATCTGGCGTAAAAGTAACACAGCATTTCAGAAAAAGAACATCATACCAACAGTAAAATATGGTGGTGGTAGTGTGATGGTCTGGGGTTCTTTTGCTGCTTCAGGACCTGGAAGACTTGCTGTGATAGATGGAACCATGAATTCTACGGTCTACCAAAAAATCCTGAAGGAGAATAGAGATGGCGCGAACTGTTCGTCGGCGAACTTGTTCGCGCGAACATCGGGTGTTCGCGCTCGCCGGAAGTTCGCGAACGTCGCGCGACGTTCGCCATTTTGGGTTCGCCATTGTTGGCGCTTTTTTTTGCCCTCTCACCCCAGACCAGCAGGTACATGGCAGCCAATCAGGAAGCTCTCCCCTGGACCACTCCCCTTCCCTATAAAAACCGAAGCCCTGCAGCGTTTTTTTCACTCTGCCTGTGTGTGCTGAAGAGATAGTGTAGGGAGAGAGCTGCTGCCTGTTAGTGATTTCAGGGACAGTTGAAAGTTTGCTGGCTAGTAATCGTGTTGATACTGCTCTGTTATTGGAGGGACAGAAGTCTGCAGGGGTTTGAGGGACATTTAAGCTTAGGTAGCTTTGCTGGCTAGTAATCTACCTTCTACTGCAGTGCTCTGTATGTAGCTGCAGTGGGCAGCTGTCCTGCTTCTGATCTCATCTGCTGACTGCTGCAATAACAGTAGTCCTTGTAAGGACTGCTTTTATTTATTTTTTTGTTCCAATACAGAGCAGTATCAAGCAGATTACTAGCCAGCAAACTTACTATCATCTGTCCCTGAAATCACTAACAGCTCTCCCCCTACACTATCTCTTCCAAGCACACACAGGCAGATTTTTCAGATACATTTTTGCCCTTGATCCCCCTCTGGCATGCCACTGTCCAGGTCGTTGCACCCTTTAAACAACTTTAAAATCATTTTTCTGGCCAGAAATGTCTTTTTTAGATGTTAAAGTTCGCCTTCCCATTGAAGTCTATGGGGTTCGCGAACCGTTCGCGAACCGCTCGCATTTTTGCGCAAGTTCGCGAATATGTTCGCAAACTTTTTTTCCGACGTTCGCTACATCCCTAAAGGAGAATGTCCGGCCATCTGTTCGTCAACTCAAGCTGAAGCGATCTTGGGTGCTGCAGCAGGACAATGACCCAAAACACACCAGCAAATCCACCTCTGAATGGCTGAAGAAAAACAAAATGAAGACTTTGGAGTGGCCTAGTCAAAGTCCTGACCTGAATCATATTGAGATGTTGTGGCATGACCTTAAAAAGGCGGTTCATGCTAGAAAACCCTCAAATAAAGCTGAATTACAACAATTCTGCAAAGATGAGTGGGCCAAAATTCCTTCAGAGCGCTGTAAAAGACTCGTTGCAAGTTATCGCAAACGCTTGATTGCAGTTATTGCTGCTAAGGGTGGCCCAACCAGTTATTAGGTTCAGGGGGCAATTACTTTTTCACACATGAAAATGTAGATTTGGATTTCTTTTCTCCCTAAATAATAAAAACCCTCATTTAAAAACTGCATTTTGTGTTTACTTGTGTTATCTTTGACTAATAGTTAAATGTGTTTGATGATCAGAAACATTTTGTGTGACAAACATGCAAAAGAATAAGAAATCAGGAAGGGGGCAAATAGTTTTGCACACCACTGTACATGTTCATAATTATTGACATTGCCAGCTTTGGTAAAAGGGCTTGATTCTTGCCAATCAAGGCAACACTTACTCTTTCTTACATCCAACCATTGTTTGCCCTTTCCTCTTCTTGGTGTGGGTCCTAGGGATTATCAAATAGAAACACTGTATCATGCTAGGTACCCAGAATCCACAGAGCTGGCTCATGTTTCCATGTCAAGGGGGGTGGGGTTCTGCACTTAAAGGACAAGGAAAGTTAAACTAAAGAAGTAGCTAGAAATGTTGTACAATATGTTTTAGGCTTCTTTACCAGTCCCAGGCAACCACAGCCCTTTAGCAGCAAAGATCTATGTCTCCAAAGATGCCCCAGTAGCTCCCCATCTTCTTTTCTGCTGATTCACTGCACATGCTCTGTGCTGCTGTCACTTACTGAGCTTAGGGACCCACTCACAATATACAGTACACATAGAATAGAAATGTCACAATATAAGGCTGATTAGTAATTAATATGAATAATTACTACATGGCAGCACAGAAACCAGTGCTACTAGCATGAGAATTTAATAATCAGCCCTGTAGCATCAGCTTATATTACAGGCCAACCTTATTTTGTGATAATTTGTGACGACCCCTAAGCTTAGCTTCTCAATAGCTGCTCAGAGCCCACTGAGCATGTGAGTGTCACAGACACTTTCCAAGATGGTGACCCCCTGTGACAAGTTTGAAGTCCTGGATCATTGCTGCTATTGACAAGCTGAAGCTTTAGGCTGGTGCAATAAGTTCAGTATATAAAACATGGCATTTGTAGCCCTATTAATTTTTAGAGTTTAGTTCTCCTTTAATGGCATGGCCTTAATTCGCTCATTAGAGTCATATGACCCTCGAGCTACAGTCATGCATGCAAATGAGAATTGTACATCCCTACTTAAAATAACATTTTTAAGCAAGAAATATACTTTAGCAAGGTTTAAAAGGAATATGTCATGGGGAAACTTGTTTTTTTTACAAAATGCACAAGTTAATAGCATTCCTCCAACATAATCCTGCACTGAAATTTGTTTTTCAAAAGAGCAAACAGATTTTTTTATATTTCATTTTGAAATCTGACATTGGGCAAGATGTGTTAGATTCCCAGGTAGCCTGAATCATGTGACTTGTGCTTTGATAATCTTCAGACACTGTTTACTGTTGCACTGCAAGCTGCAGTGATATAACCCCCAGGCCCGGATTTGCGGCAAGGCCGCATAGGCCCGGGCCTAGGGCGGCAAAGAAATAGGGGCGGCATGCCGCCCAGCCGCCGTTCAACCTCACCAGCTGCGCGGCGCGCTGGGAAGGCGGGCGCTAGGACCGCGCGGCCGCCTTGTTGGACCGCGCGGCCTAGGGGCGCCGAGACATGAAATCCGGCGCTGATAACCCCTGTCTGTTCCCCTCATCAGCCCATCAGCAGAACAATATGAAGGTAACCAGAACAGCTCCACAACAACTACATTGCCTATTGATAAATATGAGAAGAGCACTCATTAGAAAAAAACCAAGTCTGGCTAACCCAAGTTGCAACTCCTTCAGTTACATTGAGTAGGAGAAACAATAGCCTGTTAGAAAGCAGTTCCAATGTGCAATGCTGGCTCTTTCTGAAATCACATGACCAGGCAAAATGACGTGAGATGGCTGCCTACACACCAATATTACAACTAAAAAAAATAGACTTATTGGTCCAAGAATAAAAAGTAAAAATTTAGAATGCATTACTTGCAATGTAAACAGGGTAATTTAGTAATAACAACAATACCATAAAAATCATGACAGAATCCCATTAATATAACCTTATATAACCAATAGCAGTTCAGGAGAATATACAGGGCAAGTTCTCTACCAAGATTGTCTCATTTATCCCCGTACGTGCCAATGAAATGGTGTCTCCTGTGGCCATAGTGACAAGGAATGTGCATGATTGCTTGATGGACTTTACTATGCATTATCTTCTGTAAGTGCAGGTTTATTGGAAAACAATATGATGGATGGCAAAGGTGTTACAAAAATATACCCGTATAAAATAGTGAACATCCCGTCCGATGGCGCTCCTTTCCCCTTCGGTTGCTGCAGGCAAGATGGCGGACGTGACGTTTTGACGCATGAGCGTGCGGCATCAATGTACGTGACACGTGACGTCAACCTGCCCATTTTGTCGTGAAAATCCCCTTTAAATAGATGTTAAAGACTCCTACACCTTGCCCGGTTATAGGTTCTACCTTGTTTGTTCCTGGGTGCACTATTTACTAATTACTAATGATTCCTGGTCCTGACTTCAGCCTGTTTCACTGACTATTGAATTCTTGCTGCCTGAACTGACCCTTGCCTGGACTTGACTACGCTGAACTTCTTAACCCCTTGGATAACTCAAACTGTGTTTGGTGCCTGCTACTTCCTCCTTGTCCGTATATCCCAACCGGAGCCTTCGGGCCCTGACACATACCAATACTGAGGGTCAGTGTCGGACTGGCCCACTGGGATACCAGGAAAACTCCCAGTGGGCCCAGGTGTCAGTGGGCCCAGGTGTCAGTGGGCCCTCCTTCTTCTAAAAATTTGGCCTATTTCATGGTCATTATCAGTTTCTATGAGAACAAAGAAGCTAAATAGATGGATTAATAGATTATAGTATGTAAAGAAGAGAGACTAGGAGAATAGAGGTTGAGTGAAGAGAGGAAGAAAAATAGGATTTTGGGTGGGCCCCTGGTGTCCCAGTCCGACACTGTGTGGGGCCCCTGAGGTAACAGTCCCAGTGGGCCCAGGACCCCCAGTCCGACACTGCTGAGGGTCGATTTAAATGTGCTATACTGAAAATCATTATTTTTTTAAAATCTGCAATACAGTGTTTTTCCAAAATCCCAGCAACCCTGTGCTTTTTTTAATCATGGTTTTGCACGTTTTGGGGGGTTTATTTCTACCCACTGAAACATTGAAATTCATACTGACTTTCCATTGCCTTGTTAGATCAGTTTGATGCCAAAAATGACTGTACAATTGGGGTGACATGTCTGCTGTGTAACTAGTAAGTCAGGCCTGGAATACATCATATAATAATTGTATTATTGTTGTATTATTCTTCTCTAGTTCGGCATTTCTCAAACTGTAGGTCAGGACCCCCCAGAATGTTCACAATGTAACCTGAGAGGGGTTATTTCAAATTTTCTCAGTGTCAATGGTTGACTTTTTCTTGTTGTCTTTATATGTTTGTATAGTTGAGAAGAGACAACGTGACTGGTAAAAAAAAACCAATATATATATTTATATTTATTTATTCATGGGACTTGTTATCTAGAATGCTGGGGATGAATTATATCTTAGTCTGGATCAAGTACAAGGTGCTGTTTTATTATTATGGAGATAAAGGAAAGGAAGCCATTTTTAAAAATTTGGATTATTAGGATAAAATGGAAAATGGGTTTCAGGATAACAGATCCCATAACTGTATAGGCATTTGTATGTATATATATAACAGTATGTTGGTTCTGAGCAGATTATATTAGCATGACATAATGTTGCTTTTTAAAGAGAATAGTGAATTAAAACCCTGTGCTAATTAATCAGGTTCAGGGCACATTCTGACTTATTGTTTAAACATCTAATGTAAAGCCAAAAGTGCTAAGTATTTCTTTATCTGTAAGTGAAGCGGCTTTGGGAATGGCCGGTCTGGAATTTGAAAATGATTTACTAATGTGCCTGGGAAGAGATTTCATTAAGTGGATCTGTTTATCCTTCCATATATTTTATAGAAATGTGTGTGAGGTGTGTTGACGTGTGAATTTGTACACACCCATGGAGTATGTATGCTTTATTCTACATGGATGGATGTGGTTACACAAAGAAAATCTTTCATAGATAGATAGATAGATAGATAGATAGATGATAGATAGATAGATAGATAGATAGATAGATAGATAGATAGATAGATAGATAGATAGATAGATAGATATAGAGGGTGAGATAGATAGAGAGATAGATAGATATAGAGAGCTAGATAGATAGATAGATAGATAGATAGATAGATAGATAGATAGATAGATAGATAGATAGATAGATAGATAGATAGATAGATAGATATAGAGAGCGAGATAGATATAGATAGATAGATAGATAGATAGATAGATAGATAGATAGATAGATAGATAGATAGATAGATAGATAGATAGATAGATAGATAGATAGATAGATAGATAGATAGATATAGAGAGCGAGATAGATATAGATAGATAGATAGATAGATAGATAGATAGATAGATAGATAGATATAGATAGATAGATAGATAGATATAGATAGATAGATAGATAGATAGATAGATAGATAGATAGATAGATAGATAGATAGATAGATAGATAGATAGACTCATAAAGCCACAGCAAATTAGTTGCGTTTTTTTGCCTGGAAGAATTCCCAAGAGGTTTCTATTCTCACATGGTAAGGTTAAAGATACTAAAATTCCAGAAGGGGTTTCCATGCCCAGTTCATATATTTTATATCTGATAATGATACCGCCCAGCCATATGTTCAGTGTAAAAACAGGGTGTAACGTAGTTACAGATTGCAATAGGAATCCAACAATTAATATCAGTATAAATATATGTCCTTCTCAAGGTCCATAAATAACAAAAATGGAAATAAAATGCACGCATAGTGCGTACGTTTTTAAATAAAGGGCCAAATACATTTCTTGGCAAGAGGTTTAAGCCACAATAGCCTTTACACACTACCATCTTACTAATTAAAGCTCTGAATTACAGATATGGGTCCATTATCTGGAAACCTGTTATTCAGAAAGCTCTGAATTACAAGAAGGCCATTTCCCATAAACTAAATTTTAATCAAATATATATTTTTTTAAAGTATTCTCCTTTTTCTCTGTAATAATAAAACAGACTGATCCAAAGTAAGATATAATTAATCCTTTTTACTCTGTAATAATAAAACAGTATTCATATAAGAATATGATTCATATAAGATATCTCCATATAAGATAAGATCTAAGATAAGATATATAAGATATAATGTATATAATAAACTATTGGAAGCAAAACCTGCCTATTGGGTTTAATTAAGATTTACATCAAAATTGTTGCTGAATTTGCATCCTTCTATAAGTCTCTCTACGAACAGAAGGTGACTTTGATCCCTCAGTCCGCTCACTCGTTTCTTGACAGCATCCCTATCCCTAAGCTATCTCAATTGCAGCAGAGTAGTTTAGCCAAACCGATAGAGTCAGAAGAAATTGCGGAGGCTATCAAAGATCTTAAGCTGGCCAAAGCCCCGGGTCCTGACGGTTTCTCCGCCAAATATTATAGGACCTACTCTACCACACTAGTCCCCATTCTGTCCGCCTTATATAATGACATGCTGACTGGGATGGGAAAGTTTGACGCGGAATCTCAACTCGCATATATAACGGTTATACCTAAACCTAATTAAGATTTACATGATTTTCTAATAGACTTAAGATATGGAAATCAAAGTTACATAAAAATGTATTATCCGGAAAACCCCCAGGTCCCAAGCATTCTGGATATCAGGTCCCATATCTGTATACCTAAAGGGCTGCATGATATATTGCCACAATGGTTTAATGATATAACAACAAAAAAAACCCATTAACAATATATAAATACGTGGGTTTTATTTTAAATCTGACCGGCTAAAAAAAACTATCATAGTTTATCAAAAAAAAAAGAAGAAGGAAAACACATGGGAACTGTTTCAAGGCAACAATTAGGCTTAAATAAAGGTTATTTATATATTCATGCGAATTCCCTCTCTAGTTTAAAGAGTTAGTGACTTGCAGGTCTTTATTTTCCAGATTTAGAGAAATATAAATATTGGCCACATTGTTTACAACTCTGCGTATCCAAATTAGAATAGTAACCGTCGCAGAGATTCTCAGCGGAGCTTTTTGGGAATATTAAGGGATTTAAAGGACATAATTAATTGTCTCCAGAAGGAAGACATTGCCTTTGAGTCAAGCAGTTTGGAATAGACGTTATAAATAATGAATTTAATGATACTCCTGTACAAATAAATGGAGTAAGAAAGAGCCATTGGCAGATTTATCCACGTATTTTAAATATTTATGTGCAGGCCTGGTAATTCGGTTTCTGCTTTCAGTTCAAGGACTTTATAAGTCATGGTTCCCTTCAAATCATTTTCTAATGCAAGGTGCTTCCAGATTTTGGACTGGATTCAGCGGCATTCAATTTACCCTTGCAAACACGGCTGCTCCTTTGAAGTTTCTTCCCACTTAGACTAAGAGGGAACTTGGCATGTGTTGGATTGGTGGGACAAACTGGATTGAGTGATGGCGAGAGAACAGCAACCACAAACATCTAAGAGGCTTTCTCATAGAGTAATGGGATTTTTGCAACCTCAGGTTAATTTTACTAAATAGCAAAGGAGAGTTACACATTTCCCGGCATAAACAGGCTACGCCTTCAGAAATGACCCCAAATACAAACGGGGGGAATTGCATGAGAGCAAGGGTAGATATGACCACATTTTCCAACACTGGAAATTGTAGTTCTGCCCAACCAAGCCCCCAGGCATTTCTCAAGGGACTATCCTGCCAGTGGGGGAAAAGGGGGGGTTACCTTAGAGCAGGGGTCCCAAACCTTTTTTAACCATGAAACACAGTCAAATGTAAAAACAGTTGGGGAGCATTACAAGCATGCAAAAAGTTCCTGGGGGTGGCAAATAAGGGCTGTGATTGGCTATTTGGTAGCTCCTATGTGGACTGGCACCCTACAGTAAGTTCTATTGGGCATTACACCTGTATGATATTGGTCGTTTGGACCGATTTGACAGCTTATCTGCCCGTGTATGGGGGCTTCCGACGGGTCTTCCCGATCGATATCTGGCCACGATATCGATCGGGAAGGTTGGATTTTTACTCGACCGACCCGTCTGAGCCGCTTGGCGCATTGTAATTCGAACGTTCGGCCATACGGCCTAACGTTCGAATTACTCCCGATATAGCCATGCAGTTAATGGCATATCGGGGAAAGATCCGCTCGTTTGGCGATGTCGCCAAACGAGCGGATCTTGGAGTCTATGGCCACCTTTAGAGCCAGGTCCGGACTGAGAATTAAAATAGGTCCTGGTATTTAAGGTACACAGAGGCCCAAACAGCTCCCACCAGCCCACTAAATACTGACGTTCTATGGGACCTTATAGCAGCCCCTCTGGCATTTGCCAGAACCCACAGATTGCCAGTCTGGGCCTGCTTAGAGCCAAGTATTAAAGGAAAACTATGCACCCAAAATGAATACTTGAGCAACAGATAGTTCATATTAAAGAATCTTATCAAACTGGAATATATATTTAAGTAAATATTGCCCTTTTACATCTCTTGCCTTGAATCACCATTTCGTGATGGTCTGTGTGCTGCCTCAGAGATCACCTGACCAGAAATACTACAACTCTAACTGTAACAGGAAGAAGTGTGGAAGCAAAAGGCAGAACTCTGTCTGTTAATTGGCTCATGTGACCTAACATGTTTGGTTTGTTTGGAACATTTCTGTACACCGTGAATCATACGATCCCAAGGGGCTGCCATTATTTTTTAAAATGGCAATTTTCTATTTATGATTACCCAATGGCACTTACAGTACTACTAAAAAACTATATTATTATGAAAATGGTTTATTTACATGAAGCAGGGTTTTACATATGAGCTGTTTTATGCAATATCTTTTTATAGAGACCCACATTGTTTTCCTGTAATGAGTGTCCTGTTTCTTTAGCATTTATACTGTATATACAGGTATATTATCTATTATTCAGAATGCTTGGGAACTGGGGTTTTCTGGGTAAGGGATCCTTCCTTAATTTGGATCTCCATACATTAAGGGACAGATTTATCAAATATCGAATTTATTTGATTTTTTTAGAATTTGAATGTAGTCACAACTCGAATGGGAGGTTATTTATGAAAAAATTTGAACGTCTAATATTCAATCGAATACAAACGACCCGAAAATTTCAATCGAATTTGAATTGTTTTCCTCCAAAAAAAAACTTGAATGTCAGGAAGGCAATAAATATTTTTAAATGGTTGAACTTGGCTGGTTTTAGGTGGCGAATAATCAAATTAGAACCGTTTCCAGGGTCGAGGTGTGATAGATCTCACGTTCAAATTCAAATTTGAGTTAATGAATTGAAATTCAAATTTGTGACTTTTGACCAAATTTTTTTTTTCGAAAATTCAAATTTAAATTAGAATTTACGATGAGAACTTTAATAAATCTTCCCATAAATTTGCTAAAAATAATGTAAACATTAAATAATCCCAATAAGAATGTTTTGCCACCAATATGGATTCATACAGCTTAGTTAGAATCAAATACGAGGCTCTGTTTTATTATTACAGAGAGAAAAATTAAATCCTTCTTTAAAAATTAGAATTATTTGATTAAAATGGGAAATGGCCTTCTCGTCATTTGGAGCTTTCTGGTTATTATGTTGCCGCATAGCAGATCCATTAAATCAAGTGTAAGAAGGGGAATATGAATTCTCTGGTGGGTTAGGACTATGGTGGGTGCAGTTGTAGGTGCTACATAGGTGCACTCTTGTCTATCTGACTATAGCGAAACCACCCTGTGATTTGTAAATCTAAGTGAGAATATTAAAAATCATGTTCATGTTGAAGTGTAAGCACTTAAAACATGATCGGGTCATCCTACCTTATAAAATCAGTGTTGATCAGTAGAATAACCTCTACCAGGCACTGCCAGAAGCAGCTGAGATGATTGAGAAGACATTAGCATTGAAATGATATCATTGTTTGTCTACTTCTAGGGTTTCCATTACAATGTGGATATAACGACATCTGCTTATCATGTATTGCAGTCTTCCAAACATCACTTGTGTTGGCCAAGGGCGTGCGCGAGATGCATTTTTATACATCAACTAAAGCAACAAACACTATTAAGTCAAGTGTTGTAAATATTTACCCTCGTAAAGTAGAGTACTGGATGCAAAATAACACATGGCCAATAGTATTGTATTGCTTCTCCTACTGAGATCTTTGCACTAAGGTGCTGCTTCAGAATAAATTTGACTTTCAATATTTTTATGTCTGATATTTTGCTAATCTGATACAAGTGAACTCTTAACAACGTTGAAGGGAATGCTACAAAGGTGCTGGATATATACTAGTTATATGTTATTCAGTGGTCCACAACCAGTAGCTCTTGAGCAACATGTTGCTCTCCAACCCCTTGAATATTGCTCCCAGTGGCCTCAAAGCAGGTGATTATTTTTGAATTCCAGGCTTGGAGGCAAGTTTTGGTTGTATAAAAAACATTGCCAAACAGAACCTTAATGTAGGTTGACAATCCACATAGGGGCTACCAAATGGCCAATCACAGAACTTATGTGGCACCCCAAGAACATTTTTCATGCTAGTGTTACTCCCCAACTCCTTTTACTTCTGAATGTTGCTCACGGGTTCAAAAGGTTGGGGATCCCTGTGCTATATACTAGCTGCCTAGGGCTTGGCCCAGTGCTGGCAGTGTGGGGAAAAAAAGAACAAGGTTGTGGTATTCTGCTTGTGCAAATGTAGGTAAGGTATTGCTTTAAATCTGTCTGTTTATCCAGTGATCTTACTGGCATGTCAGGGGTGAATTGAGTGCACAATGGCCATATCTGCAATCATTTTACTGACATGTCTGGCTATTTGTTGTTTTTGGTTCTGGTTTTTGTTTTTAAGTTTTTTATGGTAATTGTATTTGGGGGTGTGGCTAAAAGGTGGGCATGAACTAAAATTTTACCAATGGTGTTTAACTATGCCCCTCTTTCTAGTGTTAGGAGATATGCTATATACAATATACATTAGAACCCCCATTTTATGTTTTTCAGGGGACCAGAAAAAAATGTGTAAAATGCAGGAAAATATAAAATCAGGGAAATGTATTATGCATAATATATAGGTGGGACCACAAAACAACAATGTAAAATGAGGGAAAACTTAGAATTAGGGGATGTAAAATAGGGGTTCTACTGTATGTATCAGTTTATTTGCCTTCACATACATCTATACAAGACCTGCACCAGCTCTTCCGTAAGACAGAAGAAGAGACAAGAGGTCTCCTCCGCAAATGTCTTTGGGGGTGAATCCAGGCACTATAGGCCTGGATAGGCACAAGTGTACTATTGTCCTAACTATCAGACTAATCAGAAGCTAATGTAGAAATTTGCTAGAGAGCTGTGTTGGGCAAATCAAAATTGGGCATCTTAATTGAACCCGGCAACAATTCCGATGCTGATGCATTTAAGTCAATTGTCAGAATTGTCGCTGGTGTCAAAAAACTTTGACGCCTGCGAATTTTCACTGCGATTTTGCAAATATATTTGGCGGTGAAATGTGGAAATTCGGCGTGAATTCGTGCCTGGCGAATAAATTTGTCCATCGCTACTAGAGAGGTTTTTAATGGGATGGGGCTGGGAGAAGCGGTGTTTGGTTAGACATTTGGCTTAAATCTCTTTCCACTAGAATTCCAGTAGAGCCAACCTATAAGAAAGTCAAGCTGGCTGTAGACACACACGGTTATTGGTTAAGTATGGTGGCTCTACATTCCTGATCAGTATACATGTTCTATGGATATTGGTTGGTTTGTGAATCATGCAAGTTTATTGTGCAAAAATGTAAAATCCAGATGTTCAGTGTAGGCCAGTGCATGGTACATCAACAGAGGAAAAGTGAAGAGGAGCCACAGTCTTTTTTGTAATTCCCATTGTGCCAAATGTTTGTGCTGTTTACACAATAGAAAGGCCATAATGACTGTCTGTCTATTTGGCCACCGAGTGTACCTGACCGGCCTGTGTATGGTCGTCTGTAGGGTAGAAGTGATTTGGAGGTGGAATGCATGGCAGGCTGAAGTCATTTAATAGTGCTAACATATATACATTGCTTAACTGTATGTCAAAAGCCACACAAAGAAAGAAAACAAACTAGAAGCAATGTCTGCACATTAAAATACAATTGCCACATCCATAATAAAGGAAGAAAGGATATAAATATAGACAGGGTGTGAGTCTGTGGCGGTGTTTGGAAGCGGATCATGTAAATTCTGAAAGTCTGCATTAGTCATTTCAGTTCAGCCAGTCTTAATATTTGTACATAAGATCTGAGGCACCTTAAAGGGCCAATATAACCGTTATATTCAAGATGAGTCTCAAAGGGGACCTGTGTTTAAAATTCATTCTGCCTGTTGTTTCCATTTTTAAAAAATAAGGGCCTATTTTTTTTATTTATATATATATATATAAATAAAAAAAATATTTCCCTGAATTAATTTGTGTGCTAAAAATTGTATATTAAAATAATAGTAAAACACCATGGGGCACATTTACTAAGCTCGAGTGAAGGATTAGAATAAAAAAAAATTTGGATTTCAACGTTTTTTTTGGCTACTTCGACCATCGAATTGGCTACTTCGACCTTGAATCGAACGATTCAAACTAATAATCATTCGACTATTCGACCATTCTATAGTCAAAGTACTGTCTCTAAAATAAACTTCGACCACCTACTTCGCCACCTAAAACCCACCAAGCATCAATGTCAGCCTATAGGGAAGGTCCCCATAGGCTTTCCTAGCTTTTTTTGATCAAAGGAAAATCATTCAATTTGTGGTAAATCCTTCAGCTTTGATATTCGAAGTCGAAGGATTTAACTTCGAGGGTCGAATATTGAGGGTTAATTAAATGTACCCCTATATCTTTTAAGTGTTACAAGCACGAAAATCTCTAATACAAAACGTTACCATCTCAAAGCTGGCACGGTCATGTAGAAGTCAATGGGAGTCTTTATCAAACTGTAAAATCCTTTAGAGGGATTTTTTTTTTGCCTTGTTATAGCATGAAAAAAAAATTATACGTTGCATTTTTTATTCAGACGCCCTTTATATGTAGATTTTTAGTAAATTCAAAACAAATTGTAAATAAATTAAATTAGACATTCCTGCTTTTTTAAAATGTGAGTTTAAAGGGGTGAATTTGAATTAGCTTTTAGTATGATGTACTGTAGAGAGTGATATTCTGAGACAATTTACTATCGTCCAATTTTACCTAATTTACCCTAGCGACCATGCATTGATTTGAATAAGAGACGGGAATATGAATAGGGGAGGACCTATCTAGGAAGACGGGTAATACAAATGATCAATACCTGTAAATTTGTAGCCTTACAGAGACTTGTTTTAAATGGGGTCAGTGACCCCATTTGAAAGTTGGAAAGCGTCAGAAGAAGAAGGCAAATAGTTCAAAAACTATAAAAAATAAATAAAAATGAGGGCCAGTTGAAAAGTTGCTTAGAATTGGCCATTCTATAGCATACTAAAAGTTAACTTAAAGGTTAACTTAAAACTTTAGTCGAGGTTGAAGAAAACTTCTAAAACTACAGAAATCCGAATTTTGATAAATAAGGCCAGGACCCCCATATGTAATCATAGCCACAAACTTTGCCCTGGAGCAGTAACCCATAGCAACCAATAAGATGTTTGGTTTTAAACAGGTGGCCCGGAAAGGCTACCCGCTGATTGGTTGCTATAGGTGATAAGACGTGTAGCAAACTTTGCACCTGATATTACATAAACCCTATAGTTATAAACTTAAATCTAAGTTCAGGGCAGTTAAGGAAGGAGTTGAACCATTTATTAACGCCTCCTTATCTGCAAACAAGAGGTATGGACAGAATATAAAGGACACATTATACAGAGTTCAGTATCCCTCGTTATACTAATCCCGCACAGAAAGATCAAAATTAAATCATAACCATAAAAGTTCATATATTCATATAGTAAATAAATTCAACATGACTTGTATAGAAATGATGTTCTGCCTTTTCTTTTATTTGAACAATAAACTGCCTTTAATTTTTTTTTTTAGTTCTAATGGGCTTATAAATCCACCCCCCCCAAAGCAGAAAAATGGAAGCTGTCTGTAACGCCAATAAATGCAATAAAAGGTCACCTGTAGCAGCCAATCAGCAGCCAAAAAGATCACCTGTAGCAGCCAATCAGCATGTAGCATTTACTTGTCAACAGTTTAAAAGCAAATATCTTTGGGTTACTGCACTGGGCAAACCTAGTGGCTTTTATTACATATGTATAAAATCAAGTACATTACACACAAACATTTTGTTATAATGTAGCTTTGCCCCTGGTACCGCTCAGTATAGTTGCTGAGCCTCAAATCTTTTCTCTTCTACATTTTAAGGATCTGACGAACAGAAAAGGCCAGATATTTCCAGCAGTAAATAAAATCCATTCAGTACCAAATGCAATAAAAAGCATTGTCAGAAAGCCGCATTAACATTGTATTCTTAACTAACAAGAAGTGTGAAGTTGTGTATTTTCTTTCACCTTAGGGATCCTTCCTACAATAATGTATTTGATGGACGCCAGCAGCTAACGATGTCTAATTTGTGATTTATTCCTACCTCTATTTCCAGATATTAATGTGTGATACATTACATTCTTATGCTTTTTTTTGTCATTGCAGATGCTGGGAAGACACTGCCAGAAGTTCTTGATTACACCACAATCTGGCTACAGACAGTAGCAGGAGAACGGAACTGCAAAACTGGAATCCCTCCACCATTCGTAACCTTGCAAATTAGAGATTTTCTTAATGGACCAGGTATGAGCTCACTGGGCACATAAAACATGGATTGGCCTCTAAAGGTCTATGGGATTTATGTGCAACATGTCCCACTTTTCAATATAGGATATTTTCTAAAGTGCTTAGGACTTGGGGGTTTCCGGATAAAAGATCTTTCCATAATTTGGATCTCCATATCTTAGATCTGCTAAAAATCATTTAAGTGGTTGCTTTTAGATTATATTTTAGTATGATGTAAAGAGGGATATTCTGAGACAATTTGCAATTGGTTTTCATTTTTTATTATTTGTGTTTTTTAAGTTTTTTATTCAGCAGCTCTCCAGTTTGCAATTACAGCAATCTGGTTGTTAGGGTTCAAACGACCCTAGCAATTCTAAGCAAGTTTCCAATAGACATTCAGTCACACATTTTTATTGGTTTTAGGTTTATTTGTAAATATAATTGCTATTGAAAGACATTGTCGTTAATCGCTTCGTATTCTTTGGGTCTTACTCTTAATCTGTTCTCCTCCAAGTCTGTTAATCAGTTGGCTTCTGTTACATTGTTACAGGAGTGCAGAGAATAGAAATGGCCAGGTTTTCAGTAATAGATACATTTTGTTACTGAATTAACTGAATTCAGTGACTGAATTGAAACCAATGAAAATTTGTAATTATTGATTATTGGAAAGTTGCTTAGAATTACATTTTCTTTCACTATGCAAAAACGTTTTTGGGTGGGGTTCCCCTTTAACTTGTTTGCCAGCCCACAGCTCTAAAACCGCATATTACCCATGGGAAGGCTGATTCATTAGTTAAAAGAAAAACCCCTTAATCAAATTATTTTTAATACAGATATGAGATTAGTTATGGAGTAGAATTGGGACCTGGTGTTTTCCAGGTTTTTTTTAGTTGGGAATACCACGATCCTGAAATATATTTTAACTTTAAAAAAGATTTTTTTTTATTTATGCAGCTCAGTTCCCATAAAGTACAAGGTACTGTTTTTAATAAACAAAATCAAATCAGTGCAAAATGAAGAATTGTGTGCTTAAATAGGACATTATTATATACATTTTAGAGCTTTATGGATGATGGATTTCCAGATAAAGGTATGGGATCTATTATCCAGAATGCTGGGGACTAGGGTTTCCCTGAAACCAGGATTCATTTCAGGATTCAGCCAAGATTCTGCCTTTTTCAGCAGGATTAGGCCAAATGAACTGCCTGGCCAATCTGAATCCGAATCCAAAAAAACCCACATGACTTTTCATTACTCAAACAAGGAAGTCAAAATGTTTCTAGCCATGCGCTGCGCATACGATTTTCTATCCCCCTTCGTTTCTCTAATTTACATATGCAAATTATAGTTCGGATTCAGTTCGGGATTCGGCCGAATCCTTCACAAAGAATTCGGGATTCGGCCGAATCCTAAAATAGGGTATCGGTGCATCCCTACTTAGGACCTGGACTTTTCCAGTTAAAGGGTCCTTCTGTAATTTGGATCTCCAAACCTTAAGTCTGCTAAAAAAAAAAAAAAATCAACATTAAATAAACCCAATAGGATTGTTTTACCTCCAATATGGATTCATGAGGCTTAGTTACCATCAAGTACGAGGTACTGTTTTATTATTACAGAGAACAATATTTAAAATATTTTTGAAAATGTTGTTTTGAATAAATATTATTTTTATATGATTAAAATAACCTCAATGGCACACGAACTTCCCGTAATTCAGTGCTTTCTGGATATTGGATTCCCGCATCAGAGATCCCATACTTGCAATAGAAGCCATATCTGCAGCACAAAGTTAGCACAATGCTATAAAGCAAAAGGAAATGCTAGTTATGTTTAATTTTAGTAAGTCTATATGTTTCTATTCTTGCCCCATTGCAGTAAGAGATTTCAGAGCATGATAAATAAATAGATTTTATTCTGCTAAAACCTAGCAAAGCCCTGTGACGAAGGAAACTATCCCAACCTCCGATAAATACAGAACCGTGTGTATATCAATACCCTCTAAGCACTGAGGTTAAATTTGATCAACCGGGAATTTCATAGAAAGACTGGCAAATATGAGAATATCAGGAATACATTTAGACTTTAGTAGGCGTTTAATGTTCTTTGTTTTATTTACTTCCGTGTTTTAGGAAATGGTAACAAAGTATTCTTTTCTATTAAAATAAAGGAGAGACCGTTGGCATAAAAGTAAACTCCGATCTCATGAGAGAAGCCGCTTTTTATTCCCTTTCATTTCAGTTCGGCATTAGGGAAACTGTTGCCTTTCAGCACATGAAAATGTGGCACATTCCTTTCTTTTGGAGTTATTATTCCTCAAATCAGAATTCATTTTAATTTTAATATGAGCCATTATTTTTTTTCATCCGGGTACAGCTATGAAATCTGCTGTCTGTAAATTTGTTATCCAGAAAGCTCCGTCATACAAAAATACAATTTTCCAGCAAAAATGTTGACTGATCCTTTTTCCTCCATAATAATAAAACCGTTTTTTTTGCGCTAAATGGAAATGAAGGTGCACAAATCCATGGCAGATAAATCTATTTTTGTATTCTCTATACTTAATGGGTAATAGTTTTTATCAGTGTTAAGGAATGGCGCTCTAAATTATGGAAAACCCCTTAACCGGAAATACGTGCCACACCTGTATTCTAGCAGCAAATATTTTGCAGCGCCTGAAACATTTCATGCATGTTAAGTCTGAAGTGTAATGTGCTGGGGAAAAGGGAAATAGAAGATAAAGGAAAGGTGAGTGTTAGACATAGCATTGCACATTATTATATACCATTTATTTTATAAACACGAGAATTCAAGAACATGACATTTCAGTGCAGTCACATCACAATGTATTGAGTTAACGTGACTTTATAGGAAAGGTTTCAAATCCTTTATTATTATGAACAGCCCCAGGCATCCCCATAATTGTGTGTCATGCCAGTTGCAGGGAAGTGTTCATAGTTACAGCAGCCCAAGTCATTCAAATGATTTGCTTCTGGACAATTGCAGTTGTTAATACTGACCCAGCACTGAGATTTGTTAATGAACAATGAGGAGTCTCTCTAAAGGTCATATGTCTCAAAAAATGAGACAAATCCCAGGGTGGTTATTTGGGGGTTAAAGCCGGTATCAAGGACTGATGGCTTCTACAGATTGGAGTACAGTAGACGTGGCAGATTCTGTGAGTTTTGGTTGAACAGGATCCTTCCCGGCGGAGTCCATTGCCAGCATACACGTAGATGCAGCTGTTGCTGAGAATGATAGTAGGAAATCTTGGATCGATAATAACCAGGATATTTCTAGCCCTTGCAAACGCAACTGGGGGGTAATTAAACATTGCATTTGCTTTGGGAAACAAAATCAGCCAGGCTTTATCCTGCACTTAAATGACAAAATACCTGAATGGAGTTTTGAGCAGGTTACATTCCTTGTTTTCTCCCCCCCACACTTTGCAGCAATGTGACATTCTATGTAGGATTTAAGTTGGGAGACTGTGGTTAAAGCTGCTGCCAATTGTTTTTAAAGAGTGGAAGCAATTTCTTTTTTTTAAATATGACTTAAACCCCCTCCTGCAAATAGCAGTGGCTAGGAGAAAACAATGGCCATTGTTTGCATATCATTAACAAAAAATGTATATATATATATTTTTTATATTTATAAATTTTTTGTGTGTGTGTATGTGTATATATAGGTATAAGCTGAGTTTTTCAGCATCCAAAATGTGCTGAAAAAGTCTACCTCTGCTTATACGCTATACGCGGTACCGGACCCGCTGAGATTGCAGTCACTTTTAATCATTCCTATACCAACAGTACACTTGGGGAGAGACTGCAATATCCCACAATGCCCTCTGTTGGTTATATGAAAGAATAACAGTGCACCCTCTGTTGGTTATATGAAAGATTAACAGTGACTGCAATATCACACAGCGGCATCTGTTGGTTGTATGAAAGAATAACAGGGACTGCAATATCACACAGCGCCATCTGTTGGTTGTATGAAAGAATAACAGGGACTGCAATATCACACAGCGCCATCTGTTGGTTGTATGAAAGAATAATAGAGACTGCAATATCACACAGCGCCATCTGTTGGTTGTATGAAAGAATAACAGGGACTGCAATATCACACAGTGCCATCTGTTGGTTGTATAAAAGAATAACCGGGACTGCAATATCACACAGCGCCCTCTGTTGGTTATATGAAAGATTAACAGTGACTGCAATATCACACAGTGCCATCTGTTGGTTGTATGAAAGAATAACAGTGACTGCAATATCACACAATGCCCTCTGTTGGTTATACAAAAGATTAACAGTGATGGCAATATCAAACAGCACCCTCTGCACATGGTAGTGGGACAGTGGGACAATGCACACAGTAATCCGTTTGGCAATTCTCTGTCACCATCAGCTTTGCAAAGAAGTCTGGTTGATCGCTGGGGGGGTCGCTTTGGCAGAATGTGCGCTGCTGGGAGACAGGGCTGTAGTTGTGTCTAGGCTTATACGCGAGTCAATAAGTTTTCCCAGTTTTTGTAGGTAAAATTAGGTACCTCGGCTTATACACGGGTCGGCTTATACACGAGTACAGTGGTGTGCAAAACTATTTGCCCCCTTCCTGATTTCTTATTCTTTTGCATGTTTGTCACACTTAAATGTTTCTGCTCATCAAAAACCGTTAACTATTAGTCAAAGATAACATAATTGAACACAAAATGCAGTTTTTAAATGAAGGTTTACGTTATTAAGGGAGAAAAAAAACTCAATCTACATGGGCCTGTGTGAAAAAGTGATTGCCCCCCTTATTCAAAAATAACTTAACTGTGGTTTATCACACCTGAGTTCAATTTCAAAGGTTATAAAGCCATTTCTAAAGCTTTGGGACTCCAGCGAACCACAGTGAGAGCCATTATCCACAAATGGCAAAAACATGGAACAGTGGTGAACCTTCCCAGGAGTGGCCGGCCGACCAAAATTACCCCAAGAGCGCAGAGACAACTCATCCGAGAGGCCACAAAAGACCCCAGGACAACATCTAAAGAACTGCAGGCCTCACTTGCCTCAATTAAGGTCAGTGTTCACGACTCCACCATAAGAAAGAGACTGGGCAAAAACGGCCTGCATGGCAGATTTCCAAGGCGCAAACCACTTTTAAGCAAAAAGAACATTAAGGCTCGTCTTAATTTTGCTAAAAAAAACATCTCAATGATTGCCAAGACTTTTAGGAAAATACCTTGTGGACCGACGAGACAAAAGTTGAACTTTTTGGAAGGTGCGCGTCCCGTTACATCTGGCGTAAAAGTAACACAGCATTTCAGAAAAAGAACATCATACCAACAGTAAAATATGGTGGTGGTAGTGTGATGGTCTGGGGTTGTTTTGCTGCTTCAGGACCTGGAAGACTTGCTGTGATAGAGGGAACCATGAATTCTACTGTCTACCAAAAAATCCTGAAGGAGAATGTCCGGCCATCTGTTCGTCAACTCAAGCTGAAGCGATCTTGGGTGCTGCAGCAGGACAATGACCCAAAACACACCAGCAAATCCACCTCTGAATGGCTGAAGAAAAACAAAATGAAGACTTTGGAGTGGCCTAGTCAAAGTCCTGACCTGAATCCTATTGCGATGTTGTGGCATGACCTTAAAAAGGCGGTTCATGCTAGAAAACCCTCAAATAAAGCTGAATTACAACAATTCTGCAAAGATGAGTGGGCCAAAATTCCTCCAGAGCGCTGTAAAAGACTCGTTGCAAGTTATCGCAAATGCTTGATTGCAGTTATTGCTGCTAAGGGTGGCCCAACCAGTTATTAGGTTCAGGGGGCAATTACTTTTTCACACATGAAAATATAGATTTGGATTTCTTTTCTCCCTAAATAATAAAAACCCTCATTTAAAAACTGCATTTTGTGTTTACTTATGTTATCTTTGACTAATAGTTAAATGTGTTTGATGATCAGAAACATTTTGTGTGACAAACATGCAAAAGAATAAGAAATCAGGAAGGGGGCAAATAGTTTTGCACACCACTGTATATACGGTATATATATATATATATATATATATATATATATATATATATATATATATATATATAAATCCACTAAAAGAGATCCGCACTCACAGGTCTTAAAAAATTATAAGAAGTTTTATTGTTTAAATGCGAGACTAACGTTTCGGCCTCCTCTTAAAGTGTCTAATTAGTTGTAATAATGCCTTAAATAAGGGAATTGGCGGGAAAAATAGACAAATTGGAACTGACGTATTGTCATCATCACAGAAATGCAACAGCCATTTACATCTTTCACATTAAAAACACTTAACTGTCTAAAAAATGCATTTAACATACTTTAATTACATCTGTTATTCATTTCTTCTATCTAACAAGTGTATCTCTTCTTTTGTTAAAAACACAATACTTTGCAACTCTGTTTGATTGTGTTACATTTGCTATCACAACATACTTCCTTATCACATCGTTCAACTATGTTGCCAAAGATATATCATAAGTATATGACATATATATATATATATATATATTTGAAGGGGGCACAACATTTTCTGTATGAAGTTGATGTGGACTGGGATAAATTTTATTTAAAGCAACAGTGCCACCTAGGGGTCATTGATATCCCTGCCGCTGCCTTTTTTTCCCAATTGCTGACCCCACTTGTACTTTCCAAGCACTGGTGCTCCAGGTCTGCATGTCTTTCAGCTAGAATGGTTGTTTTAACAGCATAATACAAAATAGGTGCAGATATGTACTTATAATGTTGGATCTGACAATATGAGTCCCACTGCATTTTCAGGCCACACAGCATTCGATTGTATGTATGATTAGGGTTTGCCACCTGTCTGGTGTTTTACTGGCCTGTCCGGTAAAAATGATGCATGACCCCAATGTTATTAATAGGGAAAAAATCTAAATATATAGGAAGGCCGGTGGCCACCCTAGGCATGATTATAGATTAATTCTAGCCAACCACTACATATGTTAGGGGAAAACGACAATGTAGCAATGTAGGAAGTGTAAATCTCCCATTACGGGGGTAATATTAGATACATCAGTCATCATCTGATAGCTCTGTGTCCCAGGCATTAAACCTTCAGCTGCAGGCTTTATGGGTGAGGGATTCTCAAGCCTAAACAGCTTCAGGCAGAGAGCTTGGTAAAATCCTTTTCCCTGTATTGCAGCCACAAGGCCAAATAATTAAAATATTACTTGATCACATCATTCCAGCTTCTGAGAGCAAACCCTATTTGCTTTGTAGCAATCTCCTGAAAACAAGCATTTGGGTTACAGAGCTGAACCGTAAGTTAAACTTAGCAAAAAAAAAAAAATCAAGATTTTGGATCTGAGCCCTGGGTTTATGGATCCCTTATGTGTTTGCAGCCCTCAGTTTCTCCCACACAATTATTTACATGATCTTGTATCGTAACAGCGGCGCCTTTGCACACTTCCGCCGTAAGATCTGATTTGTGCACATGGAAAAGGCTGTATGAAAATGTGGCCATATCATTTTGTGGCATAAAAATGCACCAAACTGTGACTGGACTGGGGAACATACAGCCACTTTGTTTCTGACACATCAGTTCAGCACTAAAGGTTAGAGCATGGATACTAGTGAATTAGTCCTGTCGTATAACAACCTATAACCCAATGCTGTCCTGCTATATTTATTTATAAGCTGATAGTTTGACTAAAATCTTTCCCAGTTATACCTGACTCAAGGCAGAGAACACCATGGCACTCTTTCATGGGCCGCCAGGCTCAGAGACCCTTCTAACTTCTTGGTCCAACTCTTAAAGCAAAAAACTTTTTTTTTTATTTGCATTTAAAATTTGTTTTTTACTGATGTGCTATTTTATTGCTTAGTCCTGCCCTTCGTTTTTAGTTGTAACTAGCCTAAAGCTGGCCACTAATGCAGATGTTTTCTCAATTCAGGCTCCCTATTATATTTTAGCCAGAATGTCTATATGTGGGGGTGAATACAGTGAGGTCAGTCACATAATGCTGGCTTTACCAACCAGGGTCAGCCAATATCTAAACAACCCTAGTCTGGTATCACTAGGGGAAACAGATTTAGATTTTTTTACCCTTGCAATTTACAAATGTAATCATTTAATAAAGAGATGAGTAACAATCTAGAAATAAGTGCACATTAAAAAAAATATAGTTCTTATAATCCTTGCATTCAACATTTAAATACCTGGGGTAGTGGCGTGTGGGTCGAGAAATTCTCAAAATTCCCTCACCTGACCCTCCCCTACCAACCCGCCCCTAGGCATTGCCCGACATTACGCCCCTATTTATAGATCCGCTTCTGCCCCGCAGTGATGTCATGAAAGGGGTGGGACGGGCGCGAGTTTATAAATTTAGGGGCCAGAAGCCGGCAGTGATTTTGTGCAGGAGCCACACATCACTAACATGGGGGGTATACCGGTATGAGATGCATTATCTGAAAACCCATTTTCCAGAAAGAATTACGGAAAGGCCATCTCCCATAGACTCCATTTGATCCAATTGATTTCCTGTAACAATAAAACAGGAGCTTGTACTGAAAGACTGAGACATAAGTAAGCATTATAGCAGACAAATCCAGCCTATTGGGTTTATTTAATGTTTAAATTATTAAAACTAGAGGTATGAATATTAAATTATCCGGAAAATCCCAGGCCCAGAGCATTGCGGATAACAAGTCCCATACCTGTATTTTAAAAAAAAAAAAAAAAGTCCCCCAAATTCCCTAATAATATAGCAGTCAGTAGATGTTTGGAAGATTCTTTTCCTTGTTTCTAAACATGCCCCTATACAGAACATGTAAACCCAGCCCTAGCCTTAAGCAGAATATTTTTGGGGTAACGTTGTAAAGGAATGCTTTTACGTTCCCGTGTTTCACGCTGTACATGTTCGGCAGCTGTGAGCCGGGCAGCATCAGGGGACAGAAATCCATCCATTAACATTACACAGGTCTCGGCTGAAAAACATAGAGCTTTCTTAATTGGCATGGAGGTGCTTTTAGAAGCAAATTCTCCCACACCCTTCTGATCCAAATTATGAACAAAAGCGCTCAGTCACCAGAAATAAAAAAAATAAAACAAATTCCGTAAATGACTATAAAACTATAATGAAGAATGTACTTAGGAGACTAATTTAGTATCGTATTCTGCATTTGCCCAGACTGTCAGTTCAAAGGCTCTCGGCAAACGTGCCCATTATGTAAGTGTCTGTTTTTCCCTTAAAAGGAAAACTAATACCGAAAAATAAATTCCTTTTATATGAAAGAGTCTGTTGTAAAATGTAAGAAAAATAAAGGAGGTTTTCCATAACTTTAAAATAGACTTTAAATTGTATCGTGTTTTATGTCTTCCCCCCCCCCTTAAATAATCAGGCAGGGGCCAGATGTTCCCCTCCATGTCCTGCCATCTCCTGGCTCTGAGGGAAATGTCTCTTCTCTTGAGTCAAAGGTTAGGCTGCCCCCATAACTTATGCTTATTATATCCCAGCTTTCCTGAATCATATTATGGAATGGCCCAGGCACCATAATCTAACTTTATAGCACATTCAGCATATCTGCTCAGTGTTTGCAACCTCATTTGTAGCTCATGGTGGCACTAGTAAAGTTCTTACCATCTGATTCTTGGAACCATCTAATCAAATATTAGACATTCAAATTTTTTCATAAATAACCTCCCAGTCGAATTGTGAGTATATTCGAATTACATTTTTTTTTTTTTACATGAATTCGAAATTCGACCTTTGTTAAATGGACCTCTAAATATCTTATAGAATGGCTCTGTCTAAGCAACTCTTCTTTACAGCTTTTAAATGGGGGTCACTGACCCCATCTAAAAACAATGCTCTGTAAGGCTACAAATGTAATTTTATTGTCATTATTGTCATTTTGTATTACTCATCTTTCAATTCAGTCCCTCTGTGAATTCATATTCCAGTCTCTTTTAAATAAATACATGAGTACTAGGGTCATTTGGACCCTAGCAACTAAACTGTTGATATTGCAAACTGGAGAGCTGCTGAATAAAAAGCTCATCCACAAATAATAAAAAATGAAAGCCAATTGCAAATTGTGTTAGAATATCACACTCTACATTATACTAAAAATTAATTTAAAGGCCCCTTTAAGCAAGAAACCATGTTTCACCAGTTTCATGGTTTAGCTGTCTGGGTGTAACTTTTGAAGTCGGAGGTGTTGCCTAAATCTGTATGTAGCCGTTCTTAGGCTTTTTGTGCCCATGCTTCCCCTTTTTGAAACATTAGTATAGTTACAAAAAGTCTTAATCAGAGAAATCCAAATGCAATATTGTATCTAAATATGTATAAAAAATATTGTGGCGATAACCTGGATAATACCTGGCTTTGCAGCTGGGATATCTATCCGTCTATCTATCATTCTATTTATCTATCATCTATCTATCATCTATCCTTCTATCTATCTATGTATTGTTCTATCGGTCATCTATCTATCTTTCTATCCATCTATCTATCTATCGTTCTATCTATTATCTATCCATCTATCGTTCTATCCATCTATCGTTCTATCTATCGTTCTATCTATCTATCTATCTATCTATCTATCTATCTATCTATCTATCTATCTATCATTCATCTATAATCTATCTATCGTTCTATTTATCTATCTATTGTTCTATCTATCATCTAATATCTATCTATCATCTATCTTTCATCTATCTATCTATCTATCAATTATCATCTATATATCTCTATCTATCTATCTATTTATCTATCTATCTATCTCTTTCTATCCATCTATCTATCGTTCTATCCATCTTCTATACATCTATCATTCTATCTATCTATCTATCTATCTATCTATCTATCTATCTATCTATCTATCTATCTATCTATCTATCTATCTATCTGTCTATCATTCATCTATCATCTATCTATCGTTCTATTTATCTATCTATCTATCTATTGTTCTATCTATCGTTCTATCTATCATCTAATATCTATCTATCTATCATCTATCTTTCATCTATCTATCTATCATCTATCTATCTTGTTCTATCTATCTATCTATCTATCTATCTATCTATCTATCTATCTATCTATTTATCTATCTATAGTTCTATCACTACAGCTACCATGTAATGCTCCTCCAAGCAATTCTTGCAAGTTGCACTTGTTTGCTATTTTTAGATATTTCTGAAATATTAGCAGTTTTAGGCTGTTAATAACAGGCTTTTGCTCATTAGTTAGCTTCCAAAGCCAGAGTATAAATTTCATTCTGAGGAGCACTCAGAGTAAGTTTACAGCAATTAATTTTTTGGATATAGATCCCCTTCCCTTTTTTATTTTGCACTTGGAACTTTGCTTTATTCATTTAAAATATAAACAGTTCATTTTTTTAAGCACATTCGCATATGATGTTTGTACTTTAAACAAAAGGGGAAAGTAATAAAAAATAGAGAATTCAGAGTGTGAATATGAATGCAGTCTTGCTGGCTGAGTTCTTTAAAACTTACAAGACAAATGTTGGAGTGTGTGCTCCTAGGAGCGGAGAATGACATTCCCTGTGTCAGTTGAGGGGGCCAGTCTAGAGAAGGGACATATTTTACAGACTGCAGAAGGCTCAGAGCTGTTGTTCCTAAACTCTATGCTTTTCCATTCATTGCCTCAAAAAATAAATGCCGCCTTCAAATTTCTTCTCCCATGAAAATATTTTGCTTGCCTTTTAAAAAAGGCCCAATTACAGCCATTAGCGTGCTTAGCTGTGTATGAGAGGCTGGAGTGCTCACAGCTACCAGAAACCCTTGTATAATAATATATCCAGCAGGTGATAGATTAGTTGGAACAAATTGGAACCATTGCACTTAAGGGGTTCCTGCTTTCCATCAAGCTGTTTTAAAAATGTCGTCATTTTAATACACAATCTCGAGCCCCGCAGTCCACAGCAGGTTAATTTGAATCATATGATGTGTCACTGCCCTCAGCTGACATGAGCTTCGTTCCATGTGTGAAGCCATAATAAATCCATTCCCAACCGAGGCAAATTCCCTGTGAGAAGGTGAACTAATCCAGGCCTCACACTGGCATGTTAGCCCCCTCTTTAATTGAAAGCAGGGCCACCTGTTCCTGATGCGGCCAACCTATTGCAGGTCTCAGCTTCAGGGAGGGCAGCAGCCGCAGAGAGAGAGAGAGAGATGGAAGAAACCATTTGTTCTTCAAATGGGTAACGCAGCATGGGTTCTTAGCAGGTTACTACGTGATCTATGTGAGCTCCAAAACAGCTTTTATTTAAATGTATAATTACTATTTAAAGGGGTTGTTCACCTTTGTTAACTTTTATTATGACGTAGAGAGTGATATTCTAAAACAATTTGCAATTGGTTTCATTTTTTATTATTTGTGGTTTTTGAGTTATTTCATTTTTATTCAGCAGCTCTCCAGTTTGCAGTCTTGTAGCTAGGGTCCAAATTATCCTAGCAACCATGCATTCATATGAATAAGAGATTGGCATATGAATAGGAGAGCATCTGAAAAGAAAAACAAATGATATAAAGTAGCAATAACTATAAATGTGTAGCTTTATAGAGCATTTGTTTTTTAGATGGGGTCACTGACCCCCATTTGAAAGTTGGAAAGAGTCAGAAGGAAAAGACAATTTATTAAATAAACTATAACAAAAACATTTACTTAGAATTGGCTGTTTTGTAACTTACTAAAAGTTAACTTAAAGGTTAATCACCCCTTTAAAACAGGATCTGACTCTCCCGATCTGTTCTGGGCACTGCTGGTTCTGACTCATGAAAAAGATACCAGCTGATTGACAGGCCTGGAGGAGAACTATTTTTCACTACTTTGTATCAGAATTCAATTGCAATTACATGTATGTTGGAAAGTTGAAGCTGGCATGAAAGCTACCAAATTGCCCCCTCCAGATCAAATTGGCTGCTTATTGGACCATGTAAGTGGGGGTCTGGCTGAAAATCCTCTCCCTACAGGTCTCTGCAGAAAAACATAATAATTGGCCAATTAAATTGGACAAACTTGTTCCAGCACTTGGGTGGCCCAGTCGTCCCATTGATTATCTGCTTTAGAATAGCTTTTCCATTATGCAAATTGAGTTCTTTGTAATTGCAATTGTGTAATTACATTACTGGAATCCATTTCTCAAAAGAGCAAACAGATTTTTTTCTATTCAATTTTGAAATCTGACATGGGGCTAGACATTTTGTCAATTTCCCAGCTGCCCCTGGTCATGTGACTTGTGCCTGCACTTTAGGAGAGAAATGCTTTCTGGCAGGCTGCTGTTTTTCCTTCTCAATGTAACTGAATGTGTTTCGGTGGGACATGGGTTTTTTCTATTGAGTGTTGTTCTTAGATCTACCAGGCAGCTGTTATCTTGTGTTAGGGAACTGTTACCTGGTTACCTTCCCATTGTTCTTTTGTTTGGCTGCTGGGGGGAAAAGGAGGGGGGTGATATCATTCCGACTTGCAGTACAGCAGTAAAGAGTGATTGAAGTTTATCAGAGCACAAGTCACATGTCTTGGGGCAGCTGGGAAATTGACAAAATGTCTAGCCCCATGTCAGATTTCAAAATTGAATATAAAAAAATCAGTTTGCTCTTTTGAGAAATTGATTTCAGTGCAGAATTCTGCTGGAGCAGCACTATTAACTGATTCATTTTGAATTTTTTTTTCCCATGACAGTATCCCTTTAAGGAAATTGTTGGGGATCTAAAGTCAGATAACCTTTGTATACAGGTATAGGATCTCTTATCGGGAAACCCGTTAGCCAGAAAGCTCAGAATTATAGAAAGGCCGTCTCCCATAGACTTCATTATAATCAAATAATCCACATTTTTAAAAAAAGATTCCCTTTTTCTCTAATAATAAAACAGTACATTGTACTTGATTCTAACTAAGATATAATTAATCCTTATTGGAGGAAAAACTATCCTATTGGGTTTATATAATGTTTAAATAACTTTTTGGTAGACTTAGGGGGTTATTTATCAAGGTCCGAATTTATCTCAGTATTTGTAAGTTAGAAATCCGAGCAACTCCGATTGCCCGAATGGACCTTATTTATGAAGAAAAAAGCCTGAAAAAAATAGGGTCGGCAAACTTTGGAGCTTTCTTGTTCGTGGTTTCAGCGCAAAAAAACATGAAAATGATTGTAGTTTCCAGAGTTTTTTGCGCAGAAACCACAAACTCATCGGATATCGCTATACAGGACCTTGAGATCATTTAGGTGCCTGGGTTTTGAGACCATCGGACTTTAATAAATCTTGAAAACTCCGAATTATTTGAGGTTCGGATATTCATAGCTTGATAACTAACCCCCTTAAAGTATGGAGATCCAAATTATGGAAAGACCCCTTATCTGAAAAACTCCAGGTCCTGAGCTTTCTGGATAACAGTCCCATACTTGTATTGGGCATATGGGCCAATACTAGCTCGTTTAGTGATTTCCTTTTCATGTAACAAACTAAAACACCACAAAAAGAGGTGAATTTCGGATTTCTATGAACGTAACAGTGGACAAGCATAACCACTGTTTTCTATCTGCTCTTTGGACACCGTAAAGCAATAGAACTGATGATAATACATACGTCAGGTACAAAATCTTCATGAGCAGTCCCCCATCTGGCTGACAAATTAAGCTGTAGGTGGCTTGGCAGGACTTCATGTTTAAATGCAGGAATCTGGCCATTTTATTCCAGTTAAGGAGTTATGTAAAGCATGGCATGTTGCTGGGAAATATGTGTGTTTTATGATTTAATGAGTCCTGACATGTGAGAAGGGGATCTGACTTGAGTGCAGATTTTTCTAATTACATGAGGGTCAGTTACTATAGAACATTTCAGCCCATTGATAGTTTCTCTTTATTCTCTCACACCTTTGGTTTCTTCTTTGTGCCGCTGACAGAGCAGCCATGACATTTTGCTTATGCCCAAATCATTAGAAACCTATCAACATTGAAGCCTTATGTTTTAGCTTTGTACACCACCTAGTGCTACACAAGTCAGCATATTAGAAGGTCTTCAACCCAGAGGCATCACTGCTTTGGAGCATAACTGAAGAAAACCCAAATATTTTTCTGAATAGTTTGTAGATAAAATACCCCACCTTCTCCCCCTGCTAAAAGAATATTAGTGTGATGTTGAGAGCATACTTTTTTTTTTAATTTGTAGTAATAAGGCACAAGGGATGTGATTTATGTAACAAAGTTACACAAATGCATCATCTGATCATTGGCTTACAATTGGATCACCTCGATTTCGGCTCAGCACATGGGTGGCCAAATCGTGCCAATATCCTCTCACTTCAGCTTTTCAACAAAAAAAAAAAAGTTTCTATTTATATAGGGCATTTCAATGTCTATTAAATGGGTTGTTCACAGTTGCATAAGTTTTTAGTATGATGTAGAACGTGATATTCTGAGACAATTTGCAGTTGGTTTTCATTTATTATTATTTGTGGTTTTTGAGTTATTTAGCTTTTTATTCAGCAGCTCTCCAGTTTACAATTTCAATTTCAATTTGGTTGCTATGGTCCAAATGACCACAAAATGATGACCAATTGAAAAGGTGCCTAGAATTGGCCATTTTATAACATACTAAAAGTTAACCTATAGGTGAACCAACCCTTTTAATGGCCCTTTAGAATGTCTATGTAGTGTTACTTCATATATGCCCTGTATATAAAATGTTTAAGTCCATGTATACACAACAGCCATGTGAGAAAACCCTTCAATAGTTTAGATTTAGGCAGGAATCCCAAATTGCAGGAGTGGTGCTTACTGGAAGTGGGGGGAGGTTTCATGTGGAGGACTGACAAGACTCGACATGGAGGGACTGATCTGGAGTTTGGCCTAAAATAGTCAGATTTCAACTTATGCAAGAGTTGCTTCTTCTCAATCATGTTTACTCTTTTGACTCCTGTTTGAATGGTGTAGATGTCCTTCTCACATTTGGTGCATCATATAAAATACAGAGCAGACTACATGTATTTACTGTTTGCCTTTTCTCCACAGCTGAAGTCAACATCGATATTTCAAGGCCTCTGAAAGCAAACCTGAGCTTTGTGAAATTTGATCAAGTTACCCTTTTTGCCAAGAAGATCTTCATGCCGAGTTGCAATGGAAGTTCAGCCGAGGCCCATGAAATCTCCAGCCAAACAGTAACTAAGGAAGAGGCCTTGAAACCTACCTCTAGAAAAGAATCAGGTGCTTCTGTAAACAAGGAGAGTTTGAAAAAGACTTCCCTTCAAGAAGACACTTGGAATTCAGTGTCATGCCTTCAGAAGGTCTCCTTCAAGACAAGCCAAGTAGTGGTTAATTTGGAGACAATACCACACACAAAATGTCCTTGTGTCCTAACATCCTTCTCTGATCTTCAAGGTTCCCTTCGTGTCCAAGCGGGTCATAAAACGACTGGTAAGTTTAAAATGTATTTATCTTTAATGTTCTGTAGATGCCTGGTGGCCAAGTTGTTTCTGGTAGTAAAATACAAAAAAAGATTAGCTTGAAGGCATTTACAGGAATACTAAGGGCTTCAATTGCTAAGTGCAAAGAGGATCAAAGTAGATCAGTCCAGCAAATTCTAAATTTTTCTTTCTTGGCAAAGAAAGAATTTAGTTCTGTCTGTTTCTTAAAAATGTATAATTTTTATACTATTATTAAGGGACAAGGAAAGTCCAGAAAGATGGGGTGTTATTTATAAGGCACTCTCAGGGACCAAATTGGTGACTTGTAAACTTTGCCCAGTGCCCTTCAATGTTCCAGGCAGTTTGCTTTAAAGGTGTGGTGGAAACTTGCCTGATGTTTCAGGGGCTATAAGGGCAAAAATACAAGGTCAGATTCAGGGAGATTAGTCCCCCGGAGACAAATCTCCTCTGTTTCGGGGCAAATAATCTGTCCCAAACTGCCATCCAGCCACTAGAATGTAAATCGCCAGCGGAATGGCACTCGGATCACCGAAGTCGCCCAAAGTTGCCTCACAAGGAAACTTCAGGCAACTTCAGAAAACGAATAGATCCAAGTGCCACCCCACCGGCGATTTACATTCTAGCCGGGGGGAAGGCAGTTCGGGGAGATTAGGAGGAGGAGATTTGTCGACAGGCGACTAATCTCCACGAATCTGACCTGTTATCCAGAATGCTCGGGATCTGGGGTTTTCCGGATAATGTATCTTTCCATAATTCGGATCTTCATACCGTAAGACTACTAGAAAATCTTGTAAACATTAAATAAACCCAATAGGCTGGTTTAGCTTCCTATAAGGATTAATTATATCTAAGTTGGGATCAAGTACAAGGTCCTGTTTTATTATTACAGAGAAAAAGGAAATCATTTTTAAAAAATTGGATTATTTGGATAAAATGGAGTCTATGGGAGATGGCCTTTTGTAATTCGGAGCTTTCTGGATAACGGGATTCCAGATAATGGATCCTATACCCATGCAGAGTGTTGAACCACAGCAAAGAACCATTGGTCTAGCAGGACACCTAGTGCCACCACTCAGTGAACTACCAGGACCAGTGAGGATTTTAAATAAGAGGTGCACCAGTTTAACTACTTGGGTTCCCAATGGAGGGGGACTGGCACCTCAATCTTTCTGACTTTCCTTGTATGCAACAAGTAAGAATGGTGAAAGGCCAAATAAATTGCAATATTCTTATTGTACCTCTAACTAGAGTA